>JAMLFY010000003.1:36278792-36826481 GCA_030441495.1 Dalbergia oliveri | reverse complement strand
GAAGTGTTTGGGCCGCGTGAACTTAAGCCCAAAGGACGGCGTTTCTGAACGGTTTAGCTTCTCTTAGGTTTTGTTTTTAGGAGGGAACACGAAGAAGGACACTCTCGCTCTCTAAACTTAGACACACACTCTCTCTACTCTCTCTCTCTCTCTCTAGATTAGGTTTTAGTATTACATTTCAGATGAATTTCAGCATCAATTTGGTAATAAAAAAAGGGCTTTCCTGCATCTTTGATTGGAACTCTTTCCATGGAGGAGTAATTCCCCTTGCCTTGCACAGAGACAACTGAAGATCAGAATTGTTCTTGAGGTTTTTAATTCTAAATGTCAGTCATGGTTGTTTTTCTTTCACCCCTATTGCTTTCTCTTTTAAATTTTAATTGCGTTGATTAATGTGATTGAGGTTTTAAGAGTTAGTTGATTGTGTATTCGTTTGTTTGCATAATTTGGATGCCTTTGGGATATTAGATCGATTGATTTGATTAATTCCAATTGGTAAGGGGTTGAATTAATTCCGTTAGAATTTGACTCCTGCAATTGATAACTAAATTAACATAGGATTATAAGGTCATGATTGTGGTCATTAGTTCTATTGTTAGTTGAATCCTTAACGGAAGTACGTTGGTATAATTTTTAAGTAGAATTGCGTCGTCTTTTATACAAAAGTGTAGTTGACGTCCAGGTGTCACCACCATGAATTTATCTATTTGAACCGGTGATAGAACATTCTCGATCTAAAGGAAGTCTTTGTGCAGGTAACTTTACATTACAATTCTTTCACTTTAAATTGCTAGTAACGATTCTCAAAAACCCACTTTTGTCAAAATCAATTACATTGTTTCCACGTGAGCGACTCGGAATTACACTATAACTACATTTTTGGTGTATTTCGGTGATTGGAAAATTATTTTAATTTGTTGCGGGCGTGACACTCGTACCAAATTTTGGCGGATCCAAGGGAAACGGTGTATTTGATTTTTCTTATTTTTATTTATTTTCATTTTTATTTATATTTGTTTTATTTTATTTCTTTCTTTTATTTATCGATTTGTGTTTTATCGTTAAAAAAAAAAATATTTCAATTCTATTTTATTTTTAATTTTATTTATTTACTTTTCCTTTGTTCCGTTGTATTTGATTGTTGGTGAATTAGTTTTATGACCCGTTCCCTTCCTAATTTTCCCATACTCCCAATAATCGGAGATTGAGAAACCGCAAAAGGCTTAGGAAGGCTGCGAGGGAAAGAGCTAATTTGTCTAGCAACCCTTCTTCCTCTTGATACAACTAGAGGAGCTAATAATTTTTTGTTTTCTTTTCCTGAACTTTTGATCCTCCTGTTAGTGTTTTAAGGCGACATGGGAGAGGTTCGCGAACTTTAAAGGAACTTGCAGCCCAAGACCTGAATTATCAACCACTAGGATTGTCTACCCGACAGGGAGGTGATTTAAGCTGAAGTCAGGACTCTGCACCACTGCCCAAGTTTCATGGGTTGGCGGGAGGACCCGCACAAACACTTGAAGCGAGTTCCATGTGATCTGTATGACTATGAAGCCTCAGGGGTAACGGGAGCAAATCAGACTGAGAGCTTTTCCGTTTTCCCTTGAAGGAGCTGCAAAGGCTGGTTCTTCTACATTCCCCATGGGACGGTTGGCAGGGCAGACTGGTATGAAACGCATCTTCCTAGAGAAATTCTTCCAGCTTAAGGGGCGCCGCCGTTAGGAAAGATATTTGTGGCATTCGAAGGGCCAAGGAGAATCACTTTATGAATATTGGGAAAGATTCAAGAGGTTGTGTGCAAGCTGCCCCCAACATTAGATTTCTACCAGTTGTTGATCCAGTATTTCTATGAGGGGCTATTGGTTATGGAGAGGAGTATGATAGATGCCGCTAGTGGAGGGGCATTAGTTGACAGACACCTGCTGCAAGCTAGATCATTGATTGAGAATATGGAGACTCCCAACAATTGGGTCTAAGGCTGGCAGTAGCACCCGTGGTGGGTGAAGTTACTTCATGTGAGAGCGGCGGAGTGGAGAGGAACTGGATGAGCTTAGAGTTCTTAAAGCAAATCGCACTAAATCAAGCTTCTCCATTTCGGGCGTAGGGTGTGTGGCATTTGTTCATGCGAGTCACATACTTCAGACATGTGTCCTAGAATGCAGGAAGACCCTACCTAAGTCAAGCTGGTAACATATTTCCTGGTAGGCCTCAGATTGGGTGGGGACAGGGGTATAATCCAGTCCAAGCAATACATGGAGAGACCATCCTAACTTCAAGTGGAACAATGCTCCTCAACAGAGCAACGAGAAGTATGTTCCACCACAGAGGCAAAGTACAACCAGCCTACATTCCACCCACCACCACCGCATATCCCCAACTTCCTAACCCCAGCAACCTCAGGCACTCCTCACCTCCTACTCCTTCAGAAGCACCATGGCAGGAGATGATGAAGATGATGATTGATCTAGAGGAAACAAGAACAAGCCATGCAAGAGATGAGGAGTGCAATTCAGAGGCTTGAGAGTTCCCAACTCGCAGGGGAAGTGCATCTACCATTCCTTCACGGACAATTCCCAACCCCAAGGGAATGTCTCTCCATCACTTGAGGTCTGGTAAGTTTTCCTGAGGTTGTTGGCCCCACAGAGCAAGTAGTGGTTGAGAGCCAGGAAGAAGAAGTTGTTCATCAAGAGGTACAACAAGATAAGCTTGCACCACAACGAAGAAGCAAGTGACAAGACCTATTTCATTGCCCTTCCCCTCAGCGAGTTGCAAGACCTAAGAGGCCCAATGAATTAGAGTTGGAGAGGGACCTTTTGGAAACCTTTCGGAAGGTGGAGGTCAATATTCCCTTGTTGGATGCTATTAGGCAAATTCCTAAATATGCCAAGTTCTTGAAAGACCTATGCACCAACAAGAGGAAGTTGAAGGGCAATGAAGTGGAGAGAGTGACTATGGGGGTGAAAGCCTCCTCTCTTATTCAACCAGGTCAGCTTCCCATGAAGCACAAGGATCCAGGTGCGTTCAATGTTCCCTGACTATTGGGAACCTTCACATTGGGCAAGCTTTGGCAGATCTTGGAGCGGGCATCAGTATTATGCCCCGGTACCGTTTATGAGGCTTTGGGTGGGAGGTAACACACCAGGTAAAGTCAGTTAGCTAATTGGAGACATTCAGAGTCCTAATGGGATACTTGAGGATGTCCTTGTCCAGGTAAACAATTTAATTTTTCCAGCACTTTTATGTTTTGGCTATGGAGGACGATATCAATGCTCCTGAGCATACATTGATCTTGGGGAGACCATTTTTAAAACCAAGAACCAAGATCGATGTATACAAGGTACCTTATCTTTTGAGTGTGGGGATATGAAGGCTAGATTCTCTTCACTGAATGCTATGAAACACCCACCTGAGGAACATTCTGTTTTTAGTATTGATGTCATGGATTCCTTGATTGATGATGTATTTGGTTTGACTAGAACTTTGATGAGTTGTTGGGGATGGTACCAGAGTTTGAATGTCTTAACTGTGATGGTACCACCAATTTATGCAGGGAGTGTGCAACTATTGATGCAATTGAAAGGGCTATTTTTTGAGAAAACTTCTGAATTTTTGGTAGCTAAAGCCACAAGCCCTGTCATTGATACATTTAGTAGCACCAACCCCAATTTTGAGACTAACTTGATTTCTGAGCCTATATTATTCTGTTTCTTCCAGGATATGATGATTCTCTACTTTAGAATTGTCTAAGCTTACAGGAACGATACACGTGAGGGGCCAAAGCTGAAGCCCTCCTGATCACCTCAAGTATGCATTCTGGGGAGGGTGAGACTCCAGGTCATCATAGCCAATGGCCTCTCTAAGTCCCAAGAGGATAATTTGATTGTGGTTCTGAGAAGGCACAAGAGGGCCATTGGCTGGACCTTGGATGATATCGGGGTTAGCCCCTCACCACTGCATGGGATATTTCTAAGGAGGCTAAGCGATTAGCAAGCCACGCGGCTCAACCCACTAATCCTTGATGTGGTTAAGAAGGAGGTGACAAGGCTTTTAAGGCCGGCATCATTTATCCCATTCTTGATAGTGAGTGGGTGAGCCCGAGCCAGGTGGTTCCCAAGAAGTCGGGGATTACTGTCAGTGAAGAATGAGAAAGGTGAGTTGGTTCAAACCGGTTACAAAAGGTTGGAGGGTTTGCATTGACTACCGGAGGCTCAACAGGCCACCCGAAAGGACACTACCCCCTACCTTTCATTGATCAGATGTTAGAAAGGTTGAGGGGAAATCCCACTATTGTTTCTTGGATGGCTACACGGGTACTTTCAAATTCATATTGCCCAGGAGATTAGGAGAAGACCACCTTCACGTGCCCCTTTGGCACCTATGCTTACAGACGGATGCCCTTTGGGCTCTGCAACAGCACCGCTACCTTCGCGATGCATGATGAGCATTTTTTCTGACTTGTTGGAGGAGTGCATGGAGGTATTTATGGATGACTTTCCTGTTTTTGGTTCTTCTTTTGATTCTTGCTTGAGTAGCTTAGCTAGAGTGCTACAGAGATGTGTTGAAACTAACCTTGTTCTGAATTTTGAAAATGTCATTTTATGGTAGAACAAGGTATAGTCTTAGGCCATGTAGTCTCTAGCAAGGGCATTGCGTTGATCCTGCTAAGATAGAAGTTATTACCTCTTTGCCTCACCCCACATGCGTGCGGGAGATTCGTTCTTTCTGGGTATGCAGGTTTTTACAGGAGGTTCATCAAGGACTTCAGCAAGATTGCCCAACCTCTCACCTCCCGTTGCAAAAGGATGCTGAATTCATTTTTGATAACAAGTGCAGGGAGGCATTTGAGAGATTGAAGACGGCCTTGACCACCACTCCATCATCCAACCACCTGAACTGGAGTCAGCCGTTTGAGCTCATGTGTGATGCTTCTGACCCATAGGTGGGCGCTGTGCTTACACGAGCACGTAGGTAAGGTTTCTCATGCTGTTTATTATGCTTCCCGCACTGGACGCTGCACAGTCCAACTATACCACTACTAAAAAAGAGCTCCTAGCTATTGTCTTTGCTTTGGATAAATTTCGATCTTACTTGCTAGGCTCTAAGGTGGTGGTGTATCGGACCATGCAGCACTTAGTATTTGTCTGAAGAAACAGAAGCCAAGCCTAGGCTTATTAGATGGATGTTGCTACTTCAGGAATTTGATTTGGAAATAAAAGATAAAACTGGAGCTGAAAATTTAGTAGCAGCCATCTAGCGGGCTAGCATAACCGGACAACAGACCTCTCAATGATAATTTTCCTGATGAACAACTGATGAGTGTGTCTATTGTCCCATGGTATGCTGATATCGTTAACTACTTGGTTGCTAGAGTGGGTCCCTCACACTTTTCACAAGCACAGTTTGCAAAGCTGAAAAGCGATGCTAAATACTATGTGTGGGATGACCCTTATCTTTGGAAAATTTGTAGTGATCAAGTAGTTAGACGTTGTGTGCCTCAGGAGGAATTCGAGTCCATACTTCGATTTTGTCATACTTATGCTAGTGGAGGCCACTTTGGACCCCAACGTACTGCTAGGAAAGTATTGGACTCGGGTTCTCTATTGGCCAACTTTGTTTAGAGATGCTTACAACTTTTGCAAATCTTGTGACGGTGCCAAAGAACGGGAATATCTCTTGGAAGAATGAGATGCCTCAACAACCCATACAATTTTGTGAAGTTTTTGATGTTTGGGGCATTGACTTCATGGGTCCTTTCCCTAGTTCTTTTGGCTATGTTTACATACTCCTGGCTGTGGATTATGTGTCTAAGTGGGTGGAGGCAATTGCCACTCGCACTAATGATTATTCCTGTAGTCGCCTCTTTTGTCCGTTCCCACATTTTCTGCAGGTTTGGCATGCCTAAGGCCATTATCAGTGACCAGGGAACCCATTTTTGCAAGGGAGCATGGAAGCTCTACTAGATAATATGGGGTTGTTCATAAGGTATCCACTCCTTACCATCCCCAAACTAATGGGAGGCTGAAGTGTCTCACCGGGAAATCAAGAGAATCCTTGAGAAAATGTGAAGCCCAATGGAAGGACTGGAGTGTGAGATTGGATGATGCTCTATGGGCTTATCGACAAGCCTACAAGACTCCTCTGGGATGAGTCCCTTTCGGCTTGTTTTTGGTAAGGCGTGTCATTTGCCTATGGAGATGATGCATCGGGCTTCCTGGGCTGTAGAGCAGTGCAACATGGATTTGGAAGGGGCCGGTAGCCCAGGAAGTTGCAATTGCAAGAGTTGGAGGAGTTAAGATTTGAGGCTTATGAGACTCTCGGTTGTATAAGGAGAGGACCAAGGTGTTTCATGATAAGCATACCTTGAGGAAAGAGTTCCAGGAGGGGCAACTGGTGCTCCTCTACAATTCTCGGTTGAAGCTGATGCCGGGAAGTTGAGGTCTCAATGGATGGACCGTACAAGGTCACAAAAGTATATCCCTTCAAATGCTATGGAGATTGAGGACCCCAAATCCAAGGCAGTGTTTAAGGTCAATGGACATCGGTTGAAGGTATATCATGAAACTGCCATGGAACTTAGGAGTGAGGTAGAAGTTAAGCTGGTGCAAGCACATTACCCTGCATAAGGGTTTTGCTCGTCCAACTTAGGGACGTTAAAGCAAAGTGCTGGGTGGGAGACAACCCACAACTGTTAATTTGGTGGTATTTCAATTCTTTTATCCCTATTTTTTTATTTGTTTTAAATAGGTATTGAGTGACAAATAAACAAAATCCCTCTAGTATCGAATTGGTGCTCACTTGGAGACCGCCCAGGGCGGTAAGTGGACCCGCCCAGGCGGTCAAGGTAAAAAAAAAAAAAAAATGCCAAGTGAAACGCGCGTTTCACTAAAGGACGCAGGCGGTCAATAGTACCACCCGGGCGGTCATCCGAAGCCTACCCACACTCTTTCACGCCAGGGCGCTGAATCTTCTTCCCTCTCTCTTCTCTTCTCACTTGCACACACATTTCTCTCATGGTTCCTCTTCTCTCTTCATTCTCTAACAAATTTTCTTTGAATTTTCACCAGGTTTGTGATTCTTTTCATCTCCTCCTACCAGTTTCTATCTATTTTTGATTTTGTGGAGGGTTCCAATTTGCATTTTGGTGATTTTGTGGGTAAATGAGATTATGCACACCATGTGTTTGATGGATTGTCTCATAGAGCTCTTGTTTTTTTTTTTTTTCCTTTTACTAATGGGTAGTGACTCTTAACTTTCCCTTGACTGGTATTTCAATTCAATCTCTTATTGTTTTGAGTCACTAATGCCATCATTGTTTGCATTTTAATTACTTCTCTTTACCCACTCAACTCACCTTTGTTTATTGGACTCCTATTATTAACTGCATGTTCTTTTAAGTCCTTATTGTGCATTCTTTTAACTCAATCATTTTGGAATAATTACTTTGGTTAGGATGCACAAGCTGCTTATCATTACTTGAGCTTTTATTTGAATTAGATTCATGCACGTTTGCTTTTCTTTTAGGTAGCATGGCTTCTGGAGCTTCAAACTAGCGGCAAGCGAGCTAGAGTAACGGGCACTTCATCACTTCCTGTCCGACCCGCCAGGATCCTTTTTCTTCTTCTAGTCAACAAGCAGAAGACAAATTTGAGTTCTCAATCAGAGAGGCGCACTCTCCTTCTTGAGTGGACTTTCAATTTTTCAGGGCGTGAAACCCAGAGTGCAGCAGTCCTTGAGGCCATTGAAGAACGGAGTTGGGGGTATCTTTTGGAGGCACAGGACCTACTAACCTCACCATTGTTCGTGAATTTTATGCCAACTGGAACCATCGGAGCTTCCAAGGTCCTTGTCAGAGGAGGTCGGCGACTGTCGATGACCCTCAAGCTATAGGGGAAGCCCTCCAAATTCCAGCCCCTCCTGCAGATGATCCCCAGATGAATACCTCCAGCTTCTCCAAGGGAGGTTAATATGGGTGATGTTCTCCGTCGCATTGGACGTCCAAATGCTACCTGGGAATTTAATTTGAACTGAAGGTCATTGGTTTAAAGAGTTCTCAACTCACTTTTGAATCTCAACTATGGATGAGGTTAGCCCTATCTCATACTCTTCCTTGCGGACATACCAATCTTATCACTGAGAGGGCACTCCTTGTTTACTATTTGGTAAGAGCGGGGGCACATCTATATTCCTGGTATCATCCGACGACATATGTCCTGTATACACGGAAAATCTTCCAGGGACTCCTTATCCTGCATTAGTCACAAAAATAGCTTTTGCATCTCAGGTACCTACTTTGCCTGGTGATGAAGTTGGCGCCTCTAGTCCTATGGGAGTGAAGAAGCTATCTGGTCAAGGTTCGCAGAAGTCAGAATAGTGAGTCCTGGAGCGATCCTAGTCCTGGTCCTTCCGATCCTATGAGGCTGTTCTTGCTCACATTGATTCCATGCAGGTTAGACTCCGAGCTCACATCACTGAGTCCATTCAGGCCTCCAGGCGAGGATTATGCGGCGGATAGCCCGTCTTGAGACGAGGATGCAGAGTATTGATGCCTCTCCTCCGCCTACGCGCCACATCCACCACCTCCCGGGCGCCCACCCCAAGCCCGTGTCTTCCCGCTCCAGGCGCTCTGCCACGTGATGATCCTGATTCCGATTCTCGGAGGACGATCCCAATGTGGAGCTTAGTGAGGATGAGGAGTCTGAGGAGGACTACTAGCACATTCCTGGTGGGCATGAGGGCAGTGCCTTTTTGTAAGTGGGGGGAGGGTTCTTTTTTATTTTGCTGATTTCTATTTTCCTTTGTACTTTTTATTATGTTTTCCCCTTTTATCATGCATTGCATATTTGCATCTCTACAAACTTTGTGGGAATTGGTTAGTAGATGGTTGAACTATGTTAACACTTTTTGAAGTTTTTCCTATTTTGCTTTTCATGGTATGCTGGTCATTTTGATAGTCACATGAGCAATGCAATGAGTTATAACTTGTTTGACTTGGTTAATCTTTTACCTGTGAGCTTTTGGACTTTGATGTGATGATAACATTGCTATAATCACTAGTAATTATTGTGGTGTGTGCACTCACTCGGAATGAATTCTGGAACTTGCTTGATTCTTGGTTAAAGCTTTCTCTTCGCATTGCTGGCATATTGATGATTGAGGCTTTTATTCTTTCACCCACTTGGCCATACAGCCTACCCTACATGATCATATCTTTTGCTTACCCCATTTGAGCTGAATTTCCTATTTTTCTTGGTTAGCACAATTCAAGCCTAAGTGAAAAACAATGAGAAAATTCCCAACTCAGGACATGTGAAGGTTAGGTGCAAGTTGGTTGTGCGAAATAAGTGTGGGGAAACCATTGTCAAAAAAAAACAAACAAAAAGGAGAAGATGTGGATTGGTGGAAATTCCTTCAGTTTTTCCCTTCCTAAAACAATTGTAAAATAATAATAATAATAAGAGAAGGGGGAAGTGTCACTAATCCATCTTTGGAATAAACATTGAGCTCAATTCATTGAAATGATTTTTAAAAAAAAAAAATGAGGGCAGGAAAAGGAATTTGTAGGTTTTGGTTTCTCACTTAAATCCTGGTGTTGCACCTTGCTTTTGCAAGAACTGAGTTAGCCATTTCCCCTTATTTTCTTCCACCTATACCCAGGCCCAGTTATCACCTTGAAAAAGACCTCTTGAAATTTGATCGCGTGTGCGTGAATTGTGGTGATCTGAGAAAAACAAGTTTTTGGAAGAAGTTCCCTGTTGAGTACTAAAGTGCATTTTGAAACATATACACTAGAGTGACGAGTGATACACTTACCTTGGGAGTTTAACTTTGTCATACTTGTTTAGCTCATTCTTGCCATTTGTGATCTAGACTAAGCCAGCAATTATCGTTGATTTCTAGCTTTTATAATTGTGTTAGTTGTAATGATACCATATCTAGCTAATTTCCCTAATTGAACAGCCCTTTGCCATTTCATGTGTGTATTGCAGCATTATGCATCTTCAAGAGTAGTAGCATCTCGTATTTCTACCCTTGTTTTTACTTTTAAGTTTCTTGCATGAGGACATGCAATTGTTTAAGTGTAGGGAAGTTTGATGGATTGCATTTTTGCACCCATTCTACTTCGTAACTCCTGAACAATTTGCATTTGATTTGTATTTAATTGATGTTTTTAAACATTGAGTTTGCATTTGGTCCTCAACATGTGTTAGTAAATGACTTCTCTAGTTTTTAATATAATTTTTAGTGAATTTTTACATGAAAGTTCCCCAATGTTTTTAATTTCTTGTTTGAGTTTTTATTATCAGCGGGACTTCTAACTTGGTACATTAAAGCAAGAGTTGAGGATTCGGCAACACTACCGCCCAGGCGATGGAAGCACCGTCCAGGCGATGGTAGAAGAGGCAAGTCTGGAAGTCTTCGAAAGACCGCCCAGGCGGTGGTCAAAGATGTTGTATTTCGGGGAACCTCCGCGGTTAGAATGTTTTGGCCGTGTAAAGTTAAGAAGAGACAGCGTTCTGAAGGGTTTACTTCTCTTTAGGTTTTGTTTTTGAGGGGGGACACGGCGGGGACACTCTCACTCTCCTGAGACTAGACATTCTCTCTCTCTCTCTCTCTCTCTCTCTCTCTCTCTCTCTCTTTCTCTCTAGATTAGGTTTTAGTATTACATTTCAGTGGAATTTCAGCATCAATTTGGTAATAAAAAAAAAGGGGCTTTCCTGCATCTTTGATTGGAAAACTCTTTCCATGGAGGAGTAATTCCCTTTGCCTTGCAGGAGACAACTAAAGATCAGAATTGTTCTTGAGGTTTTTAATTCTAAATGTCGTTCATGGTTGTTTTTCTTTCACCCCTATTGCTTTCTCTTTTAAATTTTAATTGCGTTGATTAATGTGATTGAGGTTTTAAGAGTAGTTGATTGTGTATTCGTTTGTTTGCATAATTTGGATGCCTTTGGGATATTAGATCGATTATTTGATTAATTCCAATTGGTAAGGGGTTGAATTAATTCCGTTAGAATTTGGACTTGCAATTGATAACTAAATTAACATAGGATTATAAGGTCATGATTGTGGTCATTAGTTCTATTGTTAGTTGAATCCTTAACGGAAATACGTTAGTATAATTTAAGTAGAATTGTGTCGCCTTTTATACAAAAGTGTAGTCGTAGGCTGCCACCACCATGAATTTATCTATTTGAACCGGTGATAGAACATTTCTCGATCTAAAGGAAGTCTTTGTGCAGGTAACTTTACATTACAATTCTTTCACTTTGAATTGCTAGTAACGATTCTCAAAACCCCACTTTTGTCAAAATCAATTACATTGTTTCCACGTGAGACGACGGATTACACTATAACTACATTTTTGGTGTATTTCGGTGATTGGAAAATTATTTTAATTTGTTACGAGCGGCGACACTCGTACCAAAACACTATTCAAGATTCCATGACTAGGAATCTTGAATTAAATGCAATTAGAGTTTAATCAAGCAATATTAGGTCCTAATTAACCTTAATAAATTATTTTTGACTTGATTAATTATCAAAATAAATTAATCTTTGATTAGAGCCTAATATTGCTTAGGTTTGCTTAATACGTCATTAGCTCACTGTTACACTGTTCTAGGCAAAATGGTAATCGCAGAAACTGAACCTGGGACCTTAGGCAGGACTAAACATCAAAAACCACTTATAAACATCATTTAAAATCTTTTGGTAAAGTCCAGGCTCAGGACAATAAACGATGACAACGAGCCAGGGGCTTTTTGGTAATTTTACGCGTCCTAACTCAAAAAATGAGATTCTTCTACTCTATTACCACACATAGCACATATAATCCCCTATTAACATCAAACATCCCCTGAGGATGGGAACCGTGATCCTGGCTTTCAGGTAAGATCACCTTGGGGGCATTTCGGTAATTTGTCTCGAAAAAATAAAGGACGTAAGAATTGTACTTAAACAGAGCATACCCCCTCAAACGGATAGGCAATCAAAAAGGACCATACAAACCTTGGAAAATATGTTAAGGGCATGTGTGTTGGACAAAGAGAAAGTTGGGATAAGTACTTGCCATTGATTGAGTTCGCATATAACAACAATTATCATACAAGCATTGCCATGAGCAGGATAAAGCCATATATGGAAGGAAGTGTTAATCGCCCTTGTGTTGGTATGAGCCCAGTAGCAAAGCATGTTGGGACCGGAAGTTGTAAGGGAAACAACGAAAAAGATGGGGGATAAAGGATGGGATCTTCCAGTCAAAGTCAACAAAAGCTATGCGATAAACGATGAAAGCCATTGGGGTTCCAAGAGGGAGAGCATGTATTCCTTAGGATCACCCAACAAGCATAGGACGAGCTCAGAGTCAAAAAGTTGAGCCTAGGATTTCTTGGCCCCTTTGAAATCCTTAATAAAGTGGGTCGTAGCATCCTGGATAGCACCACCCGATTTGTCCAACCTTCATGATGTCTTCCATGTCTCTCAATTGAGAAGATATGAATCCAACCCTAGTCATGTGTTGGAGCTAGAACAAGGGCAGTTAAAGACTTAACCTTTAACATTGCCACCTACAGAGGATCTAGAACAGAGAGTCAAGTAGTTAAGGAACAAAAGCGTACTTTGGTCAAAGTGGCATGGGGATAAAGGAAGAGGAATTCACATGGGAATTGGAATCTGAGATAAGACGTGATACCCAAGCTATTCCAGGTAACGAATTTCAAGGGTGAAATTCTTTAAGGAGGGAAGAAATGTAACGCCTCATTTTTTTCCAAGTGTGAAAATAACCAAAATGCCCTTAAGGTCATTTCTCTTCGACAATTGAAAGACTCCGAGTAGGCTATCCTGAGGGGTTAGTCTAGTGCTTGAAGGTGAGTAAATTTGTAATGGATATATTAGAGATGAAAATCTCAATTTCCCTACTATGAAAATCTCAATTTCATAGGTAGTACAAATAAATTCATATAAGCCCTCCTTAAGCTGTTATAGTCCCGCCTGCCTGCAGACTAAGGATCCCTCTCATCGGTGTGTAATTGGATCCTTCATGTACCCTCTACTTGGAGGCTGAGACAGGAGGCCGGCTAACTGTCCGTACCTTCTCGCACTCAGCGATCAACCTGCCTTACCAATCCTCAGCATTACATGCCCACCAATTTCCACTGGTTTGTCCCTAACGGCACCATCCTTGGAGAGTGGCACTGATACCATTTGTAACATCCCTTTCCTGCTTTATGGATTGACAACTGTCCCCACAAACCAACGCGGTTTTTTTAGCATGCTTTGTCCTCACTCATCAGTTTCCTGGGGAAACTTCCCAAGAGGTCACCCGTCCCAAAATTACCAAGTAAAGCATGCTTAACTATGTAGTTCTTTCATGATGGGCTACTTAAAAAAAAGATGTATCTTTGTGGCATAGGTAGTACCAACATTCATATAAGCCCTAACTATATAGTCCCACACATATCCAGGATTCAGATCCTCTTCATTTAAGTGTATAATCGGTTCATTTATGTAACCCTCGCTAAAGGTAGGTCAGCTCCTGTCCATGCCTTCTCACATCGCAATAACATCCTCGTCCCCAAGGCGTTCCATTGCAGGTTGATTCTTTAAAGTCTTGAAATGAGCTTATTCATAGATGATCAAAATGGACTTGCATCATGTTTATATTTCAAGCTCTTGCATCTCATATTTATGTTTTTCGTGCCTTGCATAAACTAAAGAAATGGACTTGCATTTCCATGTTTAAATTTCAAGTCTTGATTACCATGCTTTTTTATATTTCAAGTTATCACCTAAACTTTGAAGACTTAAAAATGAACTTGCATCCTCATATTTATATTTCAAGCCTTGCATATCATATTTAAATTTCAAACCATTACCTAATAATGATAAAGATCTAAAATGAGGTTTGCATAACATGTTTATTATTCTTGTTATCACCTAAACCCCTAGAGCTCAAAAGACTTGCCCTTGTATCTTAAAATGGAAATTTTGATCATGGCTATTGAGTGTGTTTTTGGTCATGATATATGGTTAGTTGTATTATTTTTTAGGCTTAGTTATGATGCTTTAAAATGAAAAGAAAATGAAAGAGCAACTTGCTTTGTGTTAAAACCTTATTTTTTCAAAATTGGGGATTCTACAATCGTTCCCAGAGCCCATGTAATCGATTATGAGGATGATTCTTTGAAAGATTTTGATCTGGTAATTGATTACTAGCCTATGTAATCGATTACTAGGATGTTCTTTACACCCAGATAAGCTTTGGCTTTAGTAATCAATTACCTTGATGTTCTTCGTGCCCAACAAGTTTTTGGTTCTAGTAATCGATTGCAGATAGTCTAAAGCAGGAACAAGTTTTTACTGGTAATTGATACCATCACATGTAATCGATTACCAAAACCCCAAATGTGCAAATCATGTGTTCTAAATAAGATAAAGTGGTTGGTGACTTTATATGCATATGTGTTGAATTATGTGAATAATGATTCCCTAGTATGCTATTTATATATATGTATATCCTGGGCATTACATATAGTTCATGGTCTGGTCCTTGACTTCTGGCATACTAGGTAGGAGCATGTTTCCTGCTATAAGATGATGATTGATAATATGTTTATGTGAATTAATGATATGATGATATTATGGCATGATGAGATTATGGTTAAAGCTGGTTAAGATAAGATCCATGAGAATTATGAACATGATATGTTTTATGATAAATTATGTTTACATGCTCACATTGCATCTCTAATTAACATGCCAATATTAAGGTGACAAAAGACATATGGAAATGATCCTCTAGACTCCAAGAATTAATGGTTATGAGAGGTGATCCAAAAAGGACCCTTTAGACTCTAGGAATTAATGGTTATGAAAGGTGATCCTATGCCCCCTGACCCACACTATGGAGTTAAGGGAATTTAGCTTATTAAGAGGATAAGTGTAGACTATTAGTGATGACTAGTTAGGTATGAGCTCATGACCTAGAACTCTAAAAAGGGGGAAGTATTCAGGTGACCCTTAAGGAAAAGAGAATAAAATGTTCAAGTCACCTAAAAGAACAATGAAGAAATGATATGTTGGAAGCATTTTCATTCTCCATGTTATGCCTACATGATATTTTGCTTATGGCATTGACATGTATCCATGAATTAGTATGCTGCACTCATGCATTAAAACTCATGCTAAAGGACACGGTCCTCAGCTAATAATATTTTTGGAACTAATAAATGAACTTTATACATGCTCAACACTTTCATAAAAGAAATGAAACCTGAGGTTCCTAAGGACGTAGATCATGACACATATTAGGAGGAGAACTTTCCTGAGATTCTTTTATAAGTTTTCTTCATCTGCTTCTATTTTCTTTCCATCTAAGTCTAGAGGTCGATGGCAACCTTTTATAATCTACATTGATGCTCCCACCTAGGAGATACACTTCGCAACCTCACTGGATGTATCACTTCGTGAATCATTGTGTTGTTGCTGCTTTTTGTCTTCATGGAGCACCCTTTTGCACACCATCACAGGGTACTTAGGTCTCTCAGCTACTCCATTTTCTCTCGACCTCATCTTTGAGCGTGCTCGTCCACGGAGGCGGATCCGCCGCAGCTCCCTCAGTTGCTTGAGAGCCCGAGACATCTCGATTTGCGTGTCACGTCACTTCTTCGCCACCTTGAGCCATAGCAGCAGTCCATCAGAGGACTCCCCCACCCAGCTCTCTTCTAATGGTTCTACCTCCACCATTCCTATGATGATGAACGTTCATCACGACGGGGAGGCTGGAATTCACCAGCCAATGAGAGGAGTCACACCTATTCATGAGGAGCCCTAGACCTCAAGGAAGAATTGCCTTGCTTCGCCCTCCCACGTCTTGCCACACCTATTGAGTTACCTCTGAGATAGATTATCTCCTCCCTCCTAGAGCAACAAAAGTAGGAGCCGTATCGGGCCTCTGAGTGCTTGCACACATATGTAGTGAGAGGGATAGTCTTTGCTTTTTGTTTATCAAAGGTTACCTGATTCTAGACGCACCCGAGTAGGAGGAGCGGGAGGAGAGGTCTTTTATTTTGCTATAGCTGCATTTCATTCATGGATATTATGGGATGACTATATATTTTGACCCCAACCTTTGTTGGTGGGCATGATATAACTCTTTTTTATGTATATGATGGGTTGGAACGAAATTAACTATTGGTGATATATATATATATATATATATATATATATATATATATATATATATATATATATATATATATATCTATGATCTTACTTGTTTATGGTTTGTGATGTTGCTTTTTATGTATGCCTATGTCTTGATGTGATCTTCTTCCTTGTTATGCTAAGACAAGATGTAGTTCAGTATGTATACACGACTCATGTTTTGCTTTTTAAAGTTCAAAAAAAAAATTTACCTGTATTTTCACTAAGGTATTTTCAAGAGTTTAAAGTAAGAACTAAAACAAAAGATTAACGACTAATAATTAACTTAAGCGTCCTAGGCGTGTTAGGTTGAATATTAGGGTATTACACATCATGCAATTTTACTATTAGGAGTCTATAATCTAGTCCTATCCTCTTCTCATTGATGCTTTGATTGATCTTAGTTTCACATGAGAACATGTGAAAGCTTAAGTGTAGGGGAGTTTGTAAAGGACATTTATGTCATTTATCTTGCTACTAAACCTTAGCTTTTTGCATGAGTTTTATTGGGTTATTAATGTGATTAATAAGGATTTTGATTTATTTTTAATTGTTTGATTTTAATAGAATCATTGACTTTTGCATTGATTTTAGAATAACTTGTAATTACACCTTGTTACATTTGACTTGTCTCTTTGAGTATGGTTTTATGCACAGGAGCTTTCGATCAAGTGAAAAATGTGAAGAACAAGGCTGAAACTATTGGGAAGGAGCTGGGAGCAAAAAGGAAAAAAAGTGTAGAGGCTCACATTCAGGTGAGCGCTACAACGCTCATTTAGCACTGCGTGCTTAGCAGAGTGACAACCATCCAATTTGGTCTCATCATTCTGGTGAGTAGTGCTTGTGCGATGACGGATATTAGCTCATTAATCAATTTTTGGGCCCATTTTTTTAGGGCACTATTTAAGGGATTGATATAGACTACCTTAGTTTTTGACTCTCTTTTAGGCTACCACTTTTAGTTGTTGTTCTTTCTCTACATCTCTTTCTATCTTCTTCTCTACTCTTCTCTCTTATCTCTTTAGGGATTTCATTAGTGAAAGTGTTTTGTCTTGGAGATTGTGGCAAGGATCATTGCTATTATTTTCAAGTTCTCTTTTATCTTCATTGTTGTAATCCTTCAAGAGATGAAGATAGATTTCTTTACTAGTGTAAGGGTTTTGGATGTATTAGGATGATGTTTGAGATCCCTTTTTTATATTAAATACATTGATTTTCGTAATGATCTACAATTTATATTCCTATAATTATTGTGGTGATTGCTATAATCTTTATTGGAATGACTAAATTGGCAATCGTCATTTAGGGAAACCCTTTGGGCATAAATTGATAGATCTATTAGTTTATGTTTGAGGGAGAACATTAAAATTAACTTTCCAATTGGTAGTTAGGCTATAACAATTAGTTCATTAAATTAATATGATTTCTAAATAAGTTGAGAAATCTTATTTAGTTATTTGCATTGGTCAAATTCTAGAAGTCGATCGATCAATAGCAAAATTGCAAGTAATTTATTACTAATAGCCACTGATGGGTTTAATATTTGGCCAATGATAAGTAATTTCCAATCCTAGGAATACCTTACACTAGTGCCTTCTTCACTATTTCTATTATCTTTTTGTTATTATCTTTTAACTTAAATAGCTTAATTCCCATTCTTTAAAACCCTTAATTTTCCCAACTAAGCGTTGAAGCCTCCTTGAGAGACGACCTAGGTTGTGCCCTTTACTACATTTTTGGAGCAACTTAGCGTTAAAATAATTTCTAATTTGAGGAGATAGGTGACAACCTCCGTTCAATCGCCAGTCTTTCTAGCAAATAACTACCAAGGATATGAATGCTGCATCCATCAGAAGATACTCCAACTAGAATCAGCACCTTGAATCATACACGGTGAGTGCACTCTTTTTCCTTTAGTTGGGTTTATCACACTAGATTTTACCAACAAAGGTTTTAACGAGGTATGATCATGTGTAAGCCGAACATGTCAACGGTACATAAGTGATCGGTGATGTAATCTCAAATTTTCAATAGTGTATTATGTCTTCACAAACTTGCTCTTCCAAGCTTTTCATGCAAATATAAGATCTTCTCAATGACAAAACCATCGTGCAAATCCCAAAGAAAAAAGTAAAAAACTAACCAAACTTTAGATCTCCACCCTAAGCGACCCTCAACATCACAAAGATAAGAAGTAAACTATCTCAACAAACATATATTACACATATGCAATAGTTAGAGGCAACTTGGAAAGCAAGCAAAACAGAATTCATCAAATACAACTAAAACTTTGTTCAAAAACTATAAGATAGTGAAAATAACAAAACAAATTTTGTTCAAGGATTACAATAATTAAAATAAAAAAGTACAAGAGTTCAAGGGTCGAGGTCAATATGTTCATCCTTGAGAAAGACGGTCTAGATTGGCTCCACTCTCTCGGCTGATCATCGCCATGACCCCTTCTCAGCCTCTCCTCCTCAATCCTAGCCTGAGCACCCTCATTAGCTTCCTCCGTATCCTCAGAAGGAATGGTGTCAACCAACTTGCCACCAATGATCTCTTTGAAGAGAATATAGTGGGAAATGTTGACCTCCCTATGAAGAAACTAAACTTGATCGAGAGCTAGATCAAACCTAGATATGAAATAACTAGCCGCCTCTCCTATTAGTGAGTCAACTTCCTCTTTCAAGCATTGGTTCTTCACCACAAACTCCTTTCCCTGAGTTAGTGACTTCAACATCCAATTTAGTATGGGGGTACACTGCCAACCTTGTCTTTGAGAACTTTCCTCGAATTCTCCTAGTTCTTCCTTTCCTTTTCCAAGTTTCGCGTTAAGCTCCTCTTCACCTCAAAGCTTCGGCCATGATAGACCTTCCGCCTCAAGCCATCAAGTAAATCCCCCATATTCCTTCTCCAAATGATAGGTGATCATAGCTTGTCGGAGCCCCTGGATCTCAAAATAATGATAAAGATTAGGGACTCCCACCTTCTTATCATGGCCGAGTCCTCAAGATGGAAGAATTGCTGATCAATAAACTTTAGGAATGAAAACTCCAAGCTCCAAAGGTTGCTGGCGTTGACAGTGTCGAGGAATTCTTTGACCTTTCTCACCTTGACCAAAGCAAACGATGAGAGATAAAAGCTTTTGGCCCAACCTCTCCTAGCCCTATTCTAGCCTTACAAGGGGTTAGGATCAATAGGGGTCCTAGAGCTCAACCCACACCAGAGGATGCTAGTGGAGCTCGGTTAATCCTAAGGAACCCCTTTTCCTCGCCAGGAAGGTCGAATCTCTTGAGATGAGTTTGGGAGCCATATTGGCTTCAAAACAAGAACACATAATATGAAACAAACATCAAGAAGGAACCACCAACAAAAGGAGAAAATTCAATAACTACCTATATGTTTGAAGACTTTTTGAATGTTATATCCTCACTCCAAGAGAACACTACAAGATAGGGAAAAGCTCAAACTTATACACTCTTCCTGAAGGTCAATCACTATCTAGTCATCTAAGGGAAGGGCACTATATGTAACCTAAAAATCTAACGAGGGTTAGGTTGCGTCCAGGGGAAATCTCTCTAGCTCACACTCATCAAAGAAAAAAGGAAACTTAAACTCAACTGACTTCAAGTTCAAGAACTTGTTTTTGAATCTCCTAAAGTTAAAGGTCAACAAAGGTAACAACTTCTTCCTAGGAACACTGTTAAAGGGCACTCAGCTCCCTTTATCTACCACTTTACCTTAAATAAAAAAAAAAAAACACCAACACTAGACTTGTGGCCGAGCATCTTGAATAAAATCTCAATAGCTCAAATGAAAGCCAAACTATTCGGATGCAATTGAGAAGGGCTACATTCACTTGATTTAGGCCCTCTTCCTCAAATTTGGTCAAAGGCACCCTTACATCCAACTTCTTAAAGAAGTCTACATACATATAAATATAATTCCCATAACTATCTCTCAACTCGTAATGACATATGCTATCCTTGAAACTATAGAAGAGACACTCTATTCCTTTCTCCCTACATGACAAGACTAAACAATACTCCTTCAACATATGGATAACCTCATCTTCATCGAACACAGAAGCCATCTGCTTAACCTCAGCACTAACCTAACCATAAGGGTTATATTCTGCCCATCGCCAGTTTTCCCTTTCTTAAAAGTAAACACACAATTTCCTTTGGCCATAGATAAATACCTAATCAATATAAGTAGGAGAAAGGGCTCAAGAAAGGAAAATAGATCCAAAAACAAAGAAAAAATAGTAGAATATGAGTCGTCTACCTTAGGGTTCCAACAAAGTAAACCGATTAAATGAAAGGTGAAGAACGGATAATCAAACTCACTAATTGGAAACTGAAATTGAAGTCTAGAAGGCGAAATTGAAGCTTGGACTAATGATGAACAATGAATAAGAAAAACATGAAGACAACGAGGAGAAAAGTTGCAAAAATGAGTTATGAAATTCTCAACCTATTTTGAACAAAGACGAGCTTATCCAATGGCTGAAAACACTCCAATCCACTAAGTAATGCATCTAAGACGTTCACTTCATCCAATGGTTTGAGGGCTAATCACGTTAATCTAATGCGGGCATGTAGCCCATGATCTTATATTATGAGACTTGATTTCCCACCATTCAAAAGGCAACACGTTCCATCACACATTTCTCCATAACCATTACTGTGACAATTGAAGAAATGCATTATGCTGCACACAACAAGTCTACTTATTCAAGCTTGGCACAAAGTCCTCGACTCGAACACCTCAACAATGACACCTCAATCCAAGGTACTTGGCCTTTGAACAAGCTCAAGGGCTATGTCCTGGACTAGAAATATGGGCTATAGACCTCAGCCCAACCTTGGAGAATCAAGATAAGGGCTGCACAAACCGTCATCGCAGCATGGTAATCCCTAATGATTCTCCCTTTATTTAATAAAGGATATCTCCTAAATTACCCACGAGATTTCCTATTATCCTCCCATATCTCCTATTACCTCACTATAGCTCTTATATTAAATCATATCTCATACTTATACAAATATATCTAATATCTCCTAAATCCTTAGAATATCTCCCATATTCAGGGAAGATTATCTCCTAATTTAGCATGTGGTCTCTTATCACAATAAAGGAAGGCTTAACAACCCCAGGTAATGATAGAGGGCATTTATGCCACTTATCTTGCTACCAAGCCTTAGCTTTTTTCATAAGTTTTACCTAGTTATTGATGTCAATACTTAGGATTTTGATTTATTCTTCATTGAGTGACCACTACACTGATTTTGGGAATAATTTGTAATTACACCTTGTTATGTTTGACTTGTCTCTTTGAACATGGTTTTGTGCCCAGGAGATTTGGATCAACTACAAAATGTCAAGAACAAAGCTAGAAACCCCTAGGAAGTAGCTTAAAGCTGAACAAGAGTAGAATCGTGGAAGCTCACTCTCAGGTGAGCGCTCCAGTGCTCATTTAAGCGATTTAAAGCTTCAGTAGAGCAACAACTATTAATTTTTGGGCCACTCTCTTGGAGAGCACTGTAATGCTCGTCAAAGGATTGCAGATAACTTATTTGCTTTTGGGCCCCACTTTGAGCTATCTTATAGAGCAATATATAAAGGATTGATAGGATTTTTATCCTAGTTTTTCACTCAGATTTTAGCCTAGGTTTCTCTCTCTATATCTCTCTTAATCTTCTTCTCTATTCTCCTCTCTCTTAGGGATTCCATTAGTAAAAGTGCTTTGTCTTGGAGATTATAGCAAAGATCGTTGCTATTATTTTCAAGTTCTATTTTTTTCATTATTGTAATTTTTAGAGATGGAGGAGTAGATTTTTTTTCTAGTGTAAGGGTTTTGGATAGATTGGAATGATGTTTGAGACTACTTTCGATATTGAATGCATTAGTTTTCTTGATGTTATGCAGTTTCTATTCCTATAATTATTGTTACGATTATTACATTTATTATTGGGATAACTAAATTCATGATCGTCGTTAGGGAAACCCTTTGGGCATAAATTGATGGATCCATTGGTTTATGTTTGAGGAAGAACATTAGAATTAACTTCCTGATTGGCGGTTAGGCTATAGAAGTTAGTTCATTAAATCAATGTGATTTCTAAATAAATTGAGATCTCGTTTATTAGTTATTTGCATTGGTTAAATTCTAGAGATCTATTAATCACTAATAGAACTGCAGTAATTTATTACTAATAGCTACTAATGAATTTAATATTTGGTCTGTGATAACTAGTTCCAATCCTAGGAATACTTTACCCTAGTGTCTTTAATTCTGAATTTATTCTTTTTCAATTTTAATTCTCTCAATTTAATCTCAACCCCCAAGTTTTCCAACTAAGTGATAAAGCCTCCTTGAGAGATGACTTAGGTTGTGCCCTTTTACTACATTTTCTTGGAGAAACTTAGCATAAAATAATTTCTAATTTGAGGAGGTAGGTAACAATCTCGCTACAAATTTTGGTGCCATTGCTAGGGAGGCATTAGAACTTAGTTATTTATTTTTACTATTTTTTATTTTTTATTTTATTTCATTTTATTCTAATTTTTATTTATTTAGTAGTTTTATTTTATTTTCTGCTTCTTTTATTCTGAAAAATAAAAATAAAATATTTTTAAAAATTTGTTCCCTTATATGAGGTGTTCCCTATCTGTTGAAAATTTAATACCTCTTGACTCTGAGATAAAGAGAACTTTAAGAAAAACCAAATAGACAAAACATTAACAAGAGGAAATTTCTAAGCATTTTGATCCTTTGTTTCCTATTTCAAGTAATCCTGGAGATATGGGAGACCATAACAAAACACTTAGGAGCTCACCGCTCCTGACATTGCCCAGGAAGCCCCTAGCAATCACATCCGCAAGCTCACTATTGATTTTGAGCTAAAGGAGTACATGCTCCATGCTTTACTAAAGTTCCATGGGCTATCTAGAGACCCACACCAACACCTGAAGAAGCTACATATGGTGTGCTGGCATGAGACCTAATAGGATGAAGGTGGATGATGTTAAGCTAAGAGTATTCCCTCTCTTGCTAAATGGTGCAATAGAAAATTGGTTCTTCAACCTTCCTGATGGGATTGTGAATAATTGGATTGGCATGAAGTGACTTTTCTTTGAGAGATATTTTCCCATCTCTCAGGTGGCCTCTATCAAGAAGGACATCTCTGGAATCCACCGGCTGATAAGACTCTACATGAGTATTGGGTGCATTTCAAGCTCCTATGTGACAGCCACCCTAACCATTAGATCTCAGAGTAGCTCCTCCTCCAATATTTTTATGAAGGTCTTGCGCTTGTTAATAAGTGCATGATTGATACTATTAGTAGGGGAGCACTCTTGGATAAGACACTAGAAGAGGCTTGTGCCTTGATGGAGAATATGGTTACAAACTTCCAGCAATTTGGATCTAGGGCAACCACAAATACTAGGGGCCTTCATGAAGTGAGCCAGACAAATAATCCAATGTTTGCTAGACTTACAAACACTTTCTAGGCTTATGAAGAAGTTGATGGTTACCCAAGGCAACTCAGGAGTCCCCAAGATCTGTGGCATATGTACTTCAAATGACCATTGCACTAATATGTGCCTAGTATTGCAAGATGACTCCACCATTAAGGTCAGAGCAACAAGCCCTTTCTAAAGCCAACCAGGCCAGTTCCATTTAGGAACACTTATAACCCAAATTGGAAAAATACCCTAATTTGAAGTGGGGAAATAACCCTCAGCCACAAGATCAACTTTCACAACAGAAGTACTTGAAACCTCATCAAAGGCAATCGGCCTTTCCTCAACCTCTATCTTCAGATCCTACTATGATTAAGATGATGAAGAAGATGATGAAGCAAATGCAAGAAATAAGAAAAAAGAATGTCCAGTTGAGAGAAGAGGTGACTCAGATGAAAATAATCAGAGCCAATAGGCTCCAAGCTACCTAGTTACCCTTTCAAATAGTGCCCAATCCAAGAGGAAATGTCTATGCAATCACCCTGACGTTTGAGATGAAAATTCCATAGGTGACTATGCTTGTAGAAGAAGAAAAGCAAGCAAAAGATGATCCCGATAAGCATTCTATTGAGCGTTATAGTGCTCAAATAACACTCAGCGCTCTATAAAAGTACCACATGGAAATTCAACAATAGGAGATCTCTTGAGTGAGCATCGCAGCACTAAGGCAGTGCCAGGTGCTAGCGAGAGAGGGAAGTATAAGAGAAAGATTTTGTTAAGCATGCAATGCTCTTAACCCTCAAATTCTCCATATCCCACTCTTCCTCTACCATTCCCACAAATGATGCAACCCAAGGAAGCTAAGACAGGTAGAACTGAGTCAAGAAACATGGGAAACCTTTCAAAAAGTGGAGGTAAACATACCTCTATTGGAAGCAATCAAGCAAATCCCTAAGTATGCAAAATTCTTGAAAGATCTATGCACTAATAGAAGGAAGATCAAGGGCAGTGAGGAAGAGAAAGTAACTATGAGAGTAAATGTTTCCTTCATTATCAAGCCAAGCAACTTGATAATCAAGTGCAAGGATTTGTGCACATTCTATATTCCTTGCACCATTAGGAACTTGCACATCACGAGAGCCCTAGCTAACCTTGGAGCTGGCATTAATGTTATGCCAAAATCATTCTACTAGTCCTTACACTTTGGAGAGCTAAAGCCCACCCAGTTGCAAATTCAACTTGCCAACCATAGCATTACCAAGCCAAAGGAGTATTGGTCCAGGTAAATGGTTTAGTATTTCCTGCTAATTTTTATATGCTTGAGATGGAGAACGACACCAATGGTAGCCGCGTACATTGATCTTGGGTAAACACTTTTTGAAAATCCTAGAACCATGATTAATGTGCATGCTGGCACACTATTCATGGAGTGTGGGGACATGAAAGCCTAATTTTGTCTATCTAATGCTACGAAATTCCCCATGAAGAACACTCTCTGTTTAGCATTGATGTTATTGATTCCTTAGTTGATAATGCTTGTGGTAATCTAATTTGTAAGGATCCAGACCCCTTTTCCTACTTTATCTTCTCCCATGGGATATGATGTGTCTATTGTGTTAGAATATTCCAAGCTTTCATATATAGGTACTCCACCTAGCAGCAGTCATCAGTTTCAAAAGTGCCTCACGGCTGCCCATATTGGGAAGAAAGTCCTGTGAGGGGCAAAAGATTTTGTTACATGAGCCCCAGGCAAAAACTGATGATTGGGAAGCCAAAGTCTAGATGGAAAGGACCATTCTTGGTCACTTGTGTACACCCTGGTGGTGTAATTGAATTGGAGAACCCTAGAATGATTCAATATGACATTGATGGGCACTAGCTAATACACCTCTTGTAAAGTCCCCAAGGATTTAGGGCTCAGATAGCCTCTATGGGTTGAAGCTACACACCTTCTATGAGGGTCCTAAGGATCCAACTTAAGGATGTTAAAGCAAAGTGCTAGGTGGGAGACAACCAACTGTAAGGTTTTTTTATATTTTCTCTTTTATTTTTCTTGCATCATATTTATTTTTGTTTGTGTCCTACACCATTCATTTGACACCTTAGAGGTTACATGTATAGGCTCACACCAGATGCACCTTATTGACTTGCTTGGCATTGACTTTATTCTGTGTTGGATACTTGGTGATTCATTGTGTTGTTTGGATTGAGTACATGCAATTTACCTGTGAGCTTTTGAGCCTTTTGATTGGCTTGAACTATCATGTTCCATCCTTGTTTGTTCATATGTGTTTCCCTCTTTGGATTTGCATTCTAGAAGTTGCTTAGGGTCTTGTTTGAAAATATGTTTCCATGTGCATGCTTGAATATGATTAAGACATTTTTCTTGTTTTTAGCCACATATCCTGCATAACTACCTTTTGCATGTTACCATTGTCTAGCCCCTTTAAGCCTTATTGCCCATTCTTTTGTCTTTGTATATCCTTAGCCAAAAGTGAAAAATCATGAAAATTCCTAACCTTTTAGGTTAGGAGAGCATTTGCGCATTTCTTATATATGCTTGAGCCTAAGGGTAGAGGAGAGCATGAGGATGTGCCCCAAATTAAGTGTGGAGGAGGGACAATGTATATCCATGAGTGGCCAGAAAAAAAAAATTCAACAAGTGGCACACCAAGAAAATGAAAAAAAAAAATTGATTGAAAAAACAAAAGACAAAAAAAAAATTTGAAAAATTTTGGTTGAAGGTGTGCCATATTGCAAATTAAAGGCATGTGCATATGATAAGTTGGACAAAGCATACCCTTAAGCATTTATGCTCTTGGTGTATGCATTTGCTTTCCTTTGACTAGAGGTTTAGCTCCATTGGCCTATATAATGTCCCACCTTCACCTAAGCCACATTACATCCCAAGACAAGTCCTCTTGATTCAATATGCATGTATGTGTTTCGAATGGAGAATGAGACCCGTGGCAATCCTATGGTAATGCATTTTCATCTAAACTGATTAAGTGTGCATCTTGACCTAAAATGCTTGAGTGAATGAGTGGCAAACACTGACCTTGGGAGGATTTTTGTACTTGGTCCATGCATCATGTATGTGGATTCTACCTTTTGTGCTATTTTCTTGTTCATGCCTTACTTGTTGAAATTCTCTTTATTGTTAGTGTGAAAGCTTACTATTGTACCTCTAGGTTCATTGCATGGGTGTATTGTCATTTATCTTTATGCATCATGCATTTTTAGAGTTAGGAGTCTAGTCTAATCCTTGTATACTGCTTCTCATCCATGCCTTGGTTTGGTCTTAGTTTTACAAGAGGACATGTGAAAGCTTAAGTGTAGGGGAGTTTGATAAAAGGGATTTATGCCACTTATCTTGCTACCAAACCGTAGCTTTTTGCATAAGTTTTCCTGAGTTATTGATGTCAATACTTAGGATTTTGATTTAGTCTTCATTGTGTGATTTTGATAGAATCATTGACAATTGCATTGATTTTGGGAATAATTTGTAATTACACCCTGTGTTTGACTTGTCTCTGAGTATCATTTTATGCAGAAGACTGGATCAAGTGCGAAATTTTAAGAACAAGGCTGGAAACTCTTGGGAAGTAGCTTGGAGCTGAAAAGGAGCAAAATAATGGAAGTTTACTCTCGGGTGAGTGCAACGCTCATTTAAGCGCTATAGCACTGAGGAGAGCCACCATTCATTTTGGGCCACTCTTCTGGAGAGCACTAGATGCTCATGTGGTGCGGATTAGATAACTTATCTTCTTCCTTACTTTAGGCTATCTTAAAGCGGTATATAAAGGATTACATAGACTTTCACCGTAGTTTTTGACTCATGTTTTAGGCTACTAAGTTTCTTTTTCTTTCTCTCTCTACATCTCTCTACATTTGTCTTCATCTTCTTCTTTTCTTCTCTTCTTAGGGATTCCATTAGTGAAGCTGCTTTGTCATGGAGATTGTGGCAAGGATCTTTGCTATTATTTTCAAGTTCCATTTATTTTCACTATTGTAATCCTCCAGAGATGGGAGAGTAGATTTTCTTACTAGTGTAAAGGTTTCTGGATGGACTAGGATGATGTTTAGACCTTTACAATATTGAATGCATTAGTTTTTTTAATGTTCTGTAGTTTCTATTATAATTATTATTACGATTATTACAATTATTATTGGGATAATTAAATTGGTGATCGTCGTTTAGGGAAACCCTTTGGGCATAAATTGATGGATCCATTAGTTTATGTTTGAAGGAGAACATTAGAATTAACTTCAATTAACGATTAGGCTAGCAATTGGTTCATCAAATCAATGTGATTTTTAAATAAATTGAGATCTCGTTTATTAGTTATTTGCATTGGTCAAATTCTAAAGGTTAATTGATCACTAGTAGAACCCAGTAATTTATTACTAATAGCCACTAATGAATTCAATATTTGGTCTGTGATAACTACTTCCAATCCTAGGAATATCTTGCACGAGTGTCTTTAATTATAAATTTATTCTCTTTCAATTTTAATTTTCTCAATTTAATCTTAATAAATTTCCCAAATAAGTGATAAAGTGTCCTTGAGAGACGACTTAGGTTGTGCCCTTTTATTATATTTTCTTGGTGTAACTTAGCATAAATAATTTCTAATTCAAGGAGATAAGAAATAACCTTGCTTCAGGTAACATGTAACGCCCCAATTTTTACTGGTCCTATAAGTTACCGCCGCTTAACTTCTTAATTCTCTTCTCCTCCACTTGGTCCAGTGCGGACTACCGCGCTCCAGTTTCTTGCATCATGCTTCCAAGTTATCACCTTATAAAGAAAGATTAAAATGGGTTGCATAGCATGTTTATAATTCTAGCTATCACTAAATCTCTAAAGCTCAAGACTTGCTCCTTTTATCTTAAGTGAAAATTGTAATCATAAAGATTCTTTCAATGTATAAATCGGCCTCATGATTAAGGTAGGCCTAAAGTGATTTTAAATAAGCTACTGATTTAGTTCTAAAATTTATTTCAAGAATAACAAAAAGAATTAGTTTTTAAAAGAGTTTTAAGGCCTTGCAAAGATTTTATGGGATAATAGTATCTTACTTGTACTTAAAAATGTGATTTGATGCAATTATGTGAGGTTCATGATTCGATAACTAATATGAGTTTACTACTACTGTATGATCATGATTTAATATGTTTTAAGTTGTGATAATCATGGTTTATTGAGGAACGATTCTATGCATGTTAGAAATAAAACTAGCTTCCCAAAAATCGTAAAATCAAGATTTCTAGAACTCTAGAAAATGAAATTTATGCGTTCTTCCAGAACCTTTAGCAGCCCTAAGAACCAGGTTCTATTATGTTTAGATAGGAAAGAATGATTCATAATTGGTTTAGTAATTAATTTTAGCACCATAAGGAAAGCCGGTAACGAGAAGGGTTAAAAATGCAACTTCTAGCACACCGTGAAGCCTTAAATATAACTTGCTGCCTATGTTGTCCCATATAATTTAATAATATTCTTAAGGCTTATAATTAATGGTAATGATGATAATGAATCCTTTAGATGCATGATTAATTAGTTTGATAATTGAGGTTACCCGATTCTAAAGTTTCGGTTGTTTAAGACAGCTTTTCAATAAGGATTTATGATGATGCCTCTTTGATGTTTTAAATGATAAGTCTATGTAGTGATTTGATGCTTATTAAGTATTTGACGTTATTGAATGACTTCATAGTTTGCATGATATAGTTGCTGTTGCAAACAATGAGAATGTTTATGCATCCTGATGATTATGAATTCAAAGTTATATTATGATATAACATGTAAAGACTTAATGGTGACTTAAAATTATGAGGAAATGATCCTTTGGACCCATCAGACTTGTAGGTGGTGAAAAGGTGATCCTAAGAAAATGATCCTTTGGACCCATCAGACTATAAGTGGTGAAAAGGTGATTCTTGCCCCTTAGCCCGTTCTCTCAAAAAGGTAGAGTTGGGACTTTAACTTATCAAAAGGGGATAAGTATATGCTAGTGATGACTAATAAGGTATGAGCTCATAACCTAGATTACTCCCAAAAGGGTGGAGTATAGGGTAGCCCAGGAAAATAATGATGATGATGACAAGATTTTAAGTCACCTAAGACACTAAAGGAATGAAATATGTGCACCATGTCTTGTGCATAGCTATTATGGTATGATGTTCTTCTATGCATAGCATTTTATAAGATGATGATGAGAAATATGATGTTCTTCTATGCATGTTATTATGATATGATGATGAGGAATATGATGTGTTGATGAAAGGAAAAGTTCATTATAAACATGACATGCTAAGTTTATGATGCATTATAAGACGCATGATTAAAAGGGACGAACCTCGGTAAAGTATATTTTCGAACTTAATAAATCAATCTTAGCATGCTCACTATTTCATAATAACCCCGAGGTTCCAGGGACGATGATGATGACACAATGCATCATGAGGTGAGTACCCTCCTGAGATTCTTTTATAAGTTTCTCACTCCCTCTATTTTTCTTTCCATCTCGTCTTTAGAAATAGAAGGAAGCGTTCGTGAATCATATTGAGGCTTTCAGGGTAGCTGAACTTGATCCTGCTAGTTTCACTCGTATATTTTAGATATCTATCCCTATCCTTGGAGTGTTATTACTAGGTGCCATTAATGGATGTCCTTCCATCCATATATTATTTATGTTTTGTTCGATTGCCTACATCTAGCTTAACTCGTTGATAGGAAAAATATCTATGTGAAATGTAATTATGGATGTCATATGATGGAGCCAATATGATGTGTTCTTCATGATATGTCTGTTCGTTCTGCTTTATCCGATTATCGTTCACGTTATGCGCGGCTCACGTTTTCAATTATGTTTTTTTAAAAAAAAGGCTCGTAATTTCACTAAGTATTTTCAAAGCATGATTAAGGAACTGAAGCAAAGAGTAAAGTCTAGTAATTAATCAGTTACGACCTAGGCGTATTGGGTTAATTATTAGTGTTACATAACACACTTAATTTGATCACTTTCACATACTTTTACCACTCTACGTCATATTCATCCACTGACTTGAGCATGAACTATCTTTACAAGTACCACATCCCCTGCTCACATGGACACTAGAATCACCTCTAGCCTTTCTTCAAGCTCTAGGTAAGAACACAACCCTTGTGGATGGTTAAACCATATATCAATGTCTTAAGTTTGTTATGTGAAATAAAAGAGCTTTTCTTTTGTAAAAGGAAAATTTTGATTGCTATGATATCAAAAATGAGTTGAAATTTAAAAGGAAGAAAGATAAGATAGCTCAAAATCAAAGTCACCTTAAAAAAAATCAAACAATTATATTTTCTTATTTTTTGTTCGAATTCACCTTTTTTGGTTTGTCTTTTTTTATTTTTTTATAAAAGTTATAAAACTTGGAAGCCAAAGAACCTAAATACCTAACTATTTGAAAAGAAAAAAAAACTAGCAATAACCTAAACTAATGCTCTCAAAAGGGGGGAAATTATTTTTTATATGGATAATGAGTGAATGATTATCATTAATATGGATTTGGGGCAAATATTATGAACATTCATTTTAGAAGTAGCTTCACATGGAAGTGTGAGTTGAAGAATCTCATGTTCTATAAGATTTAGAAGTAGCAGCACCAATAGTGGAGGCAGACCACGTGGACCATGCGGGACAGGTAGTGTAGTTGAGAAGCAAGGGATGCCAGGACAGGTGGTAAGCGGGGAGGCACCAAGTTGTCGTGTCGGTCAGGTGCAAGGATCACAGTCCAAGTGAGATTTCAAAGGTAGTCCGTAGCGACACGTGGCACGGGGAGAAAATGGCTGGTCGTGTCCAGAATATTGTGAATGCTAAGAGTTTAGAAGGAATCTTATAGGTAGTGAGATTTCATTGATGGAAATACCTAACATCTATCACCTCATGTTGGGAAATAGAATTGCATCTATAAAATGAGAATTTGGGAACAAGGGAGTTGAGTAAGTGAGTAAAGCTTTTAAGTGTTAGAAGGGTTCTATCTATGAGTGTTTAAAGGCCTTTTTTCTAACTATTTTAGAGCTTCTATGAGAGCTTCTTGTGTGAGCAAGATGAGAGTTTTGTTTATTTAAGTGTTGAAAAATGGCATTTTATAGAATAATGAAAATGTGTCTGAGCAAATTTGTCAAAACATTGTAAGTATTTTTTATTTAAGTTTTAATAAAAATATTATTTAATTTTATTATTTTTATTTGTAATGTCTATTATAGCATATCTATTATATTTTAAATTAAAAGTTTTAGATTAAATTTTTATTTATATCTTACTTTTCATGTAATGGAAATGATGCTCGCAAAAAAAATATAAATACTAATTTATTATTAATTAATGTAGAATTTATTATTTGTAGCAGGAAAGGGAGTTATTGGCCTGGTCACCTATATATAAAGTTATTAAAAGTGGTGATACATGAGCATTTACGACAAGTTGGTCTCTACTGCGTTTCCTAGATTTTTGAAATAGAGAAAGATAGACCTCTGATAAATGCTTTAGTAGAAAGGTGGAGACTAGAAACTTACACATTTCACTTTCCAGTTAGGGAGTGCTTGGTGACACTAGAGGATGTTGCCCATTTTACTTGGACTTCGCATAGATGATTCCTGATCAGTGGATTTACTAATGGCATGACCACTGTTTTCAGAATATATGCGAACAACTGATTGGTGGTTGGCCAAATATGACCAATGTTGTTGCTGGAGAAATAAAATTAGAATGGCTTTTATTTCATATAAATAGGCTTGACATAAATTATGAGGAACTAATAGCATTTAATGTTCACAGTTATATATTAACTCTATTGGAGCATTTCCTAATGTTGAATAAGAGCATAAGCATAGCCCACGAAAAGTTCTTGCAATTTCTTACAAATTTGGATGAAATTAGATGGTATAGTTGGGCTGGGTCCTTGCTATGCTTTACTAAGGGTTAGATCATTCTACGCATAAGAGTGCACAAGATATTGTTAGTAGCATGGCATTGTTGCAAGTGTGGGCATAGTCAGGCTCCCATGGTTGGGTCCTTTGCCAAGCATACCAATTGCTTTTCCCTTTGGTCTTAGGTAAAAATACTTTAAATAAATAAGTCTATTATAAAAAAGTTTTTCCAAATAAACAATATTTCACAGGTGGAAGAAGTCATGATATCAACATAACAATGCATACGATAATGTCCTTATTATCAGATTTGCATTAGATCAAATGGAGTTTCATTAGGTAAACATTAATATATCAGACTTCCTTTTAATATTAAATTAAATATTATTTGTAACTCATGTAATTTTTTTTGTTAATGCATTTTATGTGGTGACTACATATGGATCTGGTGATTGATGCTCATATTCCAGATATGTGTGGGGCTAAGCATATAATATGGTCAACTATTAGCCCTCTTATATGTTTTAAGGTCATAGAGTGGCATGCTTTTGACTATGTGATGTGTGCCAGTTTGGCTTGATCAGCATATTCCCTCCCACCTTGTAATTAGAGGAATCACAAAAAATATTTAGGAAGAAAACCTCCTGATTGGAGGGAAAAGCATCATGAGTGGGTGACATTATGGAAGACTCATTATCAGCATTTCTTCCAGGGACAACACACTAATTAGTTTCTTCCCTCAAATGAATAACGAGACTGGTATATAACATACAATACACATTAAATTGGTTATAGTTGTCTCCTAGATATAACAGGAACTAATCCCCAACACCAGCTAATCCAAGCACAGCTAATCCCTTAGAGCTACCACAACATGAACCACCACACCATGAGCATCAACCATTCCCCCATGAGCAACCATTCATACAACATGAGCAGCCATTCCCATACCATGACCTGTCATTCCTCCTACTATCCATTCCTATAGTACCCACCATTCCCACAGTACCCACCATTTCCAGTGCCCTTGCTTCCCCTTTATTAGTAGGAGGGCATGTGTCCTTGTAAGTTTTGAACTATGAGGTTGATTGTAACACCCTCCTAAATACAACACCATCCTTAAGGCATGACATTAGACTTAGGAGTTATTACTTATAAATTAGTGGACCTTTCTTAAGTAGCTATAGCAAATATGATTAAATCGTGCAATAATTAATTTGTAATGCTACTAAAAATATAACAAAGAAATAGAGTATTTATTGAATACAATTCCAATACAAGAAAAAACTCTTATATGAGCTTTAATATACATATGTCTCCTTATATATTTATAATCATATATACATGACAAAATAAAATTGATGAGAAAATTCAATTATTGACCTTTTGTTGTAGCCACCTTATTATTCTCTCAAGAAATCTGAAGATGACATGGGAACACAAACAACATAGGGGTAAGGATTGTGAAATTCTCAATAGGGCATCTCCAAAATGCATAGTAAAATCCATGTCATCGTCATCGTTCCAGCCACTTCGATTTATTAAGGAAATATGATTATACAACACACATCAAAGGTTCATTTTAAAGTTCTAAACTTATTTTTCTGAAGTGGATTCCTTTTAGTATTCAATCACTTAATATACATATGTCATAACACTCAAGGTCATAGTAAATCTTCCTAAACAAATAATTCAATGCAATATATAAGTATGTATATGATAAATGTAGTGATCTTTAGTGAAATTATCTTTACGTGCTCTTGATATGTTGAACGGATCTCATATACATCATTCTCATATTTACGTGCCCTTGGTATATTGAAAGGCATCTCATATCTTTCTTATCTCTATGTGCCCTTGATATATCAAAGGGATCTCATCTTTACGTGCCTTGACATATCGAAGGAGATCCCTGATTTTACTTAGCACATATAATAATAGGACTTTAGATCAATTGCTACTTTAACTTGTCTTACCCTTGATCTATGGTAGCTTATTCCATTCCTAGGTAATAAACTGCTTTTTAGGACTAAGCTCATTCCTATACATGATTATTGGATTCCAGCTAGGTATAATTTCCTGACCTACTAGATTTACTTTCTCCAGGCCAAGAAAACATATTCTCATTCTCTTTCTCTCATATAGAGGCAATTGTCAAAAGTATTCACAATTATATGCACATAATATATTCATGCTCCATGTCACATATATAGGCACCACAATCATATATGCATAGCATTAGCATCTAAGTTACTTAATGCATCAAGCATACGTATCACTCATGATCTCAAGTTATAATCTCAATCTTCTTTTCATATAGGAGCATTTATCATGAGCACTCATATTTACATATGTGTAACATCATCATTAAATTCACATAGTATACTAGACATCAAGTCATTAAAATTTTACCATGGATTCAACAAATCAGCATGAGCTTAGAATTTCAATTCTAAAGAAAATTATGGATAAGCTACTAAACATCATCAAAACAGAGCAAAATCTTATTTTGGAGTTAATTTAATATGTCTAAGAGACCCTATAAAAAATTCAAAGAAAAATAAGATCTCTAACTATATTAACAAAATTATATAATTTAGAAGATCATAAACCACTTAATTTTGGGCAATAGTTAGAATTTCCAATTTTATTACCGTATCAAATGAATGTATATATATATAAATTTGATATAATCAAAATTTGAGGTTGGCTTCAAGGTGTCCTCGATCCCTATATAAATTTCAACTAAAAATTCAATCATTTGGTATGGTAACAAAATTAGACAATTTAAGTGCTCCAAAATTTATTGTTTAGGTAGAAATCCTGACTAGCTTGGTTTTTGAAATTTTAAAAATAGAAAAAGTGCTAAAAATGACTCAAGAAAAATATTAGAGACAGCTTAATATGTTAACTTCATCATATAAAAATTTTAGCTCAAAGTAAGGTCTCTAACCAAGTCAGAAATTTTGAGTATTCACCTGGTTGCTAGAAAACCAAATTTCCAGCATACAACTCAAATCTTATTTTGACAAAAAGGATTTTCTAACATCAAATCATTCCACCCAATTAAACACTTCAATATCTAGGTATGTTCAGCCAATCAAACAAAGAATTTCAAGCTCAAACATTCAAAACAATTTCAGAAATAATTTTGCAAAGAAATAGGTTAAAGAAACCCTACTTGACTCTTGCAAACTCTAACTCTTGTTCTTGGCCTCCTTCAAAAGCTCTACACCCAATTTTTCATCTAATCCTCTCAAATCCTTTTTTAACACAGCAAGAACAATAGCCACAATCAATGGTGAAGTGGGGTGAGGGTTCTCTATAGGGAGTTGATGTAGGGATTACAAAAGCTAGTATGTAATTTGTGCTTTGATCTTAGAAATTTGGTGTTGCAACTTAGGGTTCTAGCTAGGTTTTGGTGTTTGATGAAGAAGAAGATGAAGATTATGGCTATAAGGAGGAGGTCTTGGCCGAAATCTTAGGGAAGGAAATGATAAGGTTTGTGATTTTATTCATTTAAGATAATATATACATTAATTTCTATTATAAAAATTGTTTCCTTGAAGTTATATTGTAATTTTTTTGTAAGATTCTTTTTGGCTCTTGGAAAAGGTAATAGTATGGCATTTCCTAAGCTACACACTTATCATATTAGGTGGCAACTTGCATTGCAAGTTTCATACGGTGTAAGAAACCACACATCATAATTTTACCGAACGGGTAAAATAGCATATTTGTAAAATAGATATTACCCCAAATTTAATTTTGGGTCTAAATTTTTTATTTCTAGCCTTTCCTAACCTTAATCCTCTATTTTCTAGTCTCTGACATCTCCTATTCAAGATTCTATTATTTCATTGTCCTGAAGTTACTATTCATATTTTTTTTCTCTATCCATTCTTATTATGACTAATTCTATAAAATTCATAAAATCTTGATTAATAAAATTCAAATAAAATTTTTTTGAGATAAATTTTTGGGTGTTACATTGATTAGTGGCTGAATTAATAGTCCTCGCATGTACATAGTCGACAAAGTCAATAGAGTCGACATAATTCGGAACCAACTCGAATGTCCTTAGATGCAAAGGACACTCTTCATGGTTCAAGAAGCATTTTGAGTTGAGGTGGAAGGTCTGTTGAGCGGTGCCACTGGACCATCTCGTCCAGGGTCGTTTAGGGGAAATTATGAAATCAATATTGATGAAGCCCAATTCGTACCCCTATGCCTCTTTGGCCTGAATGAGGGGGTAGATCTATAGGAAGATGTATATTGACTAGTAGTGTCTGAGATTTCTTCTCAGCCAATACTTTCCCTGATTGAGCGTGGACACCAATGACAGTGGGTTCAAACAAAGTAATGGATAAGGTTAGTGGGAACATCTACATTTGGCCACATGGCAGAGCTTGAAATTGTAGGAGACGATGGAGAAAGAGAAGACGGAAGCATGGATGAGAAAATGAGAAGGAGGCATAAGAGAAGCAATAGCCCTCTCCCATGTTGGATAAGAGGGTTTGGGTCTAGGTTACAAAAAACTATTTCTGGGCCCATTAGATTGTCCTTTTCAAGAAAAAAGCCACCCAAGGGAAAATAGTCATTGATGTAATTATGAGCGGGTTTGATTTATTTTTTTTTTTTTACGACATGTACTTATTTTATCTTTTTTCACATGATTTATCTAGTTGGGTTAAACTTTGAATGTTCTTAGTCCTGATTTGATTTTTTTTCTAGGTAACATAATTTGACATTTGGTAATTAATTAAAATGTACATAAACTGACAAGCCATTACAAATAGGACTCCTAAGAAATCATAAAAAGAAAAAAAACATGGAGGAAGGCTGACAAGCTATTACAAACAATAGTATGAACTAGGCCCAGGAGCATGTGGATATCAACTGTGACTGTAGCCCTCACCTCTACATAGACTGCATCGTCAAGTTCCCCGTATATCACACGAGTCCATTTCATTCAGGAAAGGTTTATTTAGGTCAACCTTTTCCTGTGTGTTCAATGAAAGGTTAGGACAAATTCTTGGTCCTCTCTATCAGTGCCATGTGCTTCCATTCCCTATCACCGCAAACTATTTCTTGTATGCTTTGCAAATTCTGTCCATCGTATAAACATGTCCATATAAGGGTGCCGAGTAACCTTCAAGTGAGCAACAGGACATTACATGACAACATGGATATTGATCTATCTAGAAGTTACCACAATCACAATTCCTGTGCCTCAGATCAATTCTATATGCTTGGCCACTAGATAGATCTTAAACTTGGAAAGTTTGATGATGTCTATCTGCTTGAGCGATGTGGAGGGTTTTGGGAGCCTGCTTGTTTAGTCGAAGTTGAGACATCACTGTGTCAAAGAAAATGTATCCAACATTTTTATGAGCACATGCCTCCTCACTTTTCATTGTAAATAACTCAGCCAATTGAAAGTAGGTTGCTCTAACCAAAGCCATAATGGGAAGATTGCAAGCCTTTTTTAATCCTGAGTTCACACACTCAACTAATTTCATGGTCATGTGACCCTACTGGTGTCCACCATCATATGCCACTCATAGGATTTCATCAAGCAGGTTGTACATATATCTCCATGTTCCCGCACCCACTCATACTTAATATAGAATTGATGCTTTATTCTCGAGTATCCTGCAAGATACAATATGTTCAATATTTTTTTTTTTAAATAAAGTCACAAATTCATTAATTCAATATTGAGACCAATTAAGACCAACATATAAATTACTAAAGCTGGGTATATGGGCTATGATCTATGAACTAACCCGTTTAACTCATAATCCACACTAAAATGGACTAGAAAATTTTTAGTCCATCAACCTATGGACTTTTTTCATCCGCATCGCTTAAATCGTTGGCTATACGGGCTAAGCCCAGGATTTGTGACCAGCTCGTTAACCTACATAAAATGCTCTAGTCTAGTCCAATGCTTGGCAGTTTGGTACTAGTCCATAAACTATTCCACTACTAAGGCTGAAGAGTCTAAGCCCAAGCCCAATGGGACATTTAGTGGCCTAATCTTCAATCTTCATAAGTAGTGGAATAGTAGGGTTTGCTTCACTCTTCAATCTTATAGTCTTCACTCTTCAAGTCTTCATAAGCAGCATTGTCACCCTACTCACCTACTTGGCCACTCCCAGCTCTCAACTCAGCCATCATTGCCCACCTCCCTAATAGTCCAGCACTCAGCCAACTTAAGCCATTTCTCACTCTCGTCTCTCAATTCTCCTCTCTATAACTCAAGCGGTCAAGCCCATACCCTTCGTCTTAGATCTCACTCTCACTCTCATATCTCAACTCACAGACACAATGACAGTCGCCACTAAGCCACTTTGCCGGTCTGTTCCTGGGTTACTGCTAAGAGACCTCTTTATCTTCATGAGACACTATGTCATGTTGCCACTGAGCTGCTCTCAGAGATGTCTCGGTCCTGTGTCATGCTGTCGCTAGGAGACCTTCACAAGACACCTCCATGATGCTAAAGAGCAACAGTTCACATCGCTCCTGCACCTGTGACTTCTCTTTGTGAGTATAAGAGTATTATTATTTTTCAATCCTATGTTTTTTTATTTTTTAAATATACTTTGTTTAGTTGAACTTGAATCAGTTCTAACTTTTGAGAATCAATGCTGGATTGTTCATTTGTTTGTAAAATTTGTAGGTTGAAATTTAAAATGTTTTTATTGTGATTGTTTGGTGTGATTTAGATTGAAAATTAAATATGAATGTGTCAAAGTCAACTATGGGTTCTTCTATTGCTAAAGCAAGTCTCACGAATTATGATCAACATGTTGATGCTAGTGTTAGTAGTTGTAGTGGTATGGATGATGATAGTTAATCTTCGATCCTATTGAATTTGAAGCACCCATTCCAAATAAAAGGACTAGAAGTCTTTCATCTAGTGTTTGGCAACATTTTGATAAAATTGGGGATGGTGAGGATGGGAAGAAAAGCACAATGCAAAGCTAGTCAGAATTCATATGTTAGCGATGGTAATAGGTATGGAACTTCTACATTGTTTCATCATTTGAATAAATATGAGAAAATGCATAGGTTTCCTGATAGTGAGGTTGGAAAATTAATACTTGGTCATGATGCAAAACTAAGATCTAGAAAGTTTGATAACAAACTTGTGCATGACATGGTTGCTATGTGTATCATAGAGCATGACCTTTTGTTTAATTTTGTTGAATATAGGAAGGTTAGGTAGTTATTGAAATATCTAAATCCTGAAGCCAAGGTTTAATCTAGGCATATGGTAACTTTGGATATGATTAATATGTATGAAAGGGAGAAGAAGAAGTTAAAGGAAGTGTTGTCTCACATTCCAAGTAGGGTATGCTTGACTTCTGATGTTTGGACTTCTTATACAACTGAAGGCTATATTAGATTGACAGCTCATTTCATTGATGAGAATTGAAAACTTAATAGCAAAATTTTGAATTTCTCTCAATTGCCTTCTCCGGACGTGAATTATCTAAGGTTGTGTTAATTTTTTTGGAAGAGTGGGGTATTGATGGAAAAGTTTTTTCATTAACTTTGGACAATGTTAGTTCTAATGACAATATGCAAGAAGTGCTGAAAGATAGGCTTCATAATATGCCTAATGGTTTGTTATGTAGTGGTGAATTTTTTCACATCTGATGTTGTGCTAATATTTTAAACTTAATTGTTCAGGAGGGTTTGAAAGCTATTAGTGCTGCTTTACACAAAATTAGAGAGGGCATCAAGTTTGTCAAGAGATCAGAGACAAGAATGAATGCTTTTAAAGAAGTTATAAAAAATTATGGTGGTGCTAGTGTTGGCTTGCATTTAGATGTATTTGCTAGGTGGAACTCCACTTTTCTTATGCTTGAAAGTGCACTTCCATATTAGCCTTCTTTTTGGGAATATGCTTTGAATGAACTAAACTATAAGCATTGCCCTTCTAAGGAAGAATGGATAAGAGCTGGAAAAATATGTGAATTTTTGAATCCCTTTTATGTGATCACTAACTTGATATCTGGATCATGATATCCAACATCAAATCTGTATTTCAAACAAGTGTGGAGGATTGAATGTTTGCTCATTCAAAATGTGAGCAATGAGGATGCAAGTCATTAGGGATATGACTTCTAGGATGAAAGTGAAGTTTAACAAGTAATGGAGTGATTCAGGATCGTTCTTGCACTTGGATATGTTCTTGATCCTTACATGAAGTTCATATTTTTGGAATTTTGCTACCAAAGCTCGGTCTTGACCTAATAGCTTGTCAAGAAAAGTTGAATTTCATGAGAGATAAATTGACTACTCTTTTCAATGAGTATGTGCAAATGTCTTCTAGAGAGTCGATTAATTCTCAAGATCAAAGTAACCGCCTCACGCTAATCAAGCAACTAGTGGAAATTTTGTTAGAGATCCATCAATTTCACTGTGGATTGATATGGATGTAAGTTTTTATTTTTCACTTATTATGTTTTTATTATTGTGTTTCCCTATTAGAATTCTAATTATTGTTATAATTTGAAAATGATATAGGATATATTGAATATGAGAATCAAAATGTTATTGAAGTTGAAAAGTCACAATTGGATATTTATTTGAATGAGCAAAAAATGGAGTTTCAATCTCATCAAAATCTTAATATATTGCATTAATGGAAGGACAATAGACATCGATTTCTAGATTTAGCACTGATGGCTTGTGGTATTTTGAGTATTCCTATAACAATTGTGGTATCTGAATCTTTATTTAGTATTGGTTCTCATGTTCTCACCAAATACAAAAGTTCTCTTCTTTCCAAAAATGTGCAGGCTCTTATATGTACTAGAAATTGGTTGCTTGGCTTTGATGTGCAAGGAAAATAATATATTTTCAATTATTGTCTTTTTCCTATGGTAATATTTTTAATAAATGTGATTGTAATTGTTTTGTATTGTTTGTGTTGTGAGCTGTAAAGCAAGATGGAGATTCAAGTTTAGATGAAGGCACTAATTCAAAAGCACCCGGTGTTTCAGGTGGTGTCATTGAATAAATAATAATGATTTGCAATGGTTTTAGACTTTTAGTGGACTTTGAAAACATTTGTATTCTTTTCCTTGTCTTTCTTATGGATGGACTGACTTTACAAGGACATTATACTATTTTTTGTATTTTTGTGGATCGACCTTATTTAGGTTGTTGATGGATGGATTTTGGAATAATTTTAATTTGATGCGTTAAGACTTTTGTTTTGGTGAGTTGGTTTATTTACTATTTTTGGTATTTGTATTTGGTATTTGATATGCTTATGTTTGGTGTATGATAGTTGGTAGTTATTAATTTAGATTCTTTAGTAGTTTCAATATTTTTTATGATTAGAAAAGTTATGCATATTTAACTGGTTTGTAACTTTGTATTTTATTATTTTAAAAAAATTAACACTTGGATTTAAATATATGCAATATTTAGTAATTAGTACTGTTATATGTTTAAAATTTAAATTTGAAATTGGATACTATAAAGAAAAGTGTGTATATATATTTTGGGAGGTAAAATATATTGTATAAATATAAATATATAATATAGGGCATTAAAAAAGGTAAAAAAAAATGAAAGGAAAAAACTGGTGCAGGCTTTTTGCGGGGCAAAAAATGTGAACAGAAAAAGGTTTACACAGAATGGTTCGTGAACTTGTGGATTATACAAGATGGACACGGACAAAGGCTAAAGTTGAGTCTATTTATGAGACAGATGACCCAGTTCAGCCCGTTTAATTATAGTCCGTCGTGGACCAGCCTAGGAACAGCCGGTCTACATACCTCTATAAATTACCCATGTTCATGACCAATTTGTGAAGGTAAAGTGCCTTAAATCTTTGCAAGAAATTGGCAAATGTGCCTTATGCAATACAAGTGAAATACTCTTGGAGATTCCCATTGACCATTGCTTCTCCTTATTTCTGCATTAATTGATTCGTGACGATAAAAAAAATAATGCCAACTCCATCTTGGGTCACAACATTTTTGCATAGATTATCCAAGAAAAAATACCAGGCATTTGTAGTCTCATCCTCGACAATAGTAAAGCAATTGGTAATATGGTCTGATTGCCATCTTGCGCAATTACCACTAATAAATTCTCTTTGTATTTTCCATGCAAATGTATGCAATCAACCTGAACAAATGGTTTGCATGAACGCTTTAATGCAGGGGCCGAAACTCCAAAACACATCACGGCAAAAAATTCAACGTTTGGAACTAGCTCATCACGGAAGGCCTCCACAACATCCATCTAGACCACTAATCCTCGAACAACATCACACATTGCTACACACCATTCCAACAAAGCTTCATAGGAGGCTTCTCATTGACCAAAATCTTTTTCAATTGCCTTTTGTTTTGCGATCCATACTTTTCGATACGTCATGTAACATATTGAGATTTAATCTTTACAATAATAGATTTAATCTTGAAAGATGGATCAAATTCTACCATGGGCTTTATAAGTTCTACAATTGTATCTAAATATAATTTTGTGTGATTTTTGGTGAATCTTTCACTAATGCAAATGTGTAGGCCATTATACTTTCTGATTTCCCAAAAGTAATTATTCTTCCTAAGCTGGCCCTAATAAGCCATTGACAATCTGTCTCATCCTGAGTGCATTTAGCATAAAATGTCATACATTCTAACTCATACATTTTATAATCTACTCCTTTAGATATAGTATGTTTTTTAATTGCTCATATATCATCCTCTCTGTCACTAAATTATATTCCAATACATAATTCACCATTACTAACAGGATGGAGAGGCACCTACGAAACACAATACTAAATAAAAAATTAATAAGTTAAAAAGAAAATGAATAAAAATTAAGCAAAAATAAAATAATTAACAATATGTGTATTTAATATATATATATATATATATATATAGCATAGGACAAAAAAAAATACAAACCTTATAAAAAAAAACTAATGTTCCACCAAATAAAAATTAAATTAAATTAAAAAAACATAAAATAATAAACAACAAAACAATATAATAATAAACAAGATTACAAAATAATAAATATAATATAATAGTAACATAATAATAAACATGTATAATATATAATTTTTTTGCTAAAGATATTTATTAACATAAAGCAATATAAATGACTATATACCGACATATTCTGGAAACTCTAGTGCATTTATAGTTTCAAGATCTAAAACATGCATGAAGGATGGCTTTTCAAATGGATGCTGAATAGCAATTGTATTGATACATGCTCATCATCTACTTCATTATCTAGTACCTCAGGCCTGGATTGCCATTGATGCGGCTGCTGCGAAAGGCGCTACAAGGTGGCTGGCAGTTGCTAGTGATAACCCGTGGCACAGACAGACGAAAAGATTGCACCGAAGCGTCAGAAGTTGTCCCAATGGCACTTGAGAAGCTTTGAAAAAACGGAATGACACTGAGCCCCGCCTCCTCCTCTTTGACTAAAAGACTACCCTTATTTATACACAAGAATCAGAATGAATGCAAATCATGCATTGGCTTAAATGGATGCTGAATATTGAAAAGAAAGACAGATCGCATTGAAATCACATAAAAATGATGATTGATGCTAATTCAAAAACGCAATTAAGAAAATGATTTGATTGGTATTAATAGATTGCTTATTGAAAAATTAAGAGATGCTAATTGATACTAATTTAAAAATAAATCAATTTGAAAAGGATAAAGATTATGCTAAAAAATCATTGCAATTATTGCAATTTTTGTTATTTTTTATTTTTATTTTATTTTTTGAAGAAATGTGAAACATGGGTCGAAAAGAAACAGGCTTATTTTTCATTTTTTTATTTTCAATTTTTTTATAACTGCATCAAAAATTGGGTTTTGACACACACACACACACACACAGAAATTGAAAACTCACTATTTTCAATAGATTTTTTTTCGATTTTACAAAAAAGCTAAAAGTTGAAATTTTTTTTAGATTCTAATTGTTTTTTAAAAATTATTCAACTATGTGAAAATGATTTTTTTTAAGTGATTCTCACAATAAATAATCACATCCAAATGCACTTTTAATATTGGGACGATGTACTGGTCAGGTCAGATGACCTTGGACATATATACCCATCTAAACCCAACATTGCTATGAAGATCCCCGTGACTCTAACACATCCCGCCCAAACTCGACCTTCCCCAGGGTTCAGACCATCCATCCTTCCCTCGGCTCACATCTAGTCACTTGACTGTGCTCGCGAATTGCCCTCTTCACCAAACTTGTGATTCCCATCCCCATCAAAGCGCCCTGGTCCATGCCTATTAGATCCCAAGATTCCCTCCAAATTATTGTTTTAAATTGCAGATCGCATCACGTGATGTGGCAATATCATGGTTGCGGTCTAGGTATAACTTCAGAGATTATCATTGTGGTGTGATGCATTTTCACATAATTTAATCGCAACATGATCGCAACACAACCACATCATTAGAACCGCAACAATAGACTGCATCAGGGCCACAATGAATTGCATCAAAGCCGCAATGACCACATCAAGACTGTAATAGACCACATCAAGGCCGCAACGGACAACAATAGGTTCATTTTCAATTTGCAGACATGTAAAAATTTCACGCAGGCATAAGTCGCAATGCGCATCGAAACAGCTGCATTGTCCACAACTGTGACCACTTCCGCGACTCAACCGCAATTTAAAACATTGCTCCCAATCAAAGATCTCCCATTAATAGCCCATCCACATATACACCCTATTGCGGATATGCGAAGGGGGCATCTTATTTTATAGCCTAAACACTACCCTACCTTCCATGCTGAGCAAGACAACAACAAATGAGTATATGTAATGTATAAGCACGCGATTGTAAACTAAGAAATATGCATTTTAATTCCCTTGTTATAATACAGATATGCCTTGGGACGATGAAATGGTCAAATTTTGCATAGCCCAACGACTATTTTACCACAATATAAAAAAGCGAAACAAAAACAAAAATATACGTACTGTCTCACAAAGATAAAAGGTCATAGTTCACACACGTATAAATACGCCCTCCACAAAACTTACACATTCTCGGTCTTTGTTGTTAGACTTATGAGGTTGCTGAGCCTGGAAATCTGGCTAATAGTACTGGTATACATTGAACAAGCCGATAAAGACTTCGACATCAAATTTGATTAATTTCTGAAACCTGTCCTTTCCACCGCGTTTCAAGTTTCAACATATTCCAATTGAAAATAATAAAATAATATAAAAACTAACTTCTTTGTTAAGTTCGCATAAAATCTAAACAAATCAAAGTCATCAATTTCGGTCTTCTCTTACTCATTGTACTAGTACTTTCTATTTGAGAAATGATGGCTGTACGTCCGGTGTGTCACGACACCAACTCAAAATCCATTAGATTGCATGAAAGTAATATTTTATAAATATTTTTAGAAAAATAAATAACTTTGAACGGTGGATTGCTCAATATGTCGAGGTAATGCGTCAGAGTCATGCGTTCCCATAACATCACTCTCCCTTTTCTTCGGCAGTAATGTGAAAAATTCTTAGATCTCTCCCGTGATAAAGAAAAATTTTGTTCAATACGATTTATCATTTTAACATGTTGAAATTTATACTGTAGATATTAAGAAAAAAATAGGAGACAATATTGACTCAAAAACTATGCGATGATAGATGATGAATAGTACAATAAAAAACATTGTTTTTTTATTTTTTATTTATAATAAGAACATCTAAGAACTTCTCCAAATCACTTTGATGGAGAGTAGTGCATATATAGTTGAGCAATATTAGTCATCAGAGCATTGCCATAGCGTTTTGCATTTTGGAATTCTATACAAACCCTAGACACAAATCTGTAAACACACACATATACTCAAGAATATTGGGTGCAATAATTACATTCAACCATGTTACAATTATGGATCACAATAATTAAAAGAAAAAAGGCCCCAAGGGGAATGTCATAGACAAAATAGTACACAATGCTAATTGAAACCAAGAAAGCAGCATGCAAAAAGGTATGAAAACTAAACTAGAAATGTAGAGACTATAGGAAAGGTCAATATTAAACTCATTAAACAAATTACAGTCTATTACAAGCACGTATGTGAAACGGGATAAGAAGTCACCTCATTACAACTGCTTTCCAAATTTCATAATGTGCTCTCCCCATCATGTTCAATTTCAGAGGCTGCTTCGTCTTCTTCTTGCCAACAATCAATGCCAAATGCTCCATGGCCATAGCCAAAGGCTTTGATGTGGTCTTTCAGAGACCTTTTGTGTTTGAAATCAGACCCACATAAACAATACCATATTTTGCCACAGTTCTTCTCATGTGTTCTCCAATCACCTTTCACTGCAAATGCTTTGCCACATTTCCTGCACATATAGGGTTTTATGCCATGCTTTCTCTTGTAATGAGTTTGAAGAGTTCTGAAATCCTTGAGAGGCCTTGCTCTTGGGTGGTCAATGTTATGCTTGCAACCTGGTGCACAACAAAAGCATGGAAGCCTTAGCATAGCTGTTGGCTGTGTTCCTTTCAGAGAATCAGGACCCTTTCTGTATTGAGATCCGTGTCCCCACATATGCATCTGTAAAACAATGAGAAACTTATCCCCTTAATTAGTTAAAAAGAATTAACAGTTAGCCTACCAGTGAGTATGCAATGCAACCTAGAACCAAATTTTGTTGTTGTAATTGTCATCTCAAATGCCTCTTCATGAAAATCCCTCTTTTCTAGGATTAATGCATGAACAATTTTATCATAATAAGGGGTTTGAAATCCAAATCATTTGATCATGGAAACTCTCATATATGTTATGAAATAATTTTTCTCAAAAGTTTAAACTTATGGGAAAAGACAAATGAATGCTTTTATATCTATAATAGTAATTTAATTTGTGATGGTCAGATATGAAGTTCATTAAGAGATACTAATATGCTTACAATGAGTTCTTCAACAAAACACTATAAATTTGAAACAACCCAAAAAAACATTTGCAGAAAAAGAAACTAGGATGCAAACCTTATATTTTCGGCTTCTGTTTATTATTATTATTCATTTGAAGATTTCGAAGTTTATATGTTAGAAGTAAAAGCCTGGTCGACAATTAATTTGAAATGTGATTAACATAGTTCTCCATCCAAAATTTTAAAGGATTTAATTATATATTTTATACATTGAGAATTTAAAAAATCATTTAAATCAAAGGATTTAATTGAATTTTGCATCAAAACTAAACTCAATTTAAATTATATTTCTTATCTCCACAGAGAAGTAACAAGTTACTGAGTAATTAATTTGAAGTTTTTACAGTTTGTACAAAAACAGTTTACAGTTCACAGATTGAGGTATTAAACCAGTTTTCTTAATTCCATCCACTTAAAATATATCTGGCCCGGGTAAGAGGGACTGGCTCTTTATTGTTGAAACACCTGAGGTTCCTTATATGATCTCATCACAGACATGCCTTCAATATTTTTACTGTGAAGTATCTTGAAAAGGCTGGAGAAAGTTCAGGCTTTTAATGGGGAACATCTGAATACTGATGAAAGAAGCACTGTTATTAATAATTTGTTTTACTTTTCGTTCATTTGCAGTCTGATGCAGCAGTGCTGCACAATGTTCTAGGTGACATACAGGCAGAAGGAATAGGCCTCAATAACAGCTTTAAGTTTTCAAAAACAACAAAATTTAATTAAAGTACCAAGCCTGAGACTAAATAGTCACGTTCAGATATATATATATGGAACAAAGAAGTAAAAACAACAGAAGACCATGCAAAAGGGATAAATAAGAAACCCAAAATGGTGAAACACAAGAGGACCGACCAATGTTCCAATTTAATGTTTAAAAGTTGAAAATTAGAACAGCTTCTAAAAGATCATAAAAAAAAAACAAAACACAGGGATACCTGAAGATTATTGTATCTGTTGAAAGTTTTAGAGCACACAGGACATGAGAACAGCGTAGGACCAATGAGAATTTGGGAAGGGGTGGGAATCCAATACTGACCCTTGTTCAGTGCATCCAAAGGCTGTTCAGAAATCACATTCACTTCCTTCTTTTCAGCAATTGCCACAGAAGTATTTGAGACCTTACTTGACCCCAGATCATAAGAAGAAGCATCCATTCTAGGAAGCCCTATGCATAGGGCAACAGTCACAGGGTCATCGTCATCATCACCATCTTTAGTACCAGTCAAAAGACACTCATCTTTGTCCACTTTCATGTTCTCTTCCTCTTTTGCTGCTGAGCTGTTTGAGGGTTCATAATTTTCTAGCTGATTTGTGAGGCTTAGCTTGTTTATTAGAGGAAGGGCCTTTCTGAGAGGAGGAAGGGAAGGATGACCTGCAGATAATGATGATGAGGCTTCGGATTGAGTTGTTCCAAATCTGCTGTTTGAGTGTGAAAAAGGGTGTGAGGAATACAAATTGGATTCACAAGATGAGTATTGAGAGTGCAGGGGCATGAAGTTGAACCATTCATCTAAATTGGACTGAGGATCTGTCATACTGAATGTTTAATGTGGGGAAGGCAATTTGATGGTTTGATTGCTTTGGCTAATTGTTAGTGATATAATATATATATATATATATATATTGCTTGCAAATATGTGTGTGCGTGTGTGAAAGAAAGAGAAAGAGAGAGAAGATATTATGTGGAGGGAATGGAGAGCCATATAGGTAAGTTTCAAGGTAAAAGAACAAAGCGAAAAAAGTGTTTGGAAAGTCAAGAATTTACCCCTGCATGCCAATAAGAGAAATTAAAGACGAAAGGGAAAGGCAAAGGTTGAGTCAGAGATAGACTTGCAGGTTGTCTCCCAAGAGATAGAGTTTGTTGCACCACCACACACAGAGATGTACACAAAAGGGTAGAAAGAGAAGAGGAGAGAGAACATTCTGTTAGCATATTTTATTTTAACTTAGAAAATACATACTTAGTGAATGTTTAAAAAAAACTTGTGAATAAAAGATGTACTGGAATCATACATAATATGGTATATAATGAACAGTGTTGCAAATTGTAGTTGCAGCCTTATATGTGGACGAGATTGCAGTTGTTGCGAATTCAAATATTGATATTGTATCGATGGGCATTTATAACTTAAAAGAGTTTGTCTCGACCTTTCTGTGACTGAGTGGCTCGGACACCACTTTGATGTGGTTGTGCTGTGGTTAAATTACGGTTAATTTTTGTGATTGAGAGTTAAGTTGCAATTACAGTATTATGACTCACAACAATGAACACAATCACAATATTAAGTCGCATCAGGTGACGTGGTCTATAGTTTAGAGCAGCTCACGAGAAAGTACTAAAATGTTTTATATATTGGGATAAAATGAATGCAATATATACAAAAATGAAACAGATTTGAAATACAATGTTCAGTCTTACTCTTGATGTACGAAAAAGAGTCGCTTCTAAGTTGTAACTTTTGCTGGTCTTTCACTCTCTTCAAGGAAGTTTTTTTTTTTGTTGATGAAAAGGAAGTAGTTCTTTAATTTCATACTTACTACTAAGCTTTCCGGAATTTGCTTGGGTGAGCGTGTTTAGTGTTTGTCACACATTTTGCACACATACTGATACTTTATTGTACACAATTCTTTCTTTCTGCCTTTTTGTCTGATCTGTCAACAAAAAATCAAAGGCACTATTGGTTTGGGCGTCTGAGTTTAGTTTGTTAATTTCTATATCAGTTCTACTTTCCATGTTTCTTTAAATTCTTACATCTAATTCTGGCGTCGGCACTTTTCCCATGTACATAATTAATTTAGTTTTATGAGTAGTTCTTCTTCACTACGTGTTTAACATGGCTCCACTTTTTTCTTTTTTGGTACAATAACATGGCTCCATATGAGTTTTAACACAAAATATATATGGATATAGAGTATACAGTGGTAATTGGAGCGCTACATTGATATACTTATAATTACTCGATTTTTTTTTAGTGAATTTCATAATTACTCTATCTTGTCAAATACTTCGTGTGCAGGAATATGTTTTAAACCAATTTGCACTCACAATGCCATGAATTTATCCAATTCTATGTGATTTAATTTGGTTTTACTTTAATTGGTATGAATAGCAATAGCGTACAATTAACTACAAGAGAGTACTTTGTTATACTACCTTCTTTTCACTTCATTTGTCCATTTCTTTCAGTTTTTTGTTGCAAAACATGTCTATTTATTATAGCAACAAACATTAAATTTTTTATTTTCAATAATATCCTGAATATAATTAATTGTGTTTGTTTTCAATAATATTGTAATCATAAATTTATATTTTAACATGGATAATATGGTCTACTCATTTATCTTTTCATCATTATCAATATATATATTTATTATTTTATTAATCTAATTTTTTTTTTTGAATAGATAGAGTGAAAATGAGGAAATACTAATTGTTAGGATTTAACCCAAAGTTCTACATTGAGAATAAGTGGAAGTTTTTGTAAGAGTGTTACTATAAATATGGTCTTTGATTATTGAGTTTAATTATCCTCCAATAGCGAAGTGATATATTGTATGAATAGTTTGTAGGAGTTATTCATGTAATGAAAAATTTATAAGGACAGTTTGTAATTTTAACCATTTAAGAGTTACAAATAGTAAAATATTTGAATTGATTTGTAAAGTCATGAATGTCAATATTGAAGATCGAAACATATTAAATTTCAATTTCGTTTGTATTTTTTTTGGCTGAGGCTGTCCAGCAAGAGCCGTCGAAAACATACAGACCTTATAGAAATGACATTTACATCGCGGTTACGTTCCCATAATTCAAGTTTGCAGTTACTAGTATGGTTTTAAATATCGCAATTCATAATTGCAACAGTGACCGCAATACAGCTATTGCAATCCTTTTTACCATGACAGGGCATGTTTTTGTTCCCAATTTTTCGTATCACAAAACAATCACAATCACCATCACCATGACACCATTGTAATTTCAAACCATGGTTATTAGTGAGAGGCCCTCCTCCTTGAATTCCATTTCGCTTTTGCCTTTTACATAAGTCCCATGGAAAATTTTCCGGCAGTAGCATTGGTTTCAACACGTGGAGCAACTATTAAGTACAAGATGAGGAGAAAGACGGGCAGTCGGCATGGGCACTGTTTTGAGGTGTGGAGGACAAAAACTTGAGCTGGAAAATGAAAGGCAAAATGTGAAGATAGTGGCTGGAAGAGCTATTACACTAATGAAGCCAGCAAAGAAAGTGATAGACGAAAGCTATATGTGTTGCTTTATTAACTAGTAAGAGACCCAATTGCTTAGAGGATATTTCAACTATCAGATTTTGGGTCCACCTAAAGATTGAGGCATATAAATTAGTGACACAAAAACATAGAGTTGAAAAGCTAATGTCATCAGATGTAAGATTTAAAAGAAAATTAGTAAATATGAGCAAATTTTATCTAAAAGTAATTTATTGAAATAAAAATATTTATAATTCTATAAATAAAATATTTTATGCAATTGAAGTGCCTTTCACAATCATATTCCCTTTTATTTTATGAGTTTAATTTTAATACATTAATAGTGTAAAAATTATCCAATTAAAATCTTTTTTTTTTTTGCATGAACTTTTATGACCTTTTAAATAATAAATAAGAAAGTAAACTATTATGATTGATATGACAATACATAATTGAATGACTATATAAAATACTTTTACACATGTATATAAATTAAATAATTATTTAATGGGTAAATAACATAAACCACCCTGAGATTTGGTTAAATTATACTCCATCTCATTCTTCCCAAAAATTGCACTCCACCACATTAAAGTTAAATAAGAAAAAAAAGTTATTATTTTAATATGATTTTCTTTTCTATACAATGATGAAAAATACAAGTTAAAAAATTCAAATATTTAAAAGGAATAGAGTATTATATAATTTTTAATTTTTATATTTAATTAAAGTAATAAATACTTATAATTTTAAATAATAAAAATTAATAACAATTTATAATTACTATAAACACAAATGATAAATCTTTAAATAATAACATTTATTTTTAAATTATAATTAATTAATTAATGTTTTGATTTTATTACAATTTTATTTTTTTAAAATATTTACTTAAGATTATAATTATTTGTAATAGTGAGAAGATAATTGTATATCATATAAATGTCACGTCCAATTAATGTTGTATAGTATTAACATGCCTACTACTACTAGGTATTATCCTATCAAACCTTATCCTCTTTGGCATGCCAAATGTAAGAATATGTATGTGAGTTTAAATTTTAGAAGGAAATTAATTAAAGGTAGAGGAAATGAGGACTTTTGTGTAAAAATTTATTTTTTTACTTATGGTGATAATAATTAACAAGTATTAATATTAATAATGATTATTAATTAGTATTACATTATTATTATTATTAATTATTACTAATTACTCCCTCTATTTCACAATAATTGTAAAAAAAACCAAACAATACAAATATTAAGGAAAATAAAAAAATATCTTGGTAAATTTGGAAAATTAGATAAGTTGACAAAACAATCCATCTATAGCCATTATTATTCATATTGATTACTCCCTTCATTTCATAATAATAATTGTAAAAAATTAAACAATACACATATAAAGGAAAAAAAAATATCTTGGTAAATATAGAAAATTATATGAATTGATAAAACTATCATTGTCTAGTCATTATTACTTATCTTGGTAAATGTATTAAATACTTAACTAATTAACACAATTATATTGAGGGTAGAAATGGAAAAAAAGGATTAATACTACCTAGATATTATAAATAGACAGATATTTTAAAATATCAAAAAGTCAAAAATCAAAAGTTATTATGAAATAGAGGGAGTATTTAACTAACACATTTATATTAAGGATATAAATAGAAGAAAAAAATTAATGCTACCTAGCTATTGTAAATGTATAGATAATCTAAAACATGAAAAAGTCAAAAATCAATAATTATTATGAAATTGATGGAGTAATTATTAATAGAACAAGTTAGATGGTTTCCAATTTAGTCAAACTTTAATGATGGTTTGTGTTTCCTTAAAAAAAAGTTAATAATAATAGTTTGTGCTATTTATTCCTATTTAATTTATGATCCCATGAGGGCTATAATAACCGCCACATAAAGTGAACTAGCTCTCGGTAAAGTCACAAACACTGCAAATACCAGCAGATTCGAGGAAGCATTTACAAGAATCGATCCAAATGCATACACATCTCTTTGGGAAATATAGCTGACAAACATCCACCATATAAACTCCTTGTAGCTGGGTTTTAGGCGCTGCAAACTCTTTCTAGCAATCTTTGTATCAACATGCTCATTGCCAACACGCATCATATGCACATCTCTTTAAGTTTTGTCTATTTTAAGTTTAGACGAGTATATTACATGTTTTAATTTGGATGTCGCTAATTTAATCTTACTATATCATACTTAACTATTAGTAACAATTATTGAAAAAATGTTGTTAAAATATTTTAATAGCATTTAAAAAGTATTACTAAAATTATAAAAAATGTTAAAATTTTTTAAAACTATTTTTTCAAGTGTCTTTATATTTTGGTCTTTGCATGTTTCATACATATATATATATATTTCTGTGTGTGTGTGTGTGTGTAACATTTTTTCTTCAACTTTGACGTATAGATTATATATATTCCTAAATAGTTTCAGAAACATTTTTAATATCATTTAGGGACAAATTTTTAAAAATATTATTTAATCTCAATTATATTATAGTGCATTAGAATCTACAACAAAAATTAAGTTTTTGATGTTGCCACATGAAATTAAACTTTTTCAACTCTAAAAGCGAACTAAATTTAAATTACAAAGTTAATTTTATATAATATGCAACTTACCCATTATTGATTTATTAGTTGTTGGATGACTATAGATGCAGAGAACTGAGACCCCGAAAAAAAAAAAGTATTGTCTTATCCAAGTGGACTGCATTATTTGCGCACCATTCTTATTACACGCTTGGAATGGTGGGTGCAGTACAAAAATTCTACTATCATAAGTGTTACATTGATTCCTATAAAATAATTGCGCTCATTTAATTGGAGTAACCCCGTGTTTTCAGGCAAGTTGCAGAAACACATGGGTTTCCAAGTCGAAATAGATGCTTCATGCTTTTTTTAATTATATATTTATTATTTACACATGGTTTGATATATGGTCAATCTTCTTTACCTATCTTCCTCCATTTTTTGCTTCTCTTTTCTGCAAGTTTTAATTTCACCAGTACTTTTGGAAGATTCAATGCCCAATATATTTTGCACAGTCGCATGCCGAATAAATGTCTGACGTATTGTTCAACCCTATGTCCTTCGACGCGCCATAATAAGCAGAGTCAGTGCTCACATATATGCTGAAGGACAATGGCCCCAAAGCATGACAGAATTAGTAGACGAGGCCAGAAGAAATTCATGGAATGTTGTCCTCTTTAAGAGCTTGATTCAACACAAATGTATTCACTTTTTACTTCTGTTTGCGTGTTCGGTTATGTCAATTTGACGAGCAAGTTCTCACATAAACCCTTTAATTCTAGATTTCAAATTGAGGAAGTGATTCACTTCCTCTCAATTATGGTACCAGAATTTTCAAATAGTTTATTGCAGAATTTGACACTTGTACGTCGACAATAAATAATTGACGATTTTCTTATGCAGGAGGTCAAATTGCTTTAAACTATGTGTTTGTCGACAAACTAAGGAGTTTGAACGTCAACCTTTGCTTTTCAAGATCTTGATTTGGGGAGCGAAAACCTACTCCTCTTGGGTTCCATATCAAAGAATCGAGTGTCAAATGATTTTAAATGGAATGAGAATGGAATGAAGTGTACTGTGATTTGTGTGTAGTGGATGCAATGTTGATTGACGGATTAAGATGTAAAGGAATTGCAGAATATAAATTGATTGAAAAATATTAGTAAAAGTACAGGAAATGTAAAGAAATTGAAGGAAATCTAATCCTAAGAAAGCAAAAAAATGTGGTTGAAAACAATACTCGGAGGACTCTGGACTCTATTTTGTATTCTGGTTGATGTTTATAGAGTGAGTGTGTGAGTAAAAATTCCAACCTTTTGCAAATGTATAGAACCAATTGTTTGTAGCAAATTTTGACACTTATATCGTCAACAACAAATAATTGACGATCTCCTTGTGTAAGAGGCCAAATTGCTTTAAACAGGCGTATATCGACAAACTTTGAAGTTTGGATGACAGCCTTTGCTTTTCAAGATCTCGATTCGGAAGCGAAAACTACTCCTCTTGGGTTCACCGCTAAAAGAATCAAGTGTCAAATTGTTTTTATGTGATGAGGATGGAATAATGTAGAATGCAATGTGTTATGACAGTGTAAATGAAATGTTTGACAGATTGAAGAAGAAGAAATTACAGAAAGTAAAATGTTTAATTGACAGACTGAAGATAAAGTACATGAAATGTAGAGAAATTGAAAGCAATCTAATCCTAGGAAAGCAAGGAAATGGGTTAAGAACAATACTCAGTGAACTCAAGGCTCTGTGTAGTCATCTAGAGACGTTTAGAGTGAGTGTATGAGTACCAATTCCCACCCCTTACAATCTGGATAAAACCAGTATTTATAGGCAAATTAAGACTCTAAGATTTTGACACATGTCTCTACTGCCTTTAGATGTTGTCCACGTGGCTTTGAGTTTCTTGGTTCGTCATTCACTCTTTGTCACATCCTTGTCAAGTTTCTTCAATAACCTGAAAATCGTCAATAACCGTCGACTGACAAACGCATACTTTGGCGTTACCATGTTTCCTCCACCTTCAGAATTTTTCTAAGTTTTTTCAAGTAACAAACTTTAAGCTTCGACTTGTCAGCCTTCAAACATGAAAATTAATCTTTTCTACCAAGTCTTAAATGACAAATTTTCACTTCAACTAGTCGAACGTCGAACGAGAAACTTTGCCAACATTATCTTATCAAATATCTACGTAAGGACTTTGTCAATATCGATTTGTCAATCTTCAGACATCCAAACCGTTAATTGACTTCTTTTGGTTTGACACGTCATTTTGACGAACTAAGAACTTCGTCAAATTTATGTAACCCGTCAATTCCTACCACGTCAAACCTTTGATTCGACAATCTGACACTTAATAAAATTTGATGCCAACATGATGCCCCCTACAACTCTTACTTCAAAGAGTGGTTTTCGTCGATGAGAAGTTAAAAAGTTGTAATTTTGAAATTTAAAATTTTTTATCAAAAATTGAAATGATTATCTTCAGAGGCAATTAATGCGGCATGATGAAAAGCCGTTACATCCAATCTGCTCACGATCCATTATGGGCCTATCTTGTTAAAGCCCTATAGCTTGGATTGATGGACTTGACAAGATTATAAATATCTCGTCACCGCACCTTCTCGCGCCTCTGATATCAAAATTCTAACTCTCCATATCTCCTTCCTCTCTTGAGCTTCAGGACGCTCTCGTTCTCTATTTTTGAATTTTCTTCTTCGCATTCATGGCTTCTCAACCCAATCTTCATCTCCTAAGAATGACATTTCCACTATCATCTCCTGTGGATCCTAAGAACTCCCAACTAGTGGCTTTCGTCCAGAACCTATCTTTGATCAAGACGAGGGTTTTGCCATGGGTCCTGATTCGAAGAATTCTTCTAAGCTCACTTCCCAGGTATTGCTTCCTTTCTCCATAGGTTTGAGTACTTATGCCTATGTAGGTCTGATTTTAACCCAGGCAAGCTAACAAAATAGGGGTTCACTTTCTTTCTTCTAAGCCTCAAGAAATTCTAGTCATTGCCTCGTCTCCATTGCAGATATTTTAGTTCTAATTCTAGGTTGTTTAGGAATCAACCCAAGAACTCAAAACCTTTTCTGAATGGCTTCAAGAATGGAGGTAAAGACTTCTACTTGGAGAAGTTTAAGTATTCTCTACCTTTTACAATTGGCCAAGTATCCCATCAAATTTAACAATAGCATGATAGGTTCAGTCCTTTATTTCTGGAATTCGACTACCAATTCTTTCTAACTACCTTGTGGTATGATTGGTCCAACCTTGTTCGAGGTAGTTGCAATCAGGTCTTCAACCTATAGGGATCGACATTTTACCTAATATGGAACCTCGAGACCCATCCAAGTATGTCTTGGATTTGTCTGATATGTCCTATATTGCCTTTATCGAGAACAATAAAAGGAGTGGTCCTGTAACTCAGTGAACATGTTGCCTTTCTTTATTCCTGGCTTAACTCTATTGTATTATGTTCCTGGAGTATTAAGATGCAAGCCATGTATTTACCTTTGGCTATACTACTACATCAAGGCAACAAACTTTGTCTTGCCAAATTGCTTCTTGGGCATCTCTATGATGAACTGCACTACTTTGTCACTAGAATTGGTAATGGTGAATCTCTCAATCCAGGGGGCCTAATGTGGTTACTTCAGCTTTGGCTGAATGCTATTTTCGAGCCTCAATTGACATACTCCTCACAAGTTGTAATCCATCGAGGTTGTGAAGGACCTCGACTTTGCTTTTTATCTCGAACCAAGCTTAAGGACTCAAAACCATTTGATGAATTCTGGCATTTTTTTCAACACTTTCATGGACCTTCTTTTTCTGCACTGGCCAAATGAACCTCACACCTTTTGTTGACCGTCGTCTTGGCCCTCCATGGTTCACCCATTCCATGATTCGAGATCCTGAAATAGGACAAAACCGAAGTGATGAAATTTGGTCAAACTTTTTATGCACACAAGTCATTCCCTTGGGATTACCTAGATCAAATGCTTTAGGGGTTGTCCTGCATGCTCCTAATCTCATAGTATGACAATTTGGTTTTTCTCAAGCAATTCCAGCACCACTTACACTTGATCCAGAAGAGCAACTTTGTCATCGCTTGAAGAACTAAATTACTAGCTGGCAGATAACGAGTCGATGAGGGATGTTTATTCTCCTATAGCCGTAGAGCCTAGCACTTTCCCAAGTGTATCGTTTGTCACTTGGTGGCGTGAATATTATGACACCCTCCATGTCAATTTAGACATTGTCGAACAACGTATTCTGACACATTCTTTGGTGCTTTATAGACCGATCACGAAGATGAAGCTGACCCAGGTAATGATTTTACCCATCTTCCAATGCGTGGGTCTTTTTTTTTATTATTATTAACGATTTTGTTTTGTCTTAGTCTCAGGGATGATGCAGGAATTTGAGGTCGAAAACGCAAAGCTCCTCATCAAACCCAAGAAATCCAAGACAAAGGAAACATTAACCAAAGTGGGAGCTCCAATCAAGAAAGGACAAACAACAGAGCTCCAAAATCTTCAAAGATTGCTAGATCCACACTCCCATCCAAATCCTCGACTCCTTCACTTACCTTGTTGACAAAGTAAGTTATGTATATATACATTTACATACACATATACCATACCCTTTTGAAATCTCTTCTAACTTTGTATTTGTCAAACAATTAGTCTCTGGAACTCGAGCAAGAGATTCTCCCTTAGTTAAGGATCAACCCCATAACTTGGTTGATATTGAAAATGACGAAGAGGGTGATTCATCAAACTCTCTTGTCCATCATAAGGTATGCTTTGATTTTATCATTGTCACTACATCTATTGATACACACCTTATACTAATTTGTTTTTATCTCATTGACAGTGTGCCTGTTCGAGTTGGATACTACAATTAATCCAAATGAACCCATGGGTGAGGCTGCAATGGACAATGGAGGCTTGTCTGCGACGATTATCCTGCCAATGATATTGCAAACCCATCTTCTATCGAGTGTCAAGCTGACCATGAACCAATTCCTATCGAGACCCTTGATGAGGTCGAAACGGTCACCGTCCAAGCCGCCATGCCTATCACTGTTATTCTTCCCTCTCAGTCAGGAAAGAGATAAAGAGCTAGAAGACGATGATGATGATTTTGACATGAGCTTCTTGGATACTTTGCATCAAGCTCTATCTGATTCTATCATTACTAGAGATAGCCCTTCTGCCTGAGGCTAGGAGTGTCAAGAACACTGTTGCCTGCCAATATTCTCAAAAGTCCAACTCCTACCTCCAACATTCCTTCAATTGAGCTTCCTGTTGACCATCTGTCGGCCATCTTAAGCTTGCTTAATCATCCATTCGAGGCTCTAATCATGGATGGTGATTTGAAGCAAGAGCTTCTGGAAGCTACTTCAACTTTATCCCAACTACTTTGCAAGACAGCGCCAATATTTGGTGAGTTCTCTCAGAAATTTTATTGCACAATCTTTTGATTCTTTAGCCATGGCTCAAAGTGCTTTAGAGCAGAAGCGAAAAATTCTAATGCAGTTGAGTCACTCTCAGAGAATATCAATAAAGTTCAAACACAAAAAACCAAAATAGTCAACAACTTACACCAAGTCGAGTCCCGTGAGCATGAATTGGGTGAAGAAATATGAAACCTTCAGACTCGAATTAAGGTTTTATCAACTAAAAAGGAAAATTTGGTCAAGGTGTTATAAGAAGGGAAGCAACACTTGGACAAATTCGACATCAAACTTGGGAATCTGACCAAAAAGAAAGAAGCTCCAGAAAGAACTTGAAAAAGCCAATATTGTTCTTGAAAAGGCGGAGTCAACCAAAGAGGCAGCCATCCAACAACAACAAGACCTAAAATTGAAGCTTCGCAACCTTCTTCCTTAGTTGATTTTTTATCATGCTTGCTCGCTGCATCGGGCTTTTTCTTTTTGAAAATTTGACAAATACTCACTCGATCGAGTTTTTATTTGCCTTTATCTCTTCTAACAATTTGACAAATGCTTATACCTTGTGGTTTATTTTTTATTTTTGACAAATGTTTGCTTGGTAAAGTTGCTTTATTTTCCAATTACTTCGGCACTGTCAACCTTTATTATGTGCATTGCCAATTGTTTATCTTGACCTGATACATAACTGGTTTATATGCTTTTAAGTACTTGCCATTAATCAAAGCTATTCTCTATCCACTGTCGACATCGAGTAGCCCATAAGCATTACCAGAAAATGTTTTTTCAATTCGAAAAGCCTTCCAATTTGGGGACCATTTGCCAAGTATTCTTGATTTCTTTTCAAATGGTAATATAGCCTTCCAAACTAAGTCTCCAACGTCGAAACTTTTAATTTTCACATGAAGATTATAAAATTTTGCCATTATTTCTTTTTGTCGCATCATATTTTCTAATGCAACAACTCGTTCTTGTTCTAAGTTGTTCAACTCTTCAAACATCGAACTCCAATAATCATCAATGGGTAATTCATTTTGTTTCAACACTCTTATAGATTGCAAATTAATCTCGACATGCAGACTGCATCATGTCCATAAACAAGTCTATAAGGACTTGTCCCCGTTGAACCTTTGGGCGAATTACAATATGCCCTAAAATTTTCTTAAGTGTATTATGCCAATTACGAGGTTGTCGACCTATATGTCTTTTAATCAAAGCAATAATGCTTTTATTGACGGCCTCAACTTGACCATTAGCTTGCGCATAGTAAGGAGTTGAAGTAATCATTCTAATTGACCTCGTATTGGCATATTTGAGCACTCTTCGACCTATGAACATTGTTCCTTGGTCTGTGGTTAAAGTTTCAGGAATCCCAAAACGACAAATGATTCTTTCCTCAATGAAATCAATTATTTCGTTTTGAGTCACATCTTTTAGTGCAACTGCCTCAACCCATTTGGTAAAATAATCAACAGTGACCAGTATAAATTTATGGCCTTTCGACGAAAGAGGGTAAATTTGACCAATAAGATCCAATGCCCATCCTCCAAATGGCCAAGGTTTTACAATAACATGCAATTCTAATGCTGGCACATGTTGCACATTGCCATGCTTTTGACAAGCTTGACAAGATTTGGCATACTCCATACAATCTTTGACCATTGTTGGCCAAAATAATCTTTGTCGACGAAGGGACCATCTCATTTTTGTCCTGCTTGATGGGCACCACAAATTCCTCCATGAATTTCAGCTAAAGCAATATATGCCTCAGATTCTCCTAAATAGGACAATAAGTCTCCTTCAACTCCTTTTCTAAATAGAGTATTGCCTAGGATAACATAATTTAGAGCTTGATATTTCAATTTTCGATCAACATTGAGGTTTGGGTTCTTCAAATATTCGACAATTGGCTTTCTCCAATCATTGTCATCCAAATGATCAATGACAAACACTTCCCGCTCATCGAAAGGGACTAGAATTTGTTCGATCGTGATAAACGATTTTAAAATTGATAAATTAACCTTATATCTTGAGGCTATTTGAGCAAGCTCATTTGCTGAATTCAAGTCTCGCGACACATGTCGAAGTATGACGTGTCAAATTCATCCAGTAACCTTGCAGTGTCGCGAAGTATTTGAACAAATTTTCACTAACACATCTATATTCTCTCGACAATTGTTTTATGACTAATTGTGAGTCTCCAATAACTTCGACATTTCTTGCTCCTTTAGCCAACAACATATCGAGCCCAATAATCAAAGCTTCATATTCAACTTCATTATTGGAACATGGAAACTTAAGTTTGAACATAAATTGTGTGGGGATATGATCAGGGAGATCAATATTATCCCAGCCCCAGCACCTCGATAGTGTTTTGAACCATCAAAATATAATTTCCAAGGAGTCATACCCACGTAATTCACCATTGGTTCGTTCAACTCGTCATAAGGATGGTCGACTAAGAAATCGGCCAATATTGTCCTTTGACCGCTTTGACAGGTATATATTTAATTGTAAATTCGGACAATGCTAGCATCCATTTACCAATTCGACCATGCAAAATAGGATAAGACAACATGTACTTTATTATGTCAGCTTTTGAAATCACATGGACCTCCCTTGAAATCAAATAATATTTGAGTTTGGTGCAAGCAAAGTACAACGACAAACATAGTTTTTCTAAAGGACTATATCTAGACTCGACATTGGTTAAAACTCTACTCAAGTAATACATGACTTGTTCACTGCCATTGTCGTCTTCTTGTGCCAACATGCTTCCAATGGTAGTTTGAGAGCGCAATGTAGAGTTTGACAGGTCTGCTAGGTTTGGGCGACGTCATCATGGGAGTATTTGTCAAGCATTGCTTGATATTTTCGAAGGCTTTTTTATGGTCCTTTGTCCAGACAAAGTCCTCCTCTTTCTTGAGCTTGACCAATGGCATGAAAACCCTAGTATTGCCAGGTAAGTTAGCAATAAATCATCGCATGAAGTTCACTTTGTCCATAAAGGATTGCAACCTTTTTGTTCATTGGGGGTGAAGCTTCCATTATCGCCTTGGCTTTATTTTGGTCGATAGTAATTCCTTTTTTTGGATCAGAAGCCCAGAAAATTTCCTAGTCACACCAAAAGCACATTTCAATGGGTTCATTTTCAAACCATTCTTTCTCATCCTGTCGAATGCTTTCTTTAAATGTTCGAGATGTGTCACCTGTCTATTAGACTTGACGACCACATCGTCTATATAAACTTCCATAAAATCACCAATGAACTCATGGAAAATGGTATTCATGGCTCTTTGATATGTCGCACCAGCATTTTTGACTCCGAAAGGCATGACTACCCATTCATAGGTGCCTAAAGCACCAGGACATCTAAATGCTGTGTTCGACACATCTTTTTCAGCAATGAAAATTTGGTTATAACCAAACACCCATCCATAAAGCTAAGTATTTCATTGCTAGCTGTAGCATCAATTAACATATCCACTACGGGCATATGATACTCATCTTTTGGAGTTGCGTTGTTTAGATTTCGAAAATCTATGCAAACCCTTAATTTGTTCTTTTTTATAACAGGAATGATGTTAGAAACCCATTCAACATACCTGGCTGTTCGTATGAACTTTTCTTGACCAGCCTTTCGATTTCCTCTTTGATCTTGGTCACAACCTCTGCGCAAACCGTTGAGGCGCTTGTTTGATAGGTCAACTGTTGGGCTTGAGAAGCAATCGATGCTCGACAAGTCGACGGCTTAGGCCAGGCATCTCGTCATATTCCCATGCAAAAATAGTCCCTGTACTCTTCAGCAATGCGACCAATTTCTCTCTGAAGCCCTTTAACAATAGTTGGTGATGTAGGTTGGTCTTGTCTCACCATCCTCACCTAGGTCAATTTCTTCGAGAGGGTCCTGCACTTCACAATTTTTATTTCTACTCCTAAGGTTATCAATAAAACAGAAGTATTTTCTAATCTTAGAGGTTCAGAATCATAAATCCAGTCCAACAATGCACCATCATAGTGCAAGCAAATTGTTCGACCATATAGGCCGACAAAGGAGCCATTTGGCTCGACAAATCCATAAACTAATCTAAATCTGGACCATTTCGACCAGGTCCTGGGTATCAACTTCAAGCCTTTATTGCCGATCACACACTTGTCGATCTTGTCTGGTCGAACTCTCCTTCAACTTCAAGGGGCTTGATCTTTTTATTATAAATCTTGAAGTCTACGTGGAGTTGTTCGACATAGCAAAAACTATCATCAGCTCCCACTTCTTCGATGTTTCCTTCTTGGTTCCAAGTATGAGTTTCTGATGTAGGTCGATGGTCCAGCTCCAACTCCATGGATCCAATCTTTCGAGTAGGACATTATAGCTTGCTTTCGATGGAACCACCACAAACATTGTCTTTCGACTTACGCTTCCAACTTTGACATTCAGAACTAGGACGCCTTTAGCGGTTGATGATTTGCCATTGTAGTTAGTTACAACAACGTTAGTTTTCACCAAATCTTTGACATTTTTGCTAAACTTCGTCAACATGCTCTCTCATTAGGCTAATGGTAGCTCGCCATCGATAAGCACCCTTTTGACTAGTTTTCCTTCAATCATTGCTTTTATGTGCAATGGTCGTAAGTGTGCATTAGTGACTTCGTCGGGTATTTCAAAAGTTCCGTCGCTGCAAAAATCCTCACAAACAAAGACACATTTATTCCCCATGATAACGTTTTCATAGTCGTCTTCCATCTTGGCACAAGCTCCTTCGCAGCATATTCTCAGGTAATCCAGAAACCACTCCTACTAAATTTGTATCAAAAATAGTATGGAGATCGTCATCAAAACCTGTTTCAAAATTATTTGTCAACAAATCATCTTCGGACAAAGGGTTGTACTCTGGCACTTCCCTGTCATTTTCACCAGCTTTTGGCAATGGATGACATTTTGGCACCGCTTCATTATTCTGACCGTCTTAGAATGTGTAGTTGGCACTGGGTATTAATCAGTAACCTTGGGCATTTGGTTTCTAAGGTTTGGCAATTTGTTTTTCTGGATCTCGCAATATCTTTTAAGAGAACAAACCCTTTACCTCTAGGCATTTTAGGTCTATTGCCTAAAACCAGTTTGATTGTTACCTCTCCTCTTATCAATCCTTTTCCAGACATAAGGATTCAAACTCATTCTCCGTTCTTGGTGATACCTCCTTCTTGGCCTTCTTTTCTTTTTTGAAGACGAAGCTTTATCAGCATGATGGGTGTTCCTAACCCATTGATTCTGGACAACTTTGGCAGGAGGAACTCGAGTTTGATTTGACATGTTGTTAGGTTTGCCATCCACCATAACGATAGTTTTCATCTTTGATTAACCTGTCCTATTCCAAGTTTGAGAAACTTAGGATCAAAAGGACTGAAATCAAATTTTGACTTACCTGTCATCTTCCTTTTCAATTCCATATTCTCTCTCTTTTTCAACGATCAACTTCTCGACCTTCTGTTTCTCATACGTCATTGCAAAGTTCGATCAAACATAGCTACATCTGGACAAAGAGAAATATCATAACCACTGTCTTTCTGCTTGATCAGGAACGTAAGAAGATCCATTCCAGCCTTTGGGTAAATTATCTGTTCGAAAGCTTCAAAAAAGTCAAGTTCATAGTCGCGTGAAACTTCTTCAGCTTCTTGATAGACATTCCTAGCCCGGCTACATTGATGTCTATGAAGGCTGGTTCGACAAAGCTCGAATTCACCTGGAAGGGATCAATATCTACTTTCATAGGTTTCTCCTTCCCTTCAAATGTAGGCACCCTTCATCGATCACCTTTTGGATCAAGTCCCTGAAACGAACATAGCTATTAGTAGCATGCCCAGTCGATTGATGAAATTTACAAAACTTTTGTTCTTTTAATTCTAAAATTGAAGGAATTTTCTTTCCTTCAGGGAGGATTATCTATTTATCTTTTAAAAGCACGTCAAATATCTGATCTGCCTTAGAGATATCGAAAGAATAAACTTTCAACGATGGCATTTTCTCTTTATTTTAACGGCCTTAAGGATTGACAAACATATGTTGGCCCTGACTTTAATTCGGCCATGTTAACTTCATCACCACTTCCTTCGACTTCGTTCTCGACTAATCACTTCGACATAAGCCAGTATTTCACGACGAAGTGTCTTTTTCCTCATTCTCTCTTTTTCTCTTTTAATTGTTCTATTTGACGCACCTTTTCTGCTAATTGGCTAAGGTCTATGAATTGCAAATTGATAAGTTTCTTCCTTATATCATAATCTAAACCGTTAATTGCCATTTTGACAACTTCAGACTGGTCCAGGAGTAAAACATCATTCCTGGCATTCCTAAACTTGGCCAGGTAGTCACCGACAGTTTCTCCTAAGAAACGTCGAATAGCAAACAAATCAGTTAAGCTGACTTTCGTTTCACCTCTAACGAATTGATTATGAAAACTGCTTTCTAACGGGCCCATGTCAAAATAGAATTGGATCTTAGATTTGAAAACCATGTGAAAGCATTTTTTGTGAAAGAAGAAGGGAAGAAAAGCATTTCAGATGTTCATTTGACGCCATCTCCCCTATTTCGATTGTATATCGAGCAATATGCTAAACTGATTCCCCATTTCTCCAGAAAACTTTGTTAAAGATTTAGGGATTTTCAGCCCCTAGGCGCTTCTGCTTGTTGAATATAATTAGGGAATACGGACACAAAAAGAGGTTGGTTAGCAAAACCAACGTTGAAGCCAAATCTTTGGGACGTTTGACGACGCGAGTGATATTTTGATTTTGTTGGATATTTCGAATTTGGCGCACATGATGCCCCCTTTCATTTTGTTGTTGAACCCTTTGAATTTCATTGTCAGCATCTTGTCCTCGACGATCAAATTGACAATTGGGTCGACATTGACATTTTCATTTGGAGGTGGATTGTCGATTTCGTCATGAGGATCGTTTGGATTATCATCCAAAGTGATGGCTTGAGCCACACGCCCCATTTGTCGAGCAAGTTGCTCGAACCTTGTGTTGTTTGTTTCAATCAAAGGCGTTAACACTGTCGCCATTTGTTAGGTTAACATATTGACAAGATCATGATGACTCTCATCAATTTGTTGCCGAAACACAACCATTGAATCGATTGTGTTCGTGGGGTTCCTGTCACACCTACTCAAAGTATGTCAGGGAAGATTGGGCCTGTGTTTGGTTGTCGTGTAGTAGTTGGGTTTGTCGATCACAAATTCCCTACTTCAGCTATAGAAGGACCTATCTCCTGAGGACTAATAAGACCAAACTGTGGCAAATGTGTGCCGAATTGAGGCACATTTGTCACGCAGTATTCTTAAAATAGAGGATTATACGGATATATATTATTAAATCCGCCATTATTTCCAACATTTGTCGGATTTCCTAAGTTTGACGGATTTCCACTACTTGGTAGTGGGAATGGCACATATCCGGGGGTACATAACCCAGAGGAAGACCATATGGAGGCCATGTCGTCGCGACGGTGGTATTTACACTTGTCTGCGGTATATTGTCATTTGTACTAGCAGGAGTCAAGAGAGGCTCCAAAGTGTTAGGAGGATTGTTTTTTGTCTCATTTCGTCCATCCTTGATGGTGATGATGCTCTTGACATGTTTGACACGATGGTGCCACTATGCAAACCCTTTTTTGTTTTATTTATTTATTTTTTTTATTTGACACGTTTTCTTTTCAACCAGTGGTCCCACCTGGCGTGCCAATTTGTTTGTAGCAAATTTTGACACTTATATCGTCAACAACAAATAATTGACAATCTCCTTGTGAAAGAGGACAAATTACTTTAAACCAGGCGCATATCGACAAACTTTGAAGTCTGGATGACAGCCTTTGCTTTTCAAGATCTCTATTCGGGAGCGAAAAGCTACTCCTCTTGGGTTCACAACCAAAAGAATCGAGTGTCAAATTGTTTTTATGTGATGAGGATGGAATAATGTAGAATGCAATGTGTTATGACAGTGTAAATGAAATGTTTGACAGATTGAAGAAAAAGAAATTGCAGAAAGTAAAATGTTTAATTGACGCTGAAGATAAAGTACATGAAATGTATAGGAATTGAAAGCAATCTAATCCTAGGAAAGCAAGGAAATGGGTTAAGAAGAATACTCAGTGAACTCAAGGCTCTGTGTAGTCATCTGGAGACGTTTAGAGTAAGTGTATGAGTACTAATTCCCACCCTTTACATCTGGATAGAACCAGTATTTATAGGCAAACTAAGACTCTAAGATCTTGACACATGTCTCTGCTGCCTTTAGATGTTGTCCACATGGCTTTGACAGTTTCTTGGTTCGTCATTCACTCTTTGTCACATCTTTGCCAAGTTTCTCTCATAACCTCTGAAAACCATCAATAACCGTCGCTGACAAACGCATGCTTTGGCGTTACCATGTTTCCTCCACCTTCAGAATTTTTCTAAGTTTTTTCAAGTACAAACTTTAAGCTTCGACTTGTCACCTTCAAACATGAAAATTAATCTTTTCTACCAAGTCTTAAATGATAAATTTTCACTTCAACTAGTCGAACGTCAAACGAGAAACTTTGCCAACATTATCTTATCAAATATCTGACGTAAGGACTTTGTCAATATCGATTTGTCAATCTTCAGAGATCCAAACCGTTAATTGACTTCCTTTGGTTTGACACGTCATTTTGACAAACTAAGAACTTCGTCAAATTTATGTAACCCGTCAATTCCTACCACGTCGAACCTTTGATTCGACAATCTGACACTTAATAAAATTTGATGCCAACACTAGTATTTATAGATAACCTAGAAATCTAAGATCTTGACACTTGTCTCTAACTGTCCTTAGATATTGTCCATGTGTCTTTGACAGTTTCTTTATTTGTCATTCGCCTTTGTCATTGAACAGTCACTACTTTGTCATGCCTTCACCAAGCTTTTGTCAATAACTACTAATAACTGCTATTAACTGTTGATTGACGAATATGTGTCTTCTTCTGGTCATTATAACAATCTCCCTATGATCTTCAAAATTTTCTAAGTTTTAGATGACAAACTCCAACTTTGACTTGTCAAACTTTGAGCATGAGAACCTTGTCAGTGTTAACTTGCCAACTTTGGTATTCAGACTTTGTCACAATTAACTTCCATAAGATTTATCATGTCGAATAACCAACTAGAAGCTTTGTTAGCTTTGGCAAACCTCATAGCTTTTGTCATTTGTCGTGTCAAACATTTGTCATACATAGAACCTGCACGTTTTTGACAATCCTCAAACACAAGTTCAACATCTTGACACTTGGTGAAATTTGGTGCCAACATGATGCCCCCCACAACTCCCACTTCGAAGAGCGGTTTTCTCTCGATGAGAACTTGAGGAATTGTAATTTTTAAATTTAAAACATTCACACTCCAAAGGATAAATAATAACCCTTTCAGCTATCATTAATGCGACATGTTAATTGGAACTGTCACACCAACCAATTGAGTTTCATCCTGGGTCCACTTTCTTAGGCTCACTAGTTTTACATTATGGCCTATTGATAAGGCTCTAAATATTTCCAATCTTACTTTTTTGCGCTTACTCCTTCAACTGAAACTGCTCATTTTCCTTTTCTTTTCCAAGACTCTCGAAATTATTCATCTCCTCTCTTTCTTGAGCTTGAACTGTTTCTCTCCAGAGGATTTCTATCTTTTCCCACACCTTCATTCCAAGACCACTTCTTCCAAGGGTGAGGCTTCTGTTAGATCATCCCCTGATAATCCTAAGAACACCCATTTGGTGGCTTCAGTGCAAGAACCTATTACCAAGCACGATGATGGCTTTGCGATAGGGCTTGACTTGAAGAACTCTCAAAACTCACTTCCAGGTACTCCTCCCTTTCTCCATAGGCCCTAGTATTCATGCTTATGTTGGTCCTGTGCTAAACCCTAGGCAAGCTAGCAAGATAGGAACCTATTACCTTTCCTCCAAGGCCCAAGAAATTTTGGCTAGCCGTCCCCAATATCCTGCAAGTATTTTAGTTCTAATTCAGGTTATTTAGAAACTAGCCTAAGAACTCTAAGGCCTTTCTCAAATGGTTTAAGAGGATAAAGACATCCAAAGCCACTACATGGAAACACATAGGCATTAATGATTATCTTCAATTGGCCAAATGCCCTTTCAAATTCAACAATAACATGTTAGGGTCTGTCATTTACTTCTGGAATTCAACCACAAATTCCTTCCAATTACCCTGTGGCATGCTTGGTCCTACTTTGTTAGAGATGGCTGCGATCACGGGTCTTTGACCTCCAGGAATTGACATCCTTCCTCATATGGAACCCCTTGATCCATCCAATTATACCTTAGATCTTTCTGACATGTCATGCATAACTTTGTCGACAATAATAGAGGAAGTGGCCCTGTAAGCAACAGCGAACATTGTTTTCTATTTTAGAATGGTAAAGATGCATGCCATGTATCTTTCTTTAGCAATGTTACTACATTAGGGCAACAATTTTTGTCTTGCCAAATTGTTTTTGACACATCTTTATGATGAACTTCATTATTTCGTCACTAAAATTAGGGAAAACAAATCTTTCGACCTAGGGGTCTAATGTGGTTGCTCCAACTTTGGCCGAATGCCATTTTTGAACATCAACTAAGCAATTCTCTACTAGCCATACTTCATCAGGGTTGTGAAGGACCTTGATTATGTTTCTTATCTCGTGTCAAACTAAATGATTCAAAACCCTTTGATAAATTTTGGCATTTTTTCCAGCATTTCCATGAAGTTTTCTTTGCTGTAATGACCAAATGAATTTGGCCCTTTTGTCAGCAACACTTTGGTCCACCAAGGTTCACCAATCCTCTAATTCGGATACTGAAATTGGACAAAACATAAGTGATTCCATTTGGTTAAACTTTCTTTGCAAGTTTTTCTTTAAGGTCTACCAGGGTCGAATGCTTTGGGTATTGTTCTTCATGCTCCTAATTTCCTAGTGCAACAATTTAGTTTTCGCAAGCAATCCTAGTGCTTCTAACTCTTGATCCGAAGAACAACTCTGCCATTTTGAGGTGTCATCTCTGGAGGACTTGAATTATTGGTTATCTGATAATGGGTCAAGGAGAGACATTTACTCTCCAATTGTTATAGAACCTAGCTCCTTCCTAAGTGTATCATTTGTCACGAGTGGCGTGATTCCTGTGACACTTTCATGTCGATTTACAACTGGACAACGCATTCTAACGTTTTCTGGTGCTTTGTAGCAAAGACAAGAAGGCAAAGTTAATCAAGGTAATAATCCTACACTTGTCATTTGTCATAGTATCCTTTTGTAAACATTTGACTAATATTTCATTCTTTTTAGAAAAGGATGATGTAGGAGGCCAGGGTTGAAAATGGAAGGCAACTATTTTATGGACAGGAAAGCCTAAGACAAAAGATGCATCGACCAAAACGGGACATCGACCAAGGTTGAAAAAGTGCCTAAGGCTCCTAAGAATTCCAAGGTGTCGAGATCTGTTCTCCTTTCTCGTTCATGATCGTCGACTCCTTCGCACACTTTGTCTGACAAAGTAAGATCCTCATTACTCGACATAACTTCTTTTTTTCTTTTAACCTTTAAATGTGTGCAATTAGCTACTGCTCAAGGGAGATTTTCCTTTAGTCAAAGGTGTTCTTATGACCTTGTCAATGTTGACAATGAAGAAGAAGAAGGGATTTGTCAAGCTTTCCTATTCCTTACAAAGTATACTTTATTAGCCAATGTTGTTCAAGCATTATACCATCAAGCACAAATAACCCTCCTTCTCTATAGGCGTGCCGCTCTAATCCAGATACAACAATTAATCCATATGAGATCATGTCCGAAGTTGTAATGGACAAAAGAGACTTGTTGATAGAGGATTATATTGTTGACGACATTGCTGAACCTAATGTCAAGCAGCAAGCAAGTCATGACACTGTGCCCACTTCAATTCTTCTTAACTCATCCATCCAAGCCGTGAACCTTAATTTGTAGCTCTTGTTTCAACCATTCCTCCATTCCAGGAAAAGGACAAAGAAGAGGAGGATGATGACTCATGAAAATGCCTTGGTTGAAGAAATTCAAAATCTTCAAACTCAAATTCAAGAGATAACGACCACAAAGGACAATCTCACCAAACTTGTGGCAGAAGGGAAACAACACCTAGGCAAGTTTGACAAGAAACTTCAAAAGTTGGCAAAGGAAGCAAATGCAATGAACAAAAAGCTCGAAGAGGCCAATTTGGCTTTAAAGAACAACTTTTCAGCTTTAGCAAGACTTGAAGTTAAAATTCCATAGCCTCCTTCCTCAGTTTATCTTTTAGCATTTAGTTGTTTTAATCACTCACTACATCGAGTTTTTCCTTTAAACTTTGTCATTTTGACTCAGTTGCATTGAGCTTGTTTATTTTGTTTTGATTTGTCTATATTTTCTTTTACTAAGTTGACAAATGCTTGCTCGGTCAACTTGGATATTCTACTTTTGTTTCTATCCTTTTTATTAATTGATGTGGGATTTTATGCATCAACATGCATTTCTTTGACGATTAACCAAGTTTCCAATGTCGAAGACTTTTCTTTTTACGTGATGATTATAATATTTTGCCATAGCTTCTTTCTATCACATCATATTTTCCAATGTGATAATTTGTTCTTGTTCCATGTCATTCAACTCATCGAAAAAAGAACTCCAATAATCGTCGATGGGTAATTCATCTTGTCTCGACGGCCTTATGGACTGTAAATTAATTTTGACGCTAAGCTGCATCATGTCCGTAGACAAGTCTAAGGGGTTGCCTCGGTAGAACCCTTAGGTTATAGGTATAAAAGTGCACAAGAATGGAGAGTTAAATCGTGCTTTGCTTCTTTTTGTATCTGAAACATTTAACAAAAGAATTATCAAGTGTTAAGCTTGAAGTGCAGCAAAAATAGAATTAGTTATTTCAGAAAGTAGATTTCTGATGCCTTCAGTATATAACAGAAATGCTAAATGGATATATGACCAGATAAAATAGTATAATAAATAAAGTAAAAGAGATTAGGAAGAAGAAGATCTGACATAGTAGATTTTATACTAGTTCATCCAAACTGCCTACATCCAGGACTCAACGCATGTTGAGGTTCCACTAAACATTTTTCTCAAACTAGAGAAAGAACATGGATCGTCTTTACATTAGCCTTCCCAAGCTCTCTCGTGTGACTAGTAGAAAACCTCTCCTGTCATAACCTGAGTAGTTATTCACTAGCTTCTCCAAGCTGAACCAAGTAGTCATTCACCAGCCTCTCCAAGCTAACCGAGTAGTCTTTCCCAATCTCTCCAAGCTGAACCTCTGACCGGTAGATAACCCTCCTGTCACGTTGAAAGTAGTTATTCATCAGCCTCTCTAAGCTGAGTGAGTAGTCTTTAAAAAGCCTCTCCAAGCTAAACCAAGACCAGTAAAACACCTTTACTATCATGTTGCAAGTAGTCTTTGACTAGCCTCTCCAAACTATCTCACATTGAACACTCCTGGATCAAGGATACAAAGGTTTATATTTGGGTTGCCACTCAAACGAACCTACACTCAAGTTTCCTTAAAATATACATGAATAACTTGGGATAACTTGAATGACTTCTTTCTATCATTTCTTCCTAGGAAGAATATATATGTATTCAAGAACATAGAAAGAAGATTTTTAGGTAAGGAAACTAATTGCATGATATGATGAACCTTCAGGAAGTGAGGAAAGATTTTCATAGAGTTTCCACTCTTTGTGCAATTGCAATCTCTATTATGTTTGAGCACAACATCTCTATTTATAGGATGTCTTCCTTGTGACCATTGCCCTTGATCAGATCTCCAAGTGACACGTGTTGATCATCTATTTGTGTCTTGGAAAAGCAATCTAGAAGAGTAGCCTGTTCTGTTAGGACTTTTGCAAAGGTTGCAAGATTGAGGTTTTTGATGCTGCTTCAGAAATTACTCTTACTTTCTGAATGTGGTTCTGAACTCCTTCTTCTAGAAGCTGAAGTTGTTAACCAAGTTGGAGAAGAGATAACTCGCTAGTTTGAAACTAGTTTTGACTTTAAATTTGAATTTCAAAACTTCAAATTTCCCTTTTTTTCCAGTAATTTTAGCGCTCCATATTGAAGTTAGGTTTTTGACGCGGTATCGTTCCTTGATAAATTTTTGTTCTTCTGATCTTCAATCCAAACTTTATAATGATGAAAGATTTACGATCATGATGGTTGAAGATATTGTAACACGTTCTCAGATTTTTCTTGATATCTTCATTTTGAGTGTACTTTCTAATGTCCAAGTGTTACTTTTTGAAGTCTCGTGCCTTGGATTCTTGCCTTTGTTTTGATTTCTGTTCATCCGTAAGGCATGTATATGTACTTTGCAAGATATAATGTTCACTTTCTATTAAGTTCAATCTCTTTATATAAAATCAATCATGTTTACACATGCAACGTGAAATTATTCTTGTTTCAAGTCCGTGTTATGCTATTTGGAAATACTTGTATGCTATGTCAAGAAACTCAAGATAGACATTAGTCGTTCTTCAAAATATTTTCTTTAAATTGGTTTTGTTGTCACTCAAAATATATTGCTTATAAAGATTTTTGAAGGGTTTTGGAGCTAACATAGGTAAGTTACAATGGGCCCATAAAATTTGCTTTAGTGTGTTATGCCAATTACGAGGTTGTTGACTTATGTGCTTTTTATTCATTGCAATAATGCTCTTATTTACAGCTTTGACTTGACCATTAGCTTGTGCATAATAAGGAGTTGACGTAGTCATTTTAATTGACCTCGTATTAGCATAATCAAGCACCCTTTGACTTGATAACATTGTTCCCTAGTCAATGGTCAAAGTTTCAAGGATTCCAAAACGATAAATGATTCTTTCTTCAATAAAATTGATTATTTCATTTTGAGTTACATCCTTTAATGCAATTACCTTGACCTATTTCACAAAGTAGTCAACAACCACTAAATGGCCTTGGTTTGACAATGGCATGCAACTCTCATGCTAGCACATGTTGCACATTACCATGTTTTTGACAATTTTGACAAGGATTTGCATCCTGTATGCAATCATTGTGCCATTGTTGGCCAAAATAATCTTTGTCGACAAAGGGCCCATTTCATTTTCTTTCCTACTTGGTGAGCGCCACAAGTTCCCTTATGCGTTTCTGCCAAAGCAATATATGCTTTATATTCCCCTAAACAGGACAATAAGTCACCCTCGACACCCTTCTTCAATAAAGTATCGCCAAGAATAATATAGTTCAAGGCTTGGTATTTTAATTTGGGATCGACACTTTGACTTGGGTTCTTTAGATATTTGACAATTAGTTTTCTCCAATCATTGTCATCCAATTGGTCAATCACAAATACTTTGTGTTCGTCTAAAGGAACTAAAATTGATCAATTTTGACAAATTCTCCATAATCGAAGGACTTACTTTATATTTCGAGGCTATTTGAGCAAGTTAGTTTGCTTATGACTTCAAGTCTCAAGACACATGTCAAAGTGTGACAGTGTTGAACTTGTACAATAACCTTGCAGCTTTCAAAGTACTTAAACAAATTTTCACTAAAGCATCTGAATTCCCTAGACAATTGTTTGATGACTAATTGTGAGTCACCAATAACTTTGACATTTCTCACACCTTTAGCTAATAACATGTCGAGACCAATAATCAAGGCTTCATATTCGACTTCGTTATTTGAACATGGGAACTTGACTTGAACATGAAATTAGTAGGGATGTTATTTGGAGAGATCAACATTATTCCTACTGGCATCTCGATAATGTTTTAAGCTTGAAGTATAATTTCCAAGGAGCTATACCCATGTAATTCACCATGATTCGTTGAACTCACTACAAGGATAGTCAACGAGGAAATTAGCCAATATTTGCCCTTTGACAACCTTGGTTGGCATGTACTTAATTGTGAACTCACCCAAAGCTAGCATCTATTTACCAATTCGACCATGAAAAATTGGATAGGACAACATATATTTTATTACATTAGCTTTTGAAATTACATGGGCCTATCTTGAAATCAAATAGCACTTGAGTTGCTACAAGCAAAGTATAATGACAAAAATAACTTTTCCAAAGGACTATATCTAAACTGGACATTTGTCAGCACTCTACTAAGGTAATATATAACTTGTTCATTTTCATTGTCATCTTCTGGTGCCAACATACTTCCAATGGTTGCTCAGAAGCAACAATATAGAGTTTGACAGACTTGCCAGGCTTAAGTGATGCCATTACTAGAGTATTTTTTCAAACATTGTTTGATTGTGTTGAACGCCTTTTGATGATCACTCGTCTAGACAAAGTCTTCTTCTTCTTGAGTTTGGCCAGGGATGCAAATACCCTACTTTTGCCTGACAAATTAGCAATGAAGCGTCGCATGAAGTTCACCTTTCCAGAAAAGATTGCAACTGCTTTTTGTTCTTTGCGGGCAAACCTTCCATGATTTCCTTGGCCTTATTTTAGTTGATGACAATTCCTTTCTTCTAGACTAGAAACCCTAGAAAGTCTCCTATAGTCACACCAAAGGCGCACTTTAATGGATTAATTTTTAAACCATTCTTTCTCATCCCATTAAAGGATTTCTTTAAATGTTCAATATGTGCTTTTATTTTATTAGATTTTACAACCACATTATTTATATAGACTTCCATGAAATTGCCAATAAATTCATGAAAGATGGTGTTCAAGGCTCTTTGATATGTCGCTCTAGCATTTTTAAGTCCAAAAGGCATGACAACCCATTCATAGGTGCTAAGAACACCTGGACATCTAAATATAGTTTTTGACACATCCTTTTCAGCAATAAAAATTGGTTATAACCAAAGAATAACCATCCATGAAACTAAGTATTTTATTGCCAACTGGGCATCGACTAACATGTCTCCAAAGGCATATGATACTCGTCTTTTGGTGTCACATTATTTACATCTCAAAAATCTATGCTCACCCTTAATTTGACATTCGTTTTCATAACAGGGACAATGTTAGAAACCTAATTGATATACGTTTAGTTCAAATGAACTTTGCTTTGAGCAACCTCTCAATGTCTTCCTTAATCTTGGTCATTACTTTTGGAATGTGCAATGCCCGATTTTTTTTCCTCCTGTGCAAAATGACTAAAATGCCCTTGAGGTCATTTTTACATGAGAGTAAAGGACGGCCAGATAGGCCATCCTCAAAGGGGTAATTTAATATTATAATAAGACTATACGTGGTTTAGATAGTAATTTGTGTCAAAATCCCAATTCCTGAATTTCAGATATGTAGAAGACCAAAATGCCACTGAGGCCATTTTTGCATGAAAATCAAGGATGGCGACTCGGCTATCCTAAGGGGTTAGTTTGATATTTGAAGGGGACTAGATGTGTTTTGGATGACAACAGTTGTGAAAATCTGAATTATTGGTTTTTAAGTGCACAAAATTTCCAAAATGCCCTTGAGGTAATTTAATGCGGGATTAAGTGACGGTAAACCTGGTCATCACTCAAGAGTTGGATATGATAATTAGAAGGGATATACAATATCTAGATGAGTCCTGGGAGTTTCTGCAAAATTACCATTTTACCCATATTTAGTACTAATTAAACTGAATTAAAGTAATTAAGGAAACATATGCAATATTAAACTCTAATTAAAGATTTATTTTTTTATTTATTAATCATGAGTCAAAATAATTATTTTGAGTTATTTAACACCCAAGATTAGTTAGGATAAGTTTAAATCCCATTCTTAATCAAAGATGCTTCATGAGACCAAAAAGCAATAAAGAGGGGACAAAAGTACTTTCTTTCTCTTTCTTTTCCTTAAGATTAGGAACATGTTGGTGTTTGAATTTTAAATTAACCAAGCTTAGCCTAACTATGCATGCAAGACAACTCTTTAACCTTGTCTTGAAAGCCTTAAGTACCAAGTTATCAATCCTAACACTTAATTATCAATTCCTAACATTTCCCCAAATCAAAATTTTAATTACCAAAACCCTAATTCCCACACCCACATGAAACAAAATTCCCCCCAAAACCCCTAACATGGCCAGCGGCCTCCTTTCCCATTCTCTCTCTCTCTCTCTCTCTCTCTCTCCCTCTCATATTTTGATTTTTCAACACTCTCACACTCACACACTCTCATTCTTACCACTCATTTGTTTTGCCAAAGACTTGTGTAAAAAAAAAACTCTTACTCTCTCCATCACAAGCTCTTTCTTCTTCTTCCTCTTCACTTTCAAGAACCACTATTGTTGCTCCATAACCAAGCTCTAAAACTCAAACAAAGACATCACCATAATAGATCATCCCCAAAATACATAAACTTTCATTCCCAAACTTAAGAACACCACAAAGTCCCTTAATTTCTTTGCTTGTGGTCGAAACACATATTTTCACAAAGAGAAGATTTTTCTTCTCTTTTCTTTACAAAAGATCAAGCATTTTCATTTTCAACCAAGAAGCACACTTGGTAGGGATTTTATTCTTAAGTTTTCCTTTCTTTTCTACTCTTTTCTTTTCGTTTGGTTGTGATCAAGGCCATAGCTTAATGATGAGTGTTCTTGATGATGGTTGTGAGACCATCATGTGTTTGACCTCTAGTGCTCAAGGCTTGATCTTTGGTTTTAAAAAAATGCTTATTTGTTATCAATGGTTATTTCTGAGCTTGGTGGTGAGTCCAAGAAAATGAGGTTCTTAGAACCATGGAGTTGAGGACTCTAAAGCTCGCTCTTAGTTTGTTAAGATTAATGGGGTTGAAAGTTTTATTCTTTGAAGTCTTAAGTTATTGAGCTCTAATGATATATAAAAATGGACTTGTATTCATATTTATGTTTCAAGTGTTTTAAATGTCTTAGAATCGCTAATAGGAAAAACTAGTAACTCAAAAGGGATAACAATGTAATTTCCAAAGCTTTTGAACTTTTCAATCTCTATTACTGTTTGCTTATGTTCGTCACTATTCATCACCATTTGGCATTGTTCACATGGTTTTAAAATGTTAATAATTGTTGTAAAAATTATTTTTAGCATCTTAGGAAAAAACTAGTAACTAGAAAAGGGTTAAAAATATAATTTCCAAAGCTTTTTGAAATTTCAATTATGACACTGTTTGTCATGTTCAGCACTATTTGGCACTGTTCACGTGCTTAAAAGGATAATTACAAGTGTTAGATTGGATAGTTTTGCAAAATGCAGAAAGTTATACCTTGAACTTCTCATTTTGGGAATTTTGGCCAAATGAGTTTAATTAGAGTTAATAATGATTTTGAATGTGTCCATGTGTGTTCAAAATACCATTTATGATGTTAAAAATAATTTTTAGAAGCATTGACACTTACTAAGCATTAAAGAGTGGAATCTTTGCACTTTGACCCTTAAAATCTAACAAAATTTGGCCAATGACCCAAAATGGTTTTTATAAGGAATAAGAAATTTACACTTTGACCCACAAATTTTTAGAAATTATAGTTTTGACCCTTTGGGGCTAAAGCACCATTATCCATAACTTGATGATATTAATGTGAATGATATGTTATGAGAGCTATGTTCATATGGATTGTTTGGAAATTATATGACTTGAAGTGATTATGCAAAATTATGAATTGATGACTATATATGCTTGATTCTTTAAATATGCAGGTGATGATTTCTGCCTATATTTTACCTATATCCTGTTGAGCAGAGCATATGCATTAGCTGAGTGCAACCTTTAATTTCTGACATACCGGGTAGGAGCATGTTTATCTTTCAATGAGATGTTGATGATAACCTGCCTATAGATATATGCGAATTGAGATGCTTGCTTACGTGATTAATGACATGATGATTTGTAACATGTTGTGATTATGAATGATTAATTGAGATGCATGCTTGTTATGTTATATGATAGGAAGCAAATTTGGGGAAGCTCTATTCCTAGTCATTATGCTACCAATTTTCACCAAATTTGTGGACTTATAAAATATTATGAAGTTGTGAGCATAAAAATGTTGAATGATAAGTTATGATGATGGCTATGATTATATGCTCATGTTTGCACCTCTAAATGACATACTAAGCTTAAATGTGACATAAAATACGTGGAAATGGTCCTTCAACTCCAAAAATTAATGGTTATGGGAGGTAATCCTTTAGACTCTATGAATTAATGGTTAAGAAAGGTGATCCTAAGCCACCTATCCTGCACTCTAAGAGTCAGGAATTAGCTTATGAGAGGATAAGTGTATACTAGTGATGACTAGTTAGGTATGAGCTCATGACCTTAGAACTCTCAAAAGGGAGAGAGTATTAGGGTCGCCCTTTAGAAGTGAACAAGAAAGTTAAGTCACCTAGGAGAGTAAAGAGGAAATATTATGTTATGATGAATTGTGTTTCTTATGCCATGTTCATTTTTTACAGTTCCTATGATATGTTGCATAGGCATTGACATGCATTCATAATATGGTATGATGCATTCATGACATTAAGATTTTTGCTAAAAGATACGCACCTCGGTTAATTGTATTTGAAACTTAATAAATGAACCTTTTTTATGTTTACTATTTTCACAATAAAATCCGATGTTCCTAAGGATGAGGATGATGACATGTGTTTGAAGGTGGAAGCATTACTGAGATTCTTGTATAAGTTTCTCATTCCCTTTCACTTTCTTTTTCATCTCGTCTTCAAAGGTTGATGGCCACCTTTGCGACCTACATTGATGCACCCACTTGTGAGATGCTATAACATCCTCCCAAGTACAACTTGATCCTTAAGTCATGGCATCATACTCAAGAGTTGTTACTTATAAATTTGTAGACCTTTCTTAATTATCTATAGCAAGAATCGATCGAATCATGTATTAACTAACTCGTGGTTCTATCAAAATATATAGCAAGAAATAATGTATTTATTCAATACAAGTCAAGTACAAAAGGAAGTTCTTCTATGACATTTAGTTCACATATATTCTTTATTATATTTAACAAATATATATATATATATATATATAAAACTATGTACAACAATACGAGTTTCCACAACTAAACTACATAAATTACAATTTAATCTTTCTTGTAGCTGCTTCATTATCCTCTAGAATCAACTTGGAGACAACACGAGAACACAAACAAGGTGAGAATTCTGAAATTCCAGTAGGTATCCCCAAAATACATAATCATAATGTCATCATCATCGTCCAAGCCACTTCGGTTTATCAAGAAAATGTGATCATGCAATACATATTAAAGATTCATTTTAAAGTTCTAAAATCATCTTTTCGAAGTAGGTAGCTTTTATTATTCAATCATATATCATAGTACTCAACATCATATAAACCGTATCCTGCTAAATCATAACTTAAACATATTGGCCTCAGTATAGATACTAAAAGTCTTCACTTAGCAAATAAGAAAAAAGACTACTTAGAACCATTGCTACTTTAACTCGTCTTAGCCCTCGACTTTTGTGGCTTTGACCATTTTAGGGTAATAGCTATATTTTAAGGACTGAGCTCATTCCTATACATGATCATTGAATTTACTTTCTCCAATTCTCACACAGACTTATTCCTAGTTAGGTTTACTTTCTGACTCAATTCAAGGGTAGTCAGTTTCTAACAAACAGATTTACTTTCCCAACAAACCAGATTTACTTTCTTAAGCCCAAGAATTATAAACCTTACACTTTTCTTGGTAGTCAGGTTTACTTTTCCTGACAAATTGGATTTACTTTCTCAGCCCAAGAAATACAATCTTATGCTTTCCTTGGTATTCAGGTTTACTTTCCCCGACAAATCATATTTACTTTCTCCAAGCCTAAGAAACATAATCTTATGCTTTTTTTTCGCATATGAGCAATTGTAATAAGAATTCATGTCTATATATGCTTAACCTCGTCAATAAGTTCACATGGTAAATTATTCATATTCATATTCTTGTCCTTATGTCATGCTAGTACAAGATGCCATTATTTCATTAATTCAAAATATCAATTCATTTTCAGCACAATAGATTTCACATATTCGTAGCATAATTTATTCTGCATTTCAAATAATCAAATCCAAGGCTATAAAAATTCTCAATGACACTTAAATGTGTTCACAAGGTTCCATAAAAATTTTAGAACAAAAATAGTTATCTAACTTTGTTAACAAAGTTAGATAAATTAAATGCTAAGAAACCACTTAACCTCATCTCAAATCTGAAATTTATAATTTTTAACCCTAGCAAATGATTGAATAAATTCAAAATAAAAATTATAGTTAGACTTCAAGATGTTATCAACACTCAATAAAAATTTCAAAGGAAATTCAATCATTTGCTATGGTAGAAAAATTAGACAAATTCATAGCTTCAGTTCCAATAATCTAGGTAGCATGGATACCATTTCGGTTCTTGATTTTTTTAAAGCATTAGGAGTAAAAAACAGAGCTCAAGAAAATTTGTGGAACTAGCCTAGGATATTAGATTCAACATATATTTTTTTAACTTAGAAAATACCCATGATTCCCTAAGAAAATTCATGAACAAATACTACTGTATAAAAATCAAAATTTTAGCAAGCATGTTTCAACTTCTCTTTAGCAAAAATGATTTTTCCTTCCGCCAAAGAAAATACATCTATATATATGTGTAATCACACCACGGAACTAGAAAATATCAATTTCCAACAAGCTAAAACCAAGACAACAGAAAATGAACAACAAGGTAACAAGAACCCTACTCTTGCAAACTAGTGTATCCTTGGCTCTAAGATACATGAAGATGGATTCCCTTCACTTAAAAGCTCCCAAATCAAACCCAAACTCTGCCTAAATTAGTGAGGAAGTGAGGTGTCAATGTGAGGATTGATGGAGAACTGAGATTTGAATTGGTTAGATTTGTAGGAATTGATGAGTGGAATAACTTTGGTGAAGAAAGTTTGTGATTTTATCAAGTCTAGGCTAGGGGTTTAGGCTTTTGAATGAAAACTTGAGCTCTTGAGATGGAAATGGAGGTGTTTGCACGAAATGAGGCTTGAAGAAGAAGAAATTTGGCTTCTTAAAGAAGCTTAGAGCTTCTATTTATCTTATACATAAAGGAATGAATATTATATTGTATATTGAGTAGTCTTTAGTCTAAGCTATAAAATGGATGACTAGGATTAAATCTTGTAATTCAAGATTGAATCTTAGCCATTCATTTGATATAAGTAAATAATCTCCTTCATTTTGTAAAGATTAAATTGGTTTTCGGTGTTAGAAATCACACACCGAAATTTCACGAATAGTTAAAACATCATACCCAGGTAATCAAACATTGCCCAAGAATGAATTCTTGGGTATAAAATCTTTGTTCCTACCCATTTCTAATTTTAATCCTATAATTTCTCAATTTAAGCATCTCAAATCCCAATTTGAGGTTTTGCTCGTGGCGGCCTCCGAGGTTTGCAAGTTTACATATTTGTTGGGCTGTCCTCATCGACTACGTCTATTAGATTTTTGAAATTATGACTAACAAAACTCAAATTAATTTTTAACTAATTTTTAGGGTGTTATAGATGCACTACGACTCGGGCATCCGGTCATATCACTTCATGGGTTGTTGTGCTGTCCACCTGTTCATGTTCTTAGAACGTCCTTTCACGCACCCGGTTACTAGCTTTTGGTTTTCCACAGCCATTCCACTTCACCTATGATTTTGCCTTTGAGCGTGCTCGCCGTCACACGGAGGAGTTCCTTATGCTCACCCTGCTACCTCCGCTATGAAAGACTTACCAAGTGTATGTGCCCTGGTTGCCACCTGCCTCTCTATGCCGTGGTCTAACACGTCTAAGGAGTCACCTTCCTAGTATTCCTCAAGCAACTCTGCACCTATGGTGCCCATGAAGGTAGGGAATGGTAGTGATGGGAAGCTACGGAAACGCAACCTTGAGGAAGTCTAGCATATTCCTAGAGGAGCTTCTCATTCTCAGTGGTGCTCATGTTCACATATTGCTACACTTGTCAATCTTGCCTGAGTGCTCGATACCTTCCTCCTTCCTAGGAGTGATATTCTTAGGAGTTGGTAATAGATTCCATAGAGTGCTTGTGTATATCTCATGAGAGGATAGCCTTCTTTTGTTATTATATTATGGGTTATCTACTCTAGACGCATCCTAGTAGAGTAGTGAGAGGGAGGTTTTTATAAGTGTCTATATTGGCTATTTATGTTTTGTTCATATTTTCCCTATTGGATTGCTATACTTAGCCTAATCTTTGTTGGTGGGCATGATGCTATTTTGTATTTTGTTTTAGTGCGTGATATGGAATGATTGATTCTTATGATTACCTATACATATATAATGATGTGTTTATGCTCATGATATTGTTACGTTTGGATGTTATTTATGCCCGTGAAGTGTTTTATTTTCTCTATTACAATGAGATAAATGACATGTCTTATTTAGTACATGCGGCTCACGTTTTGTTTTTAAGTTCAAAAAATATTTACCCATATTTTCACTGAGTATTTTGACAATTTAAAGTTAAGAACTGAAACAAAAAAGCAACAACTAATAATTAACTTAAATGCATCCTAGGCGTGTTGGGTTAAATATTAGGGTGTTACATTTTGATATTAGAGAGTTCGATTCTCACGTAGCCTAGGATTGCACTAACTATGCTTCTTAAGCATGTTGCGATAGTTATGTCATGTGTAGTGCTTTATTGATAGGATAAGCTATAGGATAAAGATGCATGACTATTGTATGTGGATGTGCCACGTAACTAGCTCACTTTGCATGAAGTATTGAGCCTGATCACCTCAATGTTTATTGTTTTGTGTGCTTAGGAACTGATGCCATGACCACAGGGATCAGACTGGGTGGAGGTGGCCGGAGTAATGAGACCGCTAAAGCTATTAGGGACATGGCGAGAGCCATGCAAATTGTGTTTGAACGTATAGATCACCAAGGCAATATTGGCCATGGCCCTAGCACTGCCAATGGCCAAGAGCATGCTTGATTTGGAGAGTTCGTAAGGCGACCTCCATCATTTAGAGGAGCTTTGAATCCCGACCGGCTGACGAGTGGATCAAGAGCATGGAGCAAATCTTCTTGGTGATCACCTGTGAGGAATAGAAAGTACCTTCCTGCCTACATGCTAGAAGTAGATGCCGAGTTCTAGTGGGCTGGCACCCGAAGGTTGTTAGAGGCAGCTAGCACCATGATCAATTAGGAGATGTTCAAGACCTTTTCTGTGAGAAGTACTTTTCAGCAATGGTAAGGAATGCCAAAGATGTAGACTTCATGCAGTTGACTGAAGGAGGGATGAGCATCGCACAATACACTATGAAGTTTTAGGAGCGATTAAGTTTTCAAGGATCTTTCAAGGAAACCCTAATGAATTCTGGAAGTGTGTTAAGTATGAAGCAAGGCTGAAGGCGGAAATCAACATTACCATTGCATATTTGGAGATTAGGGACTTTCCTACCCTAGTTAAAAAATGTCGTATCATTGAGAAGGGTCACAAGAAGTTGAACGTGTGAAGGGCTAAGAATTTCACTAAGAACCTAGTGCCACGACCTTCGAGATTCAAGCTACAATTCAAGTCGCAAGGCCTCAAGAAGACGTTTCATCATGAGGGATCGAGTGGTCCCAAGGGAAAGACCCAAAGGCCTCGGTTGCACCCTCTAGGCCTGTACCTACTGCATCATGTCCTAAGTATGGATAGTCACATGGAGATTGACCTTGCTTGATGGGCTAGGAGTTTACTTCAGACTGTGGGAAGCTAGGCTATTATGCTTGAGAGTGCCCTGAGAAGAACCTCGACCCCTGCCACTAGGCCACAATGTCAATGGATTGGAGGATCTTTACCCTCAATGCAGAAGACTCGACGAAGTCTAGTGACCTCATAGAAGGTAAGTATGAAATGAAGGTAGGACCTTAATTGTCCTGTATGACTCACGCAACTCATTCATTCATATCGCATGATAGTGTCAAGTCCTTGCATTTGCATGAGTCAAAACTTCCTTTTGATTTTATTATTTCTACATCTCCTGGTTAAGACATGTTAGGACGTGTAGGTGTTGCTTGAATTGTCATTTCACTGTTGAAGGTATATCCTTTGTCCTAGGTTTGATTTGTTTCCCATGCATGATCTAGACATGATTCTTGGCATGGATTGGCTTTCTACTAACCATGTGTTATTGGATTGTTACACAAAGCCTGTCATCTTTTCCCCATATCTAGTGTACCTATTAAACCCTTGAGTCTTTACTTAAATGCTGTAGAGGTCAACTATTATGAGAAAGAGAGTAAGGGATATGTTCCTAGCTGCTAGTGATGTAGTTCCTCATGATAACAATGTAGACCTTGAGTGGAACATTGAGTGAGAAACTATCCTGAGGTATTTTCAGATGAGATACTTGCGTTCCTTCAATGAGAGAGATAGAGTTCTCTATAGAGTTGGTCTTGGGGATGAGGCCTATCTCCATAGCACCTTACATGATGTCACCCTTAGAATTGACCGAGTTGAAGACTCAATTAGAAGAGCTTTAGAGAAAAAGTTTTTGGGACATAGTACATCACCATGGGGAGCCTAATTTTTGTTTGTCAAAAAGAAAGATGGGAGTATGAGGCTTTGAATAGACTATAGATAATTAAATTGAGTGATAGTGAAGAATAAGTACCTTTTGCCTAGGATTGATGACTTGATGGATCAGTTGAGGGAGCGGTAGTGTTTTCAAAGATCGATTTGAGGTTAGGATATTATCATATTAGAGTAAGAAATGAGGACATACCCAAGACTACCTTTAGGACATGATATGGCCACTTTGAGTTCACAATTATGTCATTTGGATTGACCAATGCTCTTGCTGTGTTTATGACTACATAAATAGGATCTTTAGACCCTATTTAGTCAGTTCGTGGTTGTTTTCATAGATGATATACTCATTTGTTCGAAGACTTGAGAGCATGAGTGTTATTTGTAAATGGTTTTAGAGATTTTGAAGGAAAAGAAGTTGTATGCAAACTTGTCTAAGTGTGAATTTTGGAGGAGGAAGTGAAATTTTTAGGATATGTAGTGTTGAAAAGAGGTATCACGTAGATCCTAGTAAGATAGTGGCTATGATAAGCTGAGAGAGACTTACCATGATGACAAAGATACGAGCGTTTTAGGATTAGCCGATATTATTGTAGCTTTATTAAGAGATTTTCTTAGATTTCCTTACCCTTGACTAAGCTTACTAGGAAAAATGCCCTTTTTTTGGACTCCAGAGTGTGAAAAGAGCTTTCAAGAGCTAAAGATGAGGTTAACCACAACCCTAGTGTTAGTATTACAAGATCCCAATGCTCCTTTTGATTTGTATTGTGACTCTTTGGGGGAGGTTTAGCTGTGTGTTGATGTAAAATAGGCAAGCGGTAGCCTATGTGTCCGATAACTCAAGCCTCATGAAGCAAACTACCCCACCCATGACCTAGAGTTAGCGGTAGTAGTATTTGCATTGAAAGTGTTGAAACACCATTGTATGGAGTAAAGTTTGAGGTGTTCTTTGATAATAAGAGTCTTAAATACCTCTTTGATTAGAAGGAGTTGAATATGAGGCAGAGAAGGTGGATGGAATTCTTGAAGGACAATGACTTTGGATTGAACTATCATCGGCAAGGCTAATGTAGTGGCTGACGCCTTGAGTCGTAATTACTACACTTATCTCAACGATGGTTAAAGAGGTGTAGTCGATTGAAAGGTTTAGAGACTTGAACTTAGGGATGACGTTGACCATGAAGGCATGAGGATGTGTCATCTCAGGATGACGAGTGACTTCAAAGAGAGAATCACTCGAGCTCAACAAGAGGATGAAAAGTTTAAGGAGACTAGAAGCGATAGGAATGGGAAAATTGAAGGGTTTCACCCTTATAGTTGATAAGTTATGGAGGATTGAAGGCAAAATTTGTATGCTAACAAGTGGTGACCTCTGAAAAGGAGATTTTTGGAGGAGCTCATAAGAGCCATTTCACCATTCACCCTCATACCACCAAGATTTACCAGGATTTGAAGAAGATATTTTGGTGGCCAGGCTTGAAGCTAGATGTGGTCACATGGGTGAACAAGTGCTTAGTCTATCAAAAAGTGAAGATTGAGCACCAAAAACCTTTTGGAATGTTGCAACCCCTATCGATTCTTGAATAGAAGTGGGATAGTATCTTAATGGATTTCCTGATGGGTCTACCCAAGACCCAAGCTAACCATGGTGCCATATGGGTAATTGTGGATCGATTGACAAAGTCAGCTCACTTTTTACCCATTAAGGTGACTCTTTCCTTTGATAAGTTAGCTTAGTTATATATCCAAGAGATCGTGAAGTTGCATAGAGTACGTGTTGATGATAATCTTGGATCGTGATATGTGGTTTACGTCACGTTTTAGGTAGCCTTTTAGAAGGCGTTTGGTTTGAAGTTGTGCCTGAGCATGGCTTACCACCTCAAACGGATGGCCAATGGGAAAGAACCATACAAACCTTAGAAGATATGTTGAGGGCATGTGTGTTAGACCAAAGGTGAAGTTGGGACAAATACTTGCTATTAATCGAATTCGCATATAGCAATAGTTGTCATGCAAGCATCGGTATGGCACCATCTAAGGCCTTATGTGGAAGAAAATGTCAATCCCCTTTATGTTGGCATGAGCCCATGAGCAGAGCATGTTAGGACCCGATGTTGTCAGGGAAATGATAGAACAAATCAAGAGGATTAGGGATAGGATCCTTACTGCTCAAAGTCGCAGAAAAGCTATATGGATAAACGGTGAAAGCCATTGGAATTCCAAGATGAAGAGCATGTATTCCTTAGGATCACCCCACAATAGGCATATGATGAGCCATGGGAGTCAAAAAGTTGAGCCCTCAATTCCTTGGTCCCTTTGAAATCCTTGATAGAGTTGAGGTCAATATCTGTATCAAATAGCTTTACAAACCAACCTGTCCTACCTTCATGATGTCTTCCACATCTCTCAATTAAGAAAATACCAATTCGACCATTGTAACATCCTAATAATTAACCCAATACACCTAGATGTCTTGATTTAATTACTAGACTTACTTTTTGCTTCCGTTCTTTGATCTAAACTCTTAAAAACACTTTAATGAAAATACAGATAACTTTTTTTTTTTTACTTTGAAAATAAAACATGAGCCATGCATACTAAGTAAACCCATCATCCTTCTTGCGTGAAATAAAAACTAATCACATGTTTGCACAACAATAACATGAATAATCACATCATCACATATAATTATAACATAAACAGTATTCGTTCCTCATCAGATATCAAAATACACAACAAATAGATATTATGCCCACCAATAGAGTTGGGCTAGGTCTAGTTAATCGAACAATACATAAATAGTATATGGATGGAAAAACATCCATCAATAACACCTACTAATAACACTCCAAGAGGGGAAATAGATATCTGAATATATGAGCAAAGTTAGCAGGATCAAGTTCAACTACAGGTAAAAGCCTCAACGTGATTCACGAACACTTCCTTCGTTTCTGAAGACGAGATGGAAAGAAAAAAAATAGAGGGAGTGAGAAACTTATAAAAAGAATCTCAGTAGGTACTCACCTCATGATGATTGTGTCATCATCATCGTCCTAAGGAATCTCGGGTTATTATAAAATAGTGAGCATGCTAAGATTCATTTATTAAGTTCGAAAAAATACTTTACCGAGGTTCATTGATTTTAATCTTACGTCTTATAATGCATCATAAACTTAGCATGTCATGTTTATAATGAACTTTTCCTTTCATCAACACATCATATTCCTCATCATCATATCATAATAACATGCATAGAAGAACATCATATTTCTCATCATCATCTCATAAATGCTATGCAGAAGAACATCATACCATAATAGCTATGCACAAGACATGGTGCACATATTTCATTTCTTTAGTGTTCTAGGTGACTTAAAATCTTGTCATCATCATCATTATTTTCCTTAGGGTCACCCTATACTCCACCCTTTGGGAGTAATCTAGGTTATGAGCTCATACCTTACTAGTCATCACTAGCATATACTTATCCCTTTTGATAAGTTAAAATCCCGACTCTACCCTTTTGAGAGAACGGGCTAGGGGCAAGAATCACCTTTTCACCACCTATAGTCTGATGGGTCCAAAGGATCATTTCCTTATAAGTTTAAGTCATCATTAAGTCTTTGCATGTTATATCATAATCATCAGGATGCATGAACATTCTCATTGTTTGCAGCAACTATAACATGCAAGCCATGAAATCATTCAATAATATCAAATTCTCAATAGGCATTACATCATCATATAAATTACATTTCAAAGCATCAAAAGATGTCATCTAAAATTCTCACGGAAAGCTCCCTTAAATAACGAACTCTAAAATTTGGTAACCTTAATTATCAAACTAATTTCTTATGCATCTAAGGGATTTATTACCATCAATTATAAGCCTTAAGAACATTATTAGACTATATGGGGTAGCATAGACAGTAAGTTATTCTTAAGGTTTTACGGTGTGCTAGAAGTTACGTTTTTAACCCTTTCTTGTTACCAACTTTCCCTATGATGCTAAAATTAATTACTAAACCAATTATGAATCATTGCCCTTATCTAAACATAATAAAATCTGGTTCTTAAGGCCACTAAAGGTTCTGGACAGAATGCATAAATTTCATTCTCTAAAGTTCTAGAAATCTTGCTTTTTTCTAGTTGCTAGTTTCATTTTTAGTGTTCGGGGTCAATCCCATACTAATTGTTACCAAATTTTTCATGACTAACCAATCTTAGGCAGAATTATAACATACTAAAACTTATTTGGTAGTGGATCAACTTAAAGAGATCAAAGACTAGTATTAACCTAGCTTTACGTTTTTTATGTAGCTAGTTTTTCTTCTAACATGCATAGAATTGTTCCCTCATCATTAAACATAATAATCACAACTTCAAACATATTAAATCATCATCATACAATAGTAGTAAACTCAGATTAGTTACCGAATCATGAACCTCACATAATTGCATCAAATCACATTTTAAGTGTACGTAAGATATAGTTTCCCATAAAATCCTTGCAAAACCTCAAAACTCTTTTAGAAACTAATGCTTTTTGTTAATCTTGAAAGGAATTATAGAACTAAATCAGTAGCTATTTAAAATCACTTTAGGCCTACCTTAATCATGAGACCGATTTATATATTGAAAGAATATTCATGATTAGAATTTTCACTTAAGATAAAAGGAGCAAGTCTTGAGCTTAAGAGATTTATGTGATATCTTAGAATCATAAACATGCTATGCAACCTCATTTTAATCTTGTCATTATAAGGTGATAACTTGGAATTATAAACATGATATGCAAATCCATTTCTTTATCTTTAAGATTCAAGGTGATGACTTGAAAATTAAACATGATGCAAGAGATTGAAATATAAACATGATGCAAGAAACTGAAATGGCGGTAGTCCACATAACCAATGGAGGGAGAAGAATCTTAAGAAACCAAGCGGCGGTAGTCCGCATGGACCGGTGAAGGGAGAAGAAAACTCTTATTACATCTTATTAAGCTCCAAACTCAAGACTTCTTAAAGAATGAATTCTTTGACTCCAATAATCTCAAGAAAGCTTTAGAGTTTTTATTACCATTTCCAACTTTGCTTGTGATACTTGGGCAAGTCTTTGAGCTCTAGGATCTTTAGGTGATGACATAAAATAAACATGTCATGCGTTGATTCTTTTAGCCATTATAAAATAAAGTGAGAGCATAAAATAAATATGAGATGCAACTTTTTATTATCTTTAGAGATTAAGTGACAACTTGAAACATAAACATGAAATGCAAGCTTGGAAATTTAAACATGAGGTATGCAAGTTCATTTATTTATTCTTGAGAATTTAGTGATGACATTAAAAGTAAACATGATGTGCAAGGCATAAACTTAAACATGGATGCAAGTTCATTTTTATTTCTTTACTAGAGCTCCTTCAAGACTTTAAAAGAATTATAATTTCAACCCAATATATATCTTAGCAAGACAAAGTGAACTTTAGAGATTTCATTATTGAGCTATCCTAGAAAACTTTCTTAGGCCTTAACCGAAATCAAATGGCAAGAAAAGGAAAAGTTCAAGAGTCATCTAGAAATGAAAAATTGTTAAACATCATTTTAAACTAAAAACAAAGCTTAACAAGAAATGAAACATAAGTGTCAATATATTTTTCAAGTTCTAAACTCAAGACCTTCATCATAAAAACATAGTTGCTTCAAAACTTTGAAAACTAATGAAACCTTCAAGTTTTAGAGGTCTAACTTGTGAAGGCTTTGCAACCAACACTCAGGAACCTTATTATCAAACCATGGTCTCATCATTACAAAGGCCACAAGGCCGAAATATACAAGAAGAAAAGGAGAAGGAAAATCAAAATATGAAGCAAGGAGAAAGTACATAAAATCATCATTTTTAACCAAGAACAACACTTATTAATAATTGGAATTAAGCTTAAAAACAACTCCCTACCTAATTTGTTTTGAAGGAAAGGAAGAGAACTTGGTTTCTTTGAATGAAATGAAAGAAAATCTCCTTGAAAAACTGATGCTAAGGTTTCAGCCAAGGGGAGGAAAGAATGAGAGCTTTTGAGCTTTGGAAAAACTAGAAATGTGTAACTATGATTCAAGGCTTCTAACACTCCTCAAATATGCCTATTTATAGAAGATTTTGAAGCTCATAAATGGACAAGAAAGGAGGAAAGTCTGACCAAATTTGAGGAGGAAATAAGGAAGAAAAATCATCTTGTTTGGTGGCTTAAAACATGGAATCATGTTTTCATGGTTCCTTGTTTTCATGCCTTGGTTTTTGTGCATTCTTTGATAAATTTTCTGATGCATTATAGACCAATAATTTTCGTCCATTACAGCCCATGGAAGAGGAAATTTGTGTGTTCCATATATTTTTTAGGTGTAGGTAAGTATTCTCCAAATTAGAGAATTTGATTAAGGGCCTAGATGAATTAGTAAGCAATTTGATGTTTTTAAGCAATTTTGGGTTCTAATCAATCTAAATAAATAATTTAACTCTAGATTAATAATTAGAATTTAATAAGCTTTAATTTGAGCTTAATATTGCTTAGGTTTCATTAGACGAATCGAAAATCTCAAAATTCGCAAAACTCCAAGGAGGGGCAAAATGGTCATTTCTCAAAACTGCCGACCACCCAAGCTTAACCAATGGACAATCATAACTTAAAAACATGTTTTAAAACATTTTAGTGAGGTTCGGACTAAGTGGGCAAGCAAATGGAGTTAAAATAGGCTGGGGGCGTTTTGGTCATTTAGCGTCAAACTCAAAATAGGATTCTTCTCCTCTATTAAAACATAACACAAAAAATCCCTTATTATCATCAAAACATCCCCTTGAGGACGGGTGGGGCCCACAATCCTCATTTTCTGAGTAAAATAACCTTAGGGGCATTTTGGTCATTTTACACGTATAGAAAATCAAGGTTTGCAACTTTCGCACGAATTGCTCCTAACCTTTCTTCTAATGTTATATTCCTTTATGAGGATTGTTTGGTCTCGAATTATATGAAAAATTACCTGAGGTAATTCTAATTCGCAGTAAAATTCCAAGTAAAAGTTGGCGTTGCAACCATAGTCATGTGTTAGAACTAGAACAAGCACAATTAAGGGAGAACTTGACCTTTAACTTGCCGCAGCGAAGATCATGGATAGAGGAGTTAAGCAAATGAGGAAGAAGACCTACCTTTGGTCAAGGTGGCCTGGGGACAAGGAAGAGCAGGAGAATTTACAAGGGAGTTATGAAGTCCAACCCTAAGCTATTCAGGGTGACGAATTTCGAGGACAAAATTCTTTTTAAGAAGAGGAGAAATGTAATGCCCCAATTTTTTCCTATTGCAAAATGACCAAGGTACCCCTAGTCATTTTTGAGATTGAAGACGGCCAGTCCAGGCCATTCTCAATGGGGTAATTTAATATTAGGATAAGACTATATTTGGTTTTGATAGCAAATTGTGTGAAACTCACAATCCCTGATTTTTCACATGCAAAATGACCAAAATGTTCCTTAAGGCCATTTTTCCGGAAATCGAGGACGGCCAGTAGCTATGCTGGGGTTAGTTTGATGTTTGAAGGGGACTAATGTGTTTTGGATGATAACAAATGTGAAGATCTCAATTCCTGGGTTTTTCCTATATGAAAAAATTACCAAAATGTCCCTGAGGTAATTTACGCGGATTAAGTAACGGTCGAACATGGTCGTGAACCAGGAGTTGGATATGATAATTAGAAGGGAATATGATATTCTGGATAAGTCCTGGAGTTTCTATGTAAAATTACTATTTTATCTCTAGTTAGTGCTAATTAAGCTTAATTAAAGTAATTAAGCAAATATAGGCAATATTAGATTATAATTACTGATAAATTATTTTTATTTATTAATCATGAGTCAAAATAATTATTTTGAGTATTGAGGCCCAAGATTAGTTAGAAAAGTTTGAATCTTATTCTTAATCAAAGATGCTATAAGACCAAAATGTAAAAAGTAAGGGACAAAAATATTTTCTCTCTCTCTTTTTTCCTTAAGAGGAACATGTTAGTGTTTGAATTTTAAATTAACCAAACTTAGCCCAACTAAGCATGCAAGACAACTCTTTAAGCCTTAAGTGCCAAGTTACCAATCCTAACACCTAATTACTAATTCCTAACCTTTCCCTAATCAAAATTATCCAAAAACCCTAATTCCCACATCCACATGAAACAAAAATTCCCCCAAAATCCCTAGCATGGTTGGTGGCCTCCCTCCCCATTCTCTCTCTCATATTTTGATTTTTTCGCACTCTCACACTCACACTGTCTCATTCTTACCACTCACTTTTTTGGCAACGACTTGTGTCAAAAAAACACTCTTGATTCTCTAATTCAAGCTCTGTCTTCTTTCGCTTTACCTTCAAGAACCACCATTGTTGCTCCATAACCAAGCTCCAAAACTCAAACAAACACATCATCACCATATATCATCCCCAAAATACATAAGCTTTCATTCCCAAACACAAGAACACCACAAAAATCATTTCCCTTAATTTCTTTGCATGTGGCCAAAACACATATCTTCACAAGAGAAGATTTTTCTTCTATTTTCTTTACAAAAAATCAAGCATTTTCATTTTCAACCAAGAAGCACACTTGGTAGGATTTTATTCGTAAGTTTTCCTTTCTTTTATACTCTTTTCTTTTTGTTTGGTTGGCCACTGTTGTGGTAAGTGTCCTTGATGATGGTTGTGAGGCCATCGTATTTGACCTCTAGAGTTGAAGGCTTGATCTTTGGTTCAAAAAATAAAAAGGGAAAGAATGCTTATTTGTTATCAATGGTTGTTTTTGAGCTTGGTGGTGAGTCCAGAAAATGAGGTTCTTAGAACCATGGAGTTGAGGACTCTAAACTCATTCTTATTTTGTTAAGATTAATGGGGTTGAAAGTTTCACTCTTTGAAGTCTTGAGTTTTTGAGCTATAATGATGTATAAAAATAACCTTGCATATCATGTTTATATTTCAATTTATCACCTTATAATCTTAAAGGCTTAAAAATGGACTTGCATTTCATATTTATGTTTCAAGCTTTGCACATCATGTTTATATTTCCAAGTTATCACCTTATATTATTAAAGACTTGAAGTAAGCTTGCATGACATATTTATGATTCTAGTTATCACCTATGCCTCTAAAGCTCAAAACTTGCCCATTTTGTCTTCAATGGAAATTTTGATCATGGATACATATACATACAAACATACATATGTATATGTATATATATATTGGCCAAGTAGGGATATTGGGTTTAAAGTTGGTTTTATTTTATTTTTAAAACTTGAATCTTGTGTCTAGAGTGTACAAAGAAACTTTGAAAAGGTTGGAAATCCAAAGGAGCAAAAATGTGATTTTAAGTAAATAAAATCTCATTAATGAAATTTTAAGTTTTGCCACTATTTTAATGGTAATAATGAATTTCTCAAAGGGGTAAAATGATTTCAAGTGTTTTAAATGTCTTAGAATAGCTTTTGGGAAAAAATAGTAACTAGAAAGGGATAAAAAATTAATTTCCAAAGCTTTTGAACTTTTCAATCTCTGTTACTATTTGCTAGTGTTTGTCACTATTCATCATGTTTACACTATTCACATGGTTTAAAAATATTAATAATTGTTGTAAAAATTATTTTTAGCATTTTAAGAAAACTAGTAACTAGAAAGGATTAAAAATGTAATTTCTAAAGCTTTTTGAAATTTCAATTATGACATTATTTGTCACTATTTAGCATTGTTTGGCACTGTTTACATGCTTAAAAATTATTAATAATTATTGTAAAAATTATTTTTGGCATCTTAGGTGCTTAAAAGGATAATTACAATTGTTAGATTGAATCGTTTTGTAAAATGCGAAAGTTGTACCTTGAACTTCTCATTTTGGGAATTTTGGTCAAATGAGTTTAATTATAGTTAATAATGATTTTGAATGTGTCCATCTGTTCAAAATACCATTTATAATGTTAAGAATAATTTTTAGAAGCATTGACATTTACTAAGTGTCAAAGAGTGAAATCTTTGTACTTTGACCCCTAAAATCTAAGAAAATTTGGCCAATGGCCCAAAATGGTTTTTATGAAGAATTTAAATGATTTCCAAGTGGTATAAGTCTGAAAACTCAGATTAAGTTTGAGAATCATTAGTTTGAGAAAATGTATTGAATAAGAAATTTACACTTTGACCCAGACTTTAAAAATTAGGTTTTGATCCTTTTGGGACTAAATAAAGGATAATTATACCAATAACTTGATGATATTAATGTGAATAATATGTTATGAGAGCTATGTTCATATTAATTGTTTGGAAATTATACAAGTTGAAGTGATTATGCAAAATTATGAATTAATGACTATGCATGCTTGATTCTTTAAATATGCAAGTGATAATTACTATCTATAGTGTACATATATCCTTTTGAGAATAGCATATGCATTAGCTAAGTCTGGTCCTTGATTTTCAACATACTAGTTAGGAGCATATTTACCATTCAATGAGATGTTGATGATAACCTCCTATGGATATATGCGAATTGAAATGCATGCTTATGTGATTAATGACATGGTGATTTGCAGCATGTTGTGATTATGAATGATTAATTGAGATGCATGCTTGATATGTTATATGACATAAGCAAATTTGGGGAAACTCCGTTCTAGAGTTGTTATGCCAATTTCAGCAAAATTTGTGGACTTAGAAAAAATTATGAAGTTGTGAGCATTAAAATGTTGAATGATAAGTTATGATGATGGCTATGATTATATGCTCATGTTTGCATCTAAATGACATGCTAAGACTAAAGGTGACATAAAACACATGGAAATGATCCTTCAGACTCCAAGAATTAATGGTTATGGGAGGTGATCCTTTAGACTCCAGGAATTAATGGTTGAGAAAGGTGATCCTATGCATATCATGCACTCTGGAGTCGGGAATTAGTTTGAGAGGATAAGTGTAGACTAGTGGTGACTAGTTAGGTATGGGCTCATAACCTTAGAACTTTCAAAAGGAGAGAGTATTAGGGTAGCCCCTTAGAAGTGAACAAGAAAGTTAAGTCACCTAAGAGAGTAAAGAGGAAAGATTATGTTATGATGAATTGTGTTTCTTATGCCATGTTAATTTGTTATGATTCCTGTGATATGTTGCATAGGCATTGACATGCATTCATAATATGGTATGATGCATCATGACATTAAGATTCATGCAAAAAGATACAAACCTCGGTTAATGGTATTTGGAACTTAATAAATGAACCTTATTTGTGTTTAGTATTTTTATAATGAAACCTTAGGTTCCTGAGGACAAGAATGATGGCATGTGTTTGAAGGCGAAATCCCTACTAAGATTCTTGTATAAGTTTCTTATTCCCTTTCTCTTTCTTTTCCATCTCGTCTTTAGAGGTTAATGGCCACCTTTATGACCTACATTGATGCACCTACTTGGAGATGACTACTACCCGGGCAACCAATCACATCACTTCATAGGTCGTTGTGCTATTCGCCTGTTCGTATTTTTAGATCATCCTTTTGTGCGCCTAGTTACTAGGCTTTGGTTTTCCAGAGCCACTTCCTTCACTGATGATTTTGCCTTTGAGCGTGCTCGTCTTCGCATGAGGAGTTCCCTCATGCTTGCTCTGCTACCTCCCCGTGAGAGACTTCAGTGTATGTGGCCTGGTTTCCACGTCGCCCTTCTATGTCATGGTCTAACCCGTTTGAGAGTCATCTTCCTAACATTCCTCAGGTGACTTACACTTACGATCCCCATGGAGGTTGGGAATGGTAGCGATGAAAAGACTACATTATGCAGCCCTTGAAGGGAGTCTAGCATGTTCATAGAGGACCTTCTCGTCTACTTGTGGTGCTTATGTTACCCTCATTGGTTGTCTTGCTACACCTGCTAATTTTGCCTGGGTGCTCAGATGCCTTCCTCTCTCCTAGGAGCAACATTCTTAGGAGCTGGTAGCATGTCCCATGGAGCATTTGTGCGTATCTTGTGAGAGGATAGCCTTCGTTTGTTATTATATTATGGGTTATCTACTTTATGCGCATCCTAGTTGGAGTAGTGAAAGGGGAGGTTTTTAGTAGGCTTCTATATTGGCTATTTATGTTATGTTCATATTTTCCCTATCAAATTATTATACTTAGCCTAACTTTTATTGGTAGGCATGATGTTATTTAGTATTTCATTTTGGTGTGTGATATGGAACAATTGATACTCATGATTACCTATACATATATGATGACGTGTTTATGCTCATGATGTTGTTTCGTTTGGATGTTATGCATGTTGGTGAAGTGTTTTATTTTCTCTTTTGCAAAAAGACGAATGACATGTTTTATTTAGTATGCATGACTCACATTTTGTTTTTAAGTTAAAAAAAAAAAATTACCCATATTTTCACTAAGTATTTTCCACAATTTAAAGTTAAGAACAAAAACAAAAGAGTAATAACTAATAATTAACTTAAATGCATCCTAGGTGTGTTAGGTTAAATATTAGGGTGTTACAAAATGAATCGTTGTTGTGCTTGTTTGATAGGTTGACTATTGGGCTTTAATGGCAATTTGTGTTCAACGAGTTAATGACTGAGTCTAGGCATTTCATCATACTCCCATGTAGACAATCCCTACTCCCTCAGCGTTTTGAGTAACTCTTCTTTGAAATCTATTGGCAATATTTGGCTTATGTAGGTTGGTCTCGTCTCCCAGCCTCGCCTAAGTTGATTTCTTTGAGAAGGTCCTGTACTTCATAGCTTTTATTTCTATTCCTAAGATTGTTAGATAAGGTAGAAGTATTCTCAAATCCTAAAGGTTTAGAATCATAAATACAATCTAATAATGCACCGTTGAGGAGTGCATGCAAATTGTTCGACCATGTAGGCTGACATTTGAGCCTTTTGGCTCTACAAATCCATAAACTAATCTAGATTTGGGACCATTTCGACGCCAAGTCTAGGTATTAGCTTCAAGCTTTCATTGCCAATGACACATTTGTCAATCTTCTCTAGGTCATAATCATCCTCGACTTCTAATGGCTTGATTTTCTTGTTGTAAATCTTGAAGTCGACATGAAGTTGCGACGTAGTAGAAGCTATCATCTGCTCTAATTTCTTCAATACTTCCTTCTTGGTTCCATAGTATGATTTTCTGGTGCAATATTGATGGCATTACTCTAACTCCATGGATCTAATCACGTCCAAATAAGATGTTGTAGCTTGCTTTCGATGGGACCACGACAAACATGGTTTTTCAATTAACGCTCCCTACCTTAACATTCAAAATCACAGACCTTTGGCATCAGAGGATTTGTCATTGTAATCAGTTACAACAACATTGTTCTTCACCAAATCTTTGATATTTTTGCCAAACTTTGTCAACATGCTTTCTAGCATCAGGACTAATGGCTGCTTCTATTAATCAGCACTCTATTGACCAACTTGCCTTCGATTGTCGCCTTGCTATGCAATGGTCGAAAATGTTCTTTTGTCACTTTGTCAGGTTTTTCAAAATTTCCATCACTCAGAAATCTTCAAGACAAAAACACATTTGTCTCCCATAATGATATCTTCACAATCATCCTCCAATATGGCATATGCTCCTTCGACAGCATATTCTACCGCGGGCAGACACTCTCTGCGAAATTTGTGTTGAAGATGGTATGGAGATCATCGTTGAAGCCTGTCTCAAGGTTTGTTGTCAGCAAGTCATCCTCAGTAGATGGATGGTATTCTAGAACCACTATCATTTTGACCACCTCTTGGCAATGGGTGATATTCTGGTACCACCTTGTCATTTTGACTACTCTCTAAGCATGTTGTTGGTGTTGGTTGTGCCAAATACTTATTATATGTGACCTTCGACACTTGAGCCTCAGGGTTTGGCAATTTGACTTTTTGGACTTGCATGACATCTCTCAGAGGAACAAAATCTTTACCACTAAGGGAGTTAGGCTTGCTCACTTGAGAACTAGCTCAACTTTCACCTTTTCATTTGTCAACTCTTTTCTAGACATAAGGGTTCAGTTAACTCGCTGCCCTTGATTGTGCCTTCTCCTTGACTTTCCCTTCTTTCTTGATGATAAATCCTTGTCAACATGATGGACATTCTTTACCTATTGATTTTGGACAACTTTGCTTGAAGGAACTGGAGTTCGACTAGACACATTGTTGGGCTTGCCATCCATCATGACAATAGTCTTCGTTTTTTGATTGACTTGTCCTGTTCCAAGTTTAAGAAACTCAGGATTAAAAGGACCAAAATCAAATTTTGACTTACTTGCCACTTTCCATTTCAATTCCATGTTCTTTTTCTCTTTTTCAGTAATCAATTCCTCGATTCTTTGCTTCTCATATGTTGCTCTCAATTTTATCAAACATAGTGCTCATCTTGGACAAAGGAAAACGTCTCGACCTTTCTGCTTCATCAAAGTTAGAGATCTCTCCCGCTTTGGATAAACCATTTGTTGAGCCTCAGAAAGTTGAGCTCATAGTCGATTGAAACTTCTTTTTGACCTTATGGCTAGGCATTCAAATCCAGCAACATTGATATCCATGAAGGCTAATTCGACAAAGCTGAATTAACTTGAAAAGGATCAGTATCCACTTTCATGGGCTTTTCCTTTCCTTTAAATGTCAAATGTCCTTCATTGATTGCCTTCTGAATTAAGCCCCTGAAAACGAACACAACTAATAGTAGCATGTCCAGTCGATTGATGAAACTTACAAAAATTTTTTCCTTTTAAATATGAAATTGAAGGAATTTTCTTCCCTTTAGGAGAATAATTTTTTGTCTTTTAAGAGTACATCAAATATTTGTTCAGCCTTAGTAATGTCAAAAGAAGAAATTTTCGATGACGACATCTTCTCTTTACTTCTTCAGGCCTTAAGGACTAACAAACATATGTTGGTCCTAATTTTAATTCGGCCACATTGAATTTGTCGCCTCTCTATCGACTTGTCATCAGATTGATCAACTTCGACATAGGTAACTCTTCACGATGAAGCATTTTCTTCTTAATCCTTTCTTTTTCTCTCTTGCTCTATTTGACGCACTTTCTTTGCCAATTGGCCAATATCTATGAATTGAAGGTTGATAAGTTTCTTCCTTATATCATAGTCTAAACCATTAATGGCCATTTTGACAACTTCAGACTTTGCATAGAGTAAAGCATTAATTTCTCGCATTTTTGAACTTGGCCAAATAGTCATCGAGTTCCCCAGGAAATGTCGAATAGTGAACAATTAGCTAGGTTGACTTTGGTCTCGCCTCCAAGAACTAACTGTGAAAGCTGCTTTAACTGACCCATGTCAAAATAGAATTGGGCTTTAGATTTGAAAACCATGTGAAAGTATTCTTTTCAAGGGAAAAAATGCATTTTCAAATGCTCATTTGACACCATTTCCCCTGTTTTGATTGTATATTGAGCAATGTGCTCGCAGTTGATCCCCATTTTCACTAGAAAATTTTGTCAAAGACTTAGGAATCTTCCAACCCCTAGGCACTTTAGCCTGTTGAATGTATTATGGGAATGCAAACACAAAGAGAGGTTGGTTAGCAAAGCTAACATTGAAGCCGAATATGTTCAAGAGCGTTCGCAGCACGCGTAATATTTTGATTTTGTTGTAGATTTTAAATTTGGCACGGATTGTAACATCCTCCTAAGTATAACATCATCCTTAAGTGATGACATTATACTTAGGTTGTTACTTATAAATTACGGACGTTTCTTAATTATCTATAACAAGATCGATTGAATGGTAGTAACTAATTCGTGGTTCTATTAAAATACATAACAAACAAACAAAATATTTGTTGAGTACAAAGTCAAGTACAAAAAAAAGCTCTTGTATGAGCTTTAATACACATATGTTATCTCTTATATTTAGGCATATACATATAACTAAGTATAATAGATACAAGTCTCTACCAATAAACTACTGTAATTCCAATTTCTTCCATGTGGTAGCCTTACTATGGATAGATCTGGAGACGACAGGAAATGCAAACACATAGGGGTGAGAATTCTAAAATTTTCCGTAGGTATCCCTAAATTGTATAGTAAAATAAATCCATGTCATCGTCATCGTCCTAGCCACTTTGGTTTACTAAGAAAATGTGATCATGCAACACATATTAAAGATTCATTTTAGAGTTCAAAACCATCCTTCCGAAGTAGGTTTCTTTTAGTATTCAATCACTTAATGCACATATATCAAAATGTTCCAACACATAGTAAATCATCCAGGCAGAATAACCTGAGTATGCATATGATAGATTTAGTGAAATTATCTTAAAGTGCCTGGTTTCACTTGTGGCCATATAACTCAATTTAGTGCATTTTTCTCTTTACATCAACATAGAAAAGACTTAGTTCATACCAAATGGTATCTATAGTGGATAATACCATACATGGGAAATAAACTACTTATCAGGACTAAGTTTATTTCTATACGTGATCATTGGACTTCATTTTTTCCTCTTTCGAATCACACACAGATCTATTTTTAGCCGATACGTCTATCAACTCATAATATCTCTAGAGAAGTTCCTCTTTACCTTCCTTTCATTCAACATAAGTCTTATTTTTGTTTTGTCCATATGTTAGAATATGAACGATTGAAGTTCATATATTCTCCTTTACCACATATATGCATTATTTACTTTCTTTTTTCTAAATGCATGCATAAAGCACATATAGCCAATCAATCACAAGTGATGTTAAACATGCTTTATGAACCAATCTTTACTTCTTCTAGCATGCATTTATATATCACAAAGTCATATGCCTAAATATTCAAAATCAAGTACTCATATCATACAAGAACCAAAATACCATTATATCATCAATTTCAGACTTTGATTCATTTTCAGCATATTGGCAGATTTCACCCTATATGGAAAAATTTAGTTTTCTTATCAAACAACCAATTCCAAGGCTATAAAAATTATCCATAACACTTCAATGTGTTCACAAGGTCCTGTAAAAATTTAAGAGTAAAAATAGTTCTTTAGTTGTGTTAACAAAATTCTACAAATTCGAAGGTCAGAAACCCCTGATTATAGTCAATAGCTTGAATCCCAAATTTTATTATCATACCAAATGGACATATAAAATCCTACAAAAACTTAGGGTTGGACTTCATGATGTCCTCAACATCCTGTACAAATTTCAAAGGAAAATTCGATCATTTGTATAGTACCAAAATTAGAAAAATTTATAGTTTCAGATTTGGATGTGTAGGTAGAAACCCTAACTGTCTTGGTTTCTGATTTTTACAAAATAGTAAAAGTTATTTTAAAAACCCAAGAAAATACTTAAAACACCTTAATATGTTAGCTTCATCATATAAAATTTCAGCTAAAGAATCTCTATAAACACGTTAGAAAAATCATTAACCCTAACCTATCTATAAATCCAAGAATTCCAGCAACCCAGGTTAACACTTATTTTGCCAAAAAGAGTTTTCTAACTCATCCAAACACTCTACCAAATTAGACACATAAATATCTGTATATTATCAACCAATAAAACTAAAAATACTAAGTTAACTCAATAACCAAAGCATAAAAACATATTTCAAGCAAAGGAGGTTCAAAAGCCCTGCTTTTGAGCTTTAGAGATCTTGGCTCCAAAGTATGCTCCAAGAAGGATCTTTCTCACTTCAAGGCCTTCAAACCAACACCAAACCCGTTAGGCGGTAGTGTATAAGGTACCAAAGTGAGAATTGATAAGGAATTGAAATTTCAATTGGTTAGTTTGGTAGATCTTTATGAGGGGAGTAAGTTTGGTAAAGGAAGTTTATGGTTTTAGTAAGTCTAGGCTAGGATTTTGAGGTTTGAATCAAGTTTTGATGCTCTTAAGGAAGAAACAATGGAGGTGGTTATGTTCTCAATGGTCGAAGATGGTAAGTGTTATAATGAAGTTTGGTAGCTTGGATATATCTTATATTAGGTGGTAATTTTTTTAATATAAAATCTAAATTCTTCCCAAAGAAAATAAGATGGATGACCATGATTTGATCTTGTAAATCAAGATTAAATCTTAGCCTTACACTTGGCCTTAAGAGATAGATATTATCCTTTTGTAAAGATTAAACTATCTTTCTGCTAGAATTCACACATCAAAATTTTACCGAACGGGAAACGCCATACTCGGGTAAATAGATATTGCCCAAAATTAACTTTCAGGTATAAAATCTTCATTTCTAACTATTTCTAACCTTAACCCTATTTTTTTCTTAGTCCCGGGCATCTCCTGGTCAGGAATATAAGGTTTTGATTCCGACGAGCCTGAGGATCCACAAGCTCACTATTCATTTTTTTCAATGCTCATTGGGCCTTCCTCATCATTGATAAAACTATAAAATTTTTGAAATTCTTACTAATAAATTTCAAACTAATATTTCAAATAATTTTTCAGGTGTTACACGCATAATGCCCCCAACATTTTGTTGTCGAAGCCTTTGGATTTCATTATCAACATCTTGCCCTTGACGGACTGATTGAGAGGAAGGTCGACATTGTCATTTTCATTTAGAGGTGGGTTACTAATTTCATCATAAGGGTCATTTGGATTGTCATCCAAAGTAATGGCTTGAGCCATTCGCCCTATTTGTCGAGCAAGTTGCTCGAATCTTGTGTTGTTTGTTTCGATCAAAGGCGTCAATATTGTCGGCATTAGTTGCATCAACATATTGACGAGGTCATGATGACTTTCATCAATTTGAAACATGACCATGAGCCGATCATATATGTAGGAGTTCTTGTCACACTCGTTCTAGGCATGTCAGGGAAAATTGGTCTAATGTTTGGTTGTCATGTGGTAATTGGGTTTGTCGATGGCATATTCCCTACTCCAACCATAGAAGGGCGCATCAATTAAGGGTAACAAAAACAAACTGTGGCAAATGTGTACCAAATTGAGACACATTTGACACAAAGGGCATACTCTTGAAAATAGAGGATTATGTAGATTACACCATTAAACATGCCAATATTCCTAACATTTGACGGATTCCCCAAGTTTGACCGATTCCCTATGTTTGGCGGTGGAGGTGGTATGTACCCTGGGGGTACATTTGCTTGTGACACATTGTCATTTGATTGACTAACAAAAGTCAAGATAGGTTCCAAAGTATGAGGAAGGTTATTCTCTGCCTATTTCATCCATCCTTTGACGAAGATGATGCTCTTGACATGTTTGACACAATAGTTCCATTATGCAAGCGCATATAATATTTTTATTAGTTTAACACTTTTTTTTTCTCTTTTCAACCAGTGTGTCCTCCTGGGCATGCCAATTTGTTTATTGCAAAATTTGACAATTATATGTTGACAACAAATAATCGACGATTCCTTATGTAGGAAGCCAAACTGATTTAAACTCCTTAGTTTGTGACAAACACCTGGTTTAAAGGTTTGACCTCCTACATAAGGAAATTGTCGATTATTTGTTATCGACGTACAAATGTCAAATTCTCAATAAACACCCTTTAATGCTAGATTTCAAATTGAGGAAGTGATTCACTTCCTCTCAATTAAGGTACCAAAATTTTTAGGTGAAACATACCACAACTCAATGATCAAAGAAGAGTAAATACGAAGAAAATAAATATTGTACTAAAATGAGTACTAAAAACAAAAGAAATTGTATTTAAATGGATGAAAATATACGTATAAATGTAATTGAAAGCACTGAACAAATAGAAATGAAACAACAAACTTGAAAGGAAGGGTGTTTTATAGCTCTTATCATCAACAATAAACAATAAATGATTCTCACTTTGCTTCACAGATCTCAATTCAGGGTGTGGAAGCAACTTTCATATAGATTCTCATATTTCAGAATTTTATCAATATAACGTCAACAATTGCTATCTATTTTGTCAATTGACCAATAGTTTTATTTGCCAATAAGTAATAAAGCGTAAATTTAAAAATGAAGAACAAAGGAAAAATACAGTAATAGAGGAAAGATTAAAGAACTAAAGAAAAGAAGAAGAAAGATGGAATAGTAAAGAGAAATAAGATAATAAACAGAACTAATAACTTAAAAAGAACAACAAAAGTACATGATAGAAAGTTTGTAAAAGAAGAAGAATTAAAAGAAAGGATAATAGTAAATGAAGGCGAGTTCAAAGGATTTTACTTGGTCTCTCATGCACTCGCTGAATATTATTGAGGCTATTGGGTTTACAAGTGTTTTTCAAAACAAAACTGCCTTTTACACTATGATCATTACTATATTTATAGGCTAAATCGACACTATTAGATTTCGCTAGGTGTCCTCGATGGTTTCTTGATGCGATGCTTCATAATTGTTCACTTTGAATTCATCAATAACTATTCCTGCATTTGTGTTCAAGTTTCCTGGCTTGCAATTTTGATGGTTACATATTCCTTTAGATTCCATAACTGCTTGACATCTCTTTTTGGCAGCATTCTCAAACTCACATGCCGATGAAATTCGATGACGTGCTTTCAAGCACTAGATTTTCACATAGAACCATTTTTAAGTCATTAAAGAGCCCAAATTCACATCTTCGGAATGTTTTGGCTTTACTCAAACATTTTCTGGGACCCAACAAAGCGAATTTTGCTCCATGTGTGCTCAAACATATAGTCTAAATGGTAAGCACGATGTCAAAATCATTTTCAACTAAGAGAGTTAAGTTCTTATTTATAGACAAATTCATAAATTAACTTCAACACCTTTCGTAACTTCAATGCATAGGTAATGGATCTTTACGCACTTTTGGCATGTATCCACATTTTCCACTACATAACCTAATTGTCAACATGCATGGTAATTGCTCCTTTATTTTTGAAAATGTACGTTGTCACTCGCTTGTGTGTCCTTTTGACAATTCATGCTACTAGTATCTTCCTTTAAAGTGTAACACCTAATATTTAACCCAACATGCTTAGGACGTATTAAGATTAATTATTAGTTATTACTTCCTTTTAAACTCATTTGTAAAATTACTTAGCAGAAAATATAGGTAAATTTTTTTTTTGAAACACATAAACTAAAATGCGAGCCATCGTATACGGATGAGCGTAACGTAAACAGCAAAGAAAATAAACATACAATTGAAAGCAATAAAGCACACATCCAATCATAGAAGCAAATGCCATAATATATTAGATAACATAGTTGGATACATCAACTGAAATATAAAAAACATAAAGTCATACCCACATAAGAATGGGTAGAGCTTGTAGTACATAGAGCAGGAAAATACATAAAATAGAAAGGAAATCATAAACAACAAGTACAGGGAAACCCCAAAAGATCAAACTCCAACTATAGCTACCCTTCCCTTCGAAACCTACTGGTGATGCTGATCTTCTAACTGGGGAAATGTGTTCACGAACTGGAGCTCCTCGCGTGGCCCAACGAAGAGGGGGCATGGGCATGCGGAGCGAGGAACTACATGGCCTCTCGGCATGGACGCCTCTCGGCCTGGCGGACTCGCCTCGCAAGCCTCGCAGGTGACAGTGTCCTCACTACCCTTCCTACATCCATGGGCACAGGGAGAACCCTTCGGAGACGTAGGCAGAAGAGTCCTCAGACAAGTCGACCCCAGTGCGTATATGAGCGGGACGTGCTCTGGATAGTCTCTAATCGAGGATGATGGACGGGCATGGCAGTCTGCTCGTCGTGGAGCTGGTGCTCTTAAAGATCAGGTCGTCGCCATACGGTGAGGTAAGAGTGAAGTAAAAGCTAGAAACTGGATGTGCGAATGGGCATCCCATGTACGCAAAAATGCGGACAGCATATGACCTAAAATGATATGAGATGCTCTGGTCGTAGTGCACCTCCCAAATCAGCGTATCAACAAAGATCACGAATGACGCCATTAGACTGAAGATGTAATGGGAAAAGAAGTAGAGGGGGTGAAATTCTTACTAAAGAATCTCGGTAAGGAAACCTCCATCCTAATGTCATCGTTAACATCCTTAGGAACCTTAGGTTTATTATGAAAAGGTTTAACATGCAAAGTCTATTATGAGGTTTTATAAAAGTAATTATCCAAGGTCCATGTCTTTTATAATGAATCTTAATGCATGTATGCAGCATAACAAAACATGAATGCATGGCAATACTTTATGCAAACAAACCAATAAAACATGTCATCAATAATTCATCATCATATAAGTGGCATGTAACTTCTCTTGATTGACCTTTCTCTTTCTCAACCTTGTGACATAAGGGTATCAAAAATAGTAACCGCACCCTTAAAACTAGGCTATGAGCTCATACCTCAACTAGTCATCACTAGTTCTTACTTATCATCTTGATAAGCGTAACATAATCACAATAATCCCGACTCCCAGAGTACAAGTAGGGGCCTAAGGATCACCCATCATGGGACTTTTTCCTTCTTCGAAATGCATCAACTAGTTAAGACCAGTGATTTTGTCTGCTTTGGAGGCTAATGTCAATGCCCTCATGGTTTTACCTTCTCCGTAGCAGGAGAAGTATATCTCGGTCTACGAAACGCATCACTGGTTAGACTAGTGACTTTGTCCGCTTCGGTATGGCTCCATGACCATATCTCCCACGGGTTTACTTTCTACAGTAGCAAGAGAAATGCGTCTCGACATGTCACATTCAAAATCTTTCTTTTCAAAACTTCTTTTAAGTCTCTCAAATTTGATGGAAATCCAGTAGCATAATGGCTCTATACCGAATTTCCTCATATTTGAGTCATGTCACATAACTTATTCAACTCATGCCATCTCATTCAATGTCTTAATCAATCAAATCTTTAAAAGCCATATAAACATATTCATTCATTTCATCATCATCTTATATCTATATGCATCTCAATCATGGCACCGTATTATCACATTAATTACGTCATAATTTCACACAATCTTATGCACATAACATTAATACTCTCAGTATAACATAAATACACTCGTTCACTCGGCCACTTACTCACGTTATATCTCCTATCTTGCAATGTCTTATGTTTGACCTTTACGGGTCTTAATCTTGTGTTCTGATTATCCTAATGCCCATTATAAACCTTGGATACACCTAAATGATTACTACTTGTAATTCTCTCTAATTTTTATGCTCACTAACTCTTCCAAACAACATTGCATTAATTAAGAAGGATGACTATAACTCGATTATGGGTTCTAGATTCTACGTCTTTGACCCTTTCTAAGTTCTGTCTTTGCCTAAGGCTCTATATTCAATTCCTAAACCAATTATTAGGGATTCCTACTCATATCCACTAATTATAAACCATTTTCTTAAGTTCAATTATGCTGCAATAGAATTTACAATTTTTGTATCTAAGTGTTCTAGAATTCTCATTTTAAGTCCTTTCTAGTTACTTATTCTTTCCTAACTTCCCAAATTTGGTCCTTACTTCACTCAAACATAATTTTACACATTTTAACTTCATAAAACAGAATTAATACAGTGGCCAAAGGAACAAGGCAAAAATTGAAATGTATATCACACATAATCACATAATTTTAGGAACTCAAAGGGCCTGGTAATCGATTACATGGGCCTAGCAATCGATTACCAGAACCTAAATTTTATCCTGGGAAGAACATCCATGTAATCGATTACATAGGATGGTAATCGATTACTAGGGCTAAAAATTTAGGAAAATGAAGAATATCATGGTAATCGATTACATAAACGGTAATTGATTAAGTGAGAAAAACCTGGGCATGAGGCAAGCCTCGGTAAATTACATTGTTTGGTAATCTAGAACCTAAAATCCTTCAAATAACCATTCTGGTAATCGATTACATAAGATGGTAATCGATTACCAAACCTAGAATTTGAGAAAACATGGTTTTTGACACAATCTAAGCTACTTAAACACCTTGAGACCTCATAAAACATTTTTCTAACATTTCCTTGAAAACATCCTCACATTTTTACAAAATCAAAACCATCATTGTATCATGACTAAAACACATCCACTTGTCATGGTTAAAATTTCCATTTGAAGATACTAGGGCAAGTCTTTGAGCTCTAGAGTATTTAGGTGATGACATAAACATAAACATGCTATGCACTTTATTTTACTCTTCATTATAAAGTAAAGTGAGAGCATAAAATAAATATGAGATGCAACCTCATTATTATCTTTAAAGATTAAGTGATGACTTGAAATATAAACATGAAGTGCAAGCTTGGAAATTTAAACATGATAATGCAAGTTCATTTATTTATTCTTGAGAGCTTAGTGATGGCATCAAAAGTAAACATGATATGCAAGGCATAAACTTAAACATGAATGCAAACTTATTTTATCTTAACTAGAGCTCATGCAAGACTTTAGAGGAACATTAATAGCCTTAACCCAACATGTATTTTAACAATATAAAATGAGCTTTAGAGTTCTTAGCACCAAGTCTTCAAAGAAGTCTTTGGTTTGAACTTCATCATCAAGCTCAAGAAAGTGGACTAAGAGATAAACATCAACACTTATCAAAACAAACATAAAAAGAACTACTCATATTCTTCATTTTATTGCTCATGGGCTTCAATCTAGAGTAAACTCTAGAACGGCTGACCAACTTTAAGGTTGGCAATGGTAAGCTTAGAGTTCTTTGAAAACATATGATTAATTTTCTTAAACAAAACCTTTAGTGAGCTACTTAACATTTTTATCAAACTTTGTACAAATAAAGGAATGAAAACTAAAATCTTTGAGTAAGGAAAAGGAAAGGAGAATCGAAATCATATATGGTCCAAGACCAAGTTTTCAAGCTTTAGAGGTTTCTCACATGGCACTACAAGACCATTATCTTGAAACCTCATCATCAAGTCAAAGTTTTTCTCATCACAAGGCTCTAAGGCCGAAATGAAAAGAGGAAAAGGAAGAGCTTTGAAAACCAAGAGAAAACTAGAACTTTTCTTAAAGAAAGCAAACAAAACTTTGAAAATAAACCCCTACCAAATGAAGTCTTGAATAAGATGAAAGAAAGCTTGATTTTTTGAGATAAGAAGGAAAGAAAATCTTCTTTAGAGCGTGAAGAGGAATTTTTTGGCCAAGAGGGAAAAGAGAAGAAGAGAGGTTGTGTTTAGAAGAATGAAGAAGGAAAAGGACTTCTTTGATCCTTGAGAAAGAGAGCTCAAAGTTTGCAATGTGTGTAAAGGATCCAAAGGGCTTTCAAGCTTGCATATTTATAGAGGAATGAAAACTCATGGATGGCCTTGAGGGAGAAGGAGTGGCCGGTTCCTTTGGGGAAAAGGAGAGAAGAAATATCTCCTTGATTGGTATGGTTGTGAGTATGGGTAAGGCATGGTGAGGTATGGACTTGGGTATGACTTAGGCATGAGTGAAAGCATGGTCTTTGAGTGAAACAAAATCAGCATGTGATACAAATGGGAGGTATATATTTCGGCCAACATGTGCAACCAAGGGGAAAGATTTTGTTCATCTAATTGTGATTTAATGATGTGTTTAGGTGTTTCTTTATTAAGGTTTTGATTAGGAGTTTGTAAGAAAGTGTTTAGGTGAGGTAATGGTTAATTAAGGTTGTCAAAACTTGATTTAAGGGGTGATCTTGCTAGATTAACAAATTAAAACCATTTTAAAGTCAAATTAAATCATAGACACAATTCCTTGATTTAAGGAATTGGAGAGAGAATTTACTATTCAAGATTCCATGACTAGGAATCTTGAATAAAGAATGAGATTAGAGTTTAACTAACAATCTTAGGTTCTAATTAACCTTAATAAATTATTTTGACTCTAGATTAATTATTGAAATTAATTAATCTTCGATTAGGGCCTAATATTGCTTAGGTTTTGTTAATTACATCATTAGGCTCACTGTACACTGTTCTAGGGCAAAATGGTAATTTTGTACTAAAATTGCTCAGAACCTCCATGGACTAACCATCATAAACCACTCATAAACATCATTTCGAACTTTTTGGAAAGTTCGGTGCTAAACGACACCTTTACCGCGTAAAACGCTAAAAGGGTATTTTGGTCATTTTGAGCCAAAAGTTCAAATGAGATTTTCACCTCAATATCAAACATTGCAGTTATAATCCCCTTCAAACATTGAGTTGACCTATTTGAGGACTGCCAGTCGGCTATCCTCAAATTTCGGGTAAAAATGACCTTAGGGGCATTTTGGTCATTTGTACTCAACAGAAAAATTGGGGTGTTACATAAAGCCTTCTCGAATACTTCACTCTTATTGCCAAATTATGCTAATTAAGTCCACAAGCTTTCATTTTTGTTTTTTTTTCGGTCATCGAGCCTTCACTATGACAAGCATCTCAAAGATGCATTTTTTATAATTCTTCATCAACTTGCAAATCCTCATTAGACATTCATCATATATGAAACTTCTATGTTGCTCATTGACCACCTTTTCGAATTGACTAACGACTTTTACGATATAGTTCATCTCATTAAGGCACTAATTCACATTCTTCTTATCAAACATTAGATTGAATTCATACAATTTGGCCACCCAACAAGAGTGATGATGGATCCATAAAATTTTGGTCATGGCGGCAAAGGTTTTACATAAGTATAATAAAAAATGGATTGAAGTGTACCTTGTCATTTTATCTCATCTAAAGTTAATGTGTGGTCAAATTTAATAAAATATTGGGAGCTATGTATTGGCACCAAATTTTTACTAAGTGTTAGATTGTCAAACCGTCGACCTTAACAGCTAAAGATTAGTCAAGAGTGTGGCATGTTATAATTGACAAAACCGTGCAAAGTTGACAAAGTTTTAGATTTTTCAAGTAACATGTCAAAACTCATGGAGGCTATTTACGATAGTCTGAATATCCAAATTGGCAAGTCAACATTGATAAAGTTCTTATATTCAGTTTGACAAGTCAAAATTGAAGTTTGTCATTTGAGACTTAGAGAATTTTTATCAAAGAGAGATTAACAGAAGACTAAAAGCTAATGATGATTAATTCTCATCTTGAGGGTCGACATGTCGAAGTGGAGGTTTGTCACTTAGAGACTTAGAAAAATGTTGAAGATTCTGAGGGACTGCCATAGTGACTCCAAGATAGGTGTTCGTCAATTGACAGTCTCCGGTTCCAGCAGTTATTGATAGTTGCTTAGTGGAGGCATGACAAAGTGGTAACTTCTCAATGACAAGAGTGAATGACAAACCAAGAAACTGTCAAAGCCACGTGGACAACATCTAAAGGTAGTTGGGGACAAGTGTCAAGATCCTAGAGTCTTAGGTTGTCTATAAATACCAGATCTGTACAAATTGTAAAGGGTTGGAATTTTTACTCACACACTTACTCTAAACGTCTCCAGATAACTAAATAGAGTCCAGAGTTCACTGAGTATTGTTCTTAACCCAATTCCTTGCTTTCTTAGGACTAGATTGTCTTAAATTTTCTGTCTTTAATACAATTTCTGGATTCATTAACATTTGCCAATCAATTTACATTCTACAAATTCTTCTTCTTATTTAATCTATCAAACATAACATTCACACAATCACAATACCAATCATGTATATTACATTCTATTCCATCCTCATACTCGATATTTTTTTGGTGGAGAACCCAAGAGAAGTAGCTTTTTGCTCCCTAAACGAGATCTTGAAAAGCAAAGGGTGTCATCCAAACTTCTAAGTTTGTCGATTTACACCTAGTTTAGAGCAATTTGGCCTCCTGCATAAGGAGATTTTCAATTATTTGTTGTTGACAATATAAGTGTTAAATTTTGCTATAAACAAATTGGCACACTGGGTGGGAACACATGGTTGAAAAGAAAAAAAAAGTGTCAAATTAAGAAAAGACAAAGTATATGTGCTTGTGTAGTGGCACTATCGTGTCAAACATGTCAAAGCATCATCTTCATCAGAGGATGGACGAAATGAGGCAGAGAACAATCCTCCTCATACTTTGGAGCCTGTCTTGACTCCTGTTAGCTAGACAAATGACAATGTGTCACAAACAAATGTGAACACTGCTATAGCGACAACATGGCCTCCATATGGTCTTCCTCCAAGTTATGTAGCCCTAGGGTATATACCATTTCCGCCGCCAAACATTAGGAATCCCCCAAACTTGGGAATCCGTCAAATGTTGGGAAAGTGGCATATTTAACAATATATTTTCGCATAATCCTCTGTTTCAAGAGTTAGAGTATGCTCTTTGTGTCAAATGTGCCTCAATTTGGCACACATTTGCCATAGTTTGGTTTTGTCAGCTGTTAATTAATAGGCCCTTCTATAGTTGGTACAGGAATCTGTCATCGATAAACCCAACTACCACACGACAACCAAACTCCAATCCAATTTTCCTTGAAATGCCTAGAACGGGTGTGACAGGAACTCCACAAACACGGTCGATTCAATGGTTGTGTTTCGACAACAAATTGATGAGAGTCATAACGATCTTGTCAGGATGTTGACTCAACAAATGGCGACAATGTTGACACCTTTAATTGAAACAAATAACACAAGGTTCAGAGCTTGCTCAACAAATGGGACGTGTGGCTAAAGCCATTATTTTGGATGACAATCCAAATGATCCCTATGTCGAAATCAATAACCTCCCTCCAAATGAAAATGACAATGTCGACCCAATTGTTAATATGTTTCGAGGACAAAATGCTGATAATGAAATTCAAAGGGTTTGACAACAGAATATAGGGGGCATCATGTGCGCTATTCAAAATATTCAACAAAACCAAAAGATCACACGCACTGGCAAAGCTCCTCGAATAGATTCAGCTTTAATGTTGGCTTTGCCAACCAACCTCTTTTTGTGTTTGCATTTCCATATTACATTCAATAGGCAAAGGTGCCTAGGTGTTGGAAGATTCCCAAGTCCTTGATAAAATTCTTTGGCGAGAATGGGAGTCGACAATCAAGCATATTGCTCGATATACTATAGAAATAGGAGAGATGACATTAAATGAACACTTAAAAATGCATTTTTCCCTTTCTTCTTTAACAAAAAATGCTTTCACATGGTTTTAAAATTTACGGCCCAATTCTATTTTAACATGGGCTCAGCTATAAAGCGGTTTCACAATCAATTGTTTAGAGGCGAAGCTAAGTTAGGCTAACTGATTTGTTTACTATTCGACGTTTCCTAGGAGAAACTGCGATGATTACTTCACAAGGTTTAGAAATGCAAGGAATCGATGTTTTACCCCTGTGCTAAAGTTTGAAGTTGTCAAAATGGCTATCAATGGTTTAGATTATGATATAAGGAAAAAAACTCATCAATTTAAAGTTTATAGACCTTGGCCAATTGCTAGAAAAAGTGCGTCAAATAGAACAACTAAAAGAGAAAAAGAAAGGATAAAAAAGAAAACACTTCATCGTGAAAAGGTGGCTTATGTTGAAGTTGACCAGTCTAATGATGAGATTGAAGGTAATGGTGATGAAGTAACGTCCAAATTGAAAATGTGACCAACGTATGCTTGTAGTCCTAAGGCCTGCTAGAAAGAAAGAAAAAATGCCATCGTCAAAAATTTATTCTTTTGACATTTCTAAGGCAGACCAAATATTTGATGTACTTTTAAAAGACAAACAAATTGTACTTATGAAGGGAAGAAAATTCCTTGAATATCAGAATTGAAAGGACAAAAATTTTGTAGATTTAATAAGTCGACTAGACATGCTACTAATATTTGTGTTCATTTTAGGGACTTGATCCAAAAAGCAATCGATGAAGGATGTTTGACATTTGAAGGGAAAGAAAAGCCCATGAAAGTGGACATGACCCTTTTCAAGTTGATTCAAGCTTTGTTAACCGGCCTTTTTGGATATTAATGTTGCTGGGTTGGGAATGTTGAACCTTGAAGCTGAGAAGAAGTTTCGATGCGAATATGAACTTGACTTTTTAAAGCGTCGAACAAATCATATATCCAAAGGTAGGAAGATCTTTTGACATTTCTAATTAACAGAAGGATAGTGGTCAAGGTGTTTCTCTTTGTCCAAGATGTAGTGCTGTCTTCAATAACTGAGCCGAGATATGAAAGCAAATTGGAAAAATAATTGCTGAAAAGAGAAAGAAAACATGAAATTGAAAAGAAAAATGGCAGGTATGTCGAAATTTGATTTTGGTCCTTTTGATCCTAAGGTTCTTAAACTTGGAACAGGACAAGTCAATCAAAAGATAAAGAATGTTGTGATGATGGATGGCAAACCCAACAACATGTCGAGTCAAACTCAGTTCCTCCAACAGAGTTGTTCAAAATAAATGGGTTAAGAAAGTCCACCATACTAATGAAGCTTCATCTTTAAGGAAGAAGAGAAGGCCAAGAAGAAGGCATAGTCAAGGGCGTCGAATGAATTTGAACCCTTATGTCTAGAGAAAAGTTGACAAAAAGAAAGGTAATAGTAGTGGAATTCAATATAATTCGTAACAATTGCCAGATACATATTATTGTGGGTTTGAAATCGGAATGCTTGCAAGCGGGTGATCCCTTGGGTATGATTTCACAAGTCATAGTTATGCTAAAGTCAAGCTATTAGAGTTATATGAGTCCAGAGCTTTCAAAGTTTTAAAAGTTTCAGATTTAAATGATTTTATATATATATTAGAGATTTTATGATTTTAAGAATAGAGTAATTATATGATAATAGTTTTAAACACAAAGAAGAGTCTAAACGAGTTTTAAAGAAATGACTAATTTATGATTTAGAGACTACACGATAGCTATGGAGAAACAAACAATGAGTTAATGGCTGGGAAAAATGATTGTTAACCTTGGTACCAAGTTGTCCTTAGAGGCAATGTCATAGAGCATAAGTGGAACCTAGTTAGGTATCCAATTTAGATCATTGAAGTATCATAGAGTAGAGAATTGGTTATGTCATGGTTGACATACATAAGTAGAATGTATATTATTATACAATGCATAACTGGAGATCCATGTTTCTTTATTAGAGTACTATTATCTATGTTTTCAGGGATTATTGATACTTTTCAGAGAATATTTGATTGAAGAGCTGTTATGTAAGAAAAATGATTTCTCGTTGGAGTAGGAACTTAGATGCTTTTTATGCATTTATAAATACAGAAATATCTTTTCTACGTGACTATGAATATAAATATCAAATGGTTTTATGTTTGTTGCATGTATATTGCATTATATATTCTTGGTTGTCCCATGTGGATGATGGGTGAGAGCTCACTTACTGAGTCCATTGACTCACCCCTCTCCTTTCCTCTCATAGTTGTAGGTACAGGTTTAGTTTCAGCTTAGTTTGGTAGATCAAGCTCTTCTTTGTGGTGAGTCTTACTTTGGAGTAACGCTTAGTTTAGAGTCTTGTTAGAGTAGAGTGTAACACCTTAAAATTTATTTAAAAATTAATTTGAGCTTCATTAGTCATAATTTAAAAAATCTGAGTTTTAGCAACGATGAGGATGGCCCAGCAGAGGTATTAAAAAAAAATTTGAGCCAAGCATGAATAGTAACCTTGTGAGCTCCACGGCCCATTCAAGGGTCAAAGGGCGGGTCTGGGACAGGAAAATGCCCGGGATTGAGAAAAGAGAGGGTTAAAGTTAGAAATGGTGAGGAATGAGAATTAATACCTAGAATTAATTTCAAGGTAATGTTTGATTACTCGGGTATGGTGTTTTACCCGTTCAAGTGGAATTTTGGTGTGATTTTAACATTGAAAAAGCTACTTGCTTTCCAAGTCAAAGTGAGCCACTTATCTTGAGTCAAGTGGATGGCTAAGATTTATTCTTTGACTACCAAACTAAATCCTAACCATTCATTTACTATCTTCCTTTAAAAATTCTCCTTTTATATTATAACAACCAAGCTGTCCTTACAAGCTTCCTTATAAGATGAATACAAAACCATTCTTCTCCATTAAGCCACCCATATTTTAGCCAGCAAGAGGAGAATATAGCAGCCACCATTTTCATCTTCTCAAGAGCTCAAAACTTGATTCAAGTTCCCAACGCCTAGCCTAGACTTGTTAAAACCCTAAACTTCCTTCACAAAACTTGTTCCACTCCTCAATACCTACCAAACTAACCGATTAGAATTTGAATCCGTCACTTTTTCCAACTTTGAGGGCTCACAATCTATTTGTTAAAGGAATGATTTGGTATTGTTAGGAAGGCTTTGAAGTGAAGGAAAAGCATTCTAGAACATCCTTTGAAGTTAAGAGCCACAAATCTCAAAAGAGTAGGGCTCTTAAACTTTTTTAGTTTTCAAATCTATTTTCTGAATTTTGGGTACTAATTTACTTAATATTTTTGTTGTATTGATTGGTCATATATAGATATTGATGTATTAATTTTGGTGGAGTGTTTGGATGATGTTAGATATCATTTTTGTCAAAAGGAATTTTGGACTATGCGCTGGATTTTCGGATTTCTCAGGGGATTGTTCACGAATTTTCTAGTGTAACTGTAGGTATTTTATAAGCTGGAAAAATTATATTTGAAACTAATATCCTAGGCTAGACCTACAAATTTTCTTGAGTTCTAATTTGGACTCATACTATTTTAAAAAAAATCAAGAACCGAGATAGTAACTATGCTGCCTAGATTGTTAGAACTAAACTTAATTTGTATAATTTTGTTACTAGCAAATGATTGAATTTTTCTTTGAAATTTTTATATAGTATTGGACACATCTTTAAGTTCAACCATGATTTTTCTTTTAAATTGATTCAATCATTTGCTAAGGTTAAAAATTATGAATTTCGGATTCTAAGCTAAGGTTAAGTGGTTCTGAGCACCAAATTTTTCTAATTTTGTTAACATAGTTAGAGAATTCTTTTTACTCTGAAATTTTTATAGAACCTTGTGGACACATTGAAGTGTCTTAGATAATTTTTGTAGCCTCTAAATTGATTATTTGATGTGCAAATCAATTCGTGTTACAATGACATAAAATCTGCCCAATTGCTAGAAATGAACCCAAGACTTGATAATGTAATGGCATTTCGGTTCTAGAATGACATGAATACTTGATGTTAACTATTTGGCCATGTGACTTATGACATATAAATGCATGCTAGAGGAAGTAAAGAGTGGTCTATGAGGCATGATTGAAATTGCATTATGAATGAATGCCTACATGTGGCTTATGCATGCATTTGAGAAAAGAAAAGTACATAATGAAATTATGTGAGAAAAGAGAATGCATAAACTTTCATCGTGCATGTTCTGATATATGAACAAAATAGAAATAAGACTTATGTTGGGTAAAGGGCAAGACAAAAAGAGGAATTCCTAAAGAAAGGGAAAGGCAAAAAGAGGAACTTCCCTAGAGATATTATGAGTCGGTAGATGTATCGGCTAGGATAGAGTCTGTGTGATATTTGGAAAAGGAAAAAATGAAGTCTGATGATCATGTATAACAATGAGCTCAGTCCTGATAAGCAGTCTATTTCCCTTGTGTGGTGTGATCCACTATAAATACCATGTGGTATAAACGAAGAGTATAAACTAAGTCTTCCTATGTCGATTAAAAGAGAAAAATGCACCGAGTTGAGTTTTATGGCCATAAGTGAAACTAGATCACTTTGAGATAATTTCACTGTATTTAGCATATACATAATCATATCATATGTAATTTCTTGATTAGAATTACTTACTATGTGTTTGAGTTTCATGATATATGTGCACTAAGTAATTGATTGTTAAAAGCTACCCACTTTTGAGGTATGATTTTAGAACTTTAAAATGAATCTTTAATATGTATTGCATGGTCATATTTTCTTGATAAACCGAATGGCTGGGATGACGATGACATTATGATTGTGTAATTGGGGAGTTGCCCTCTGAGAATTGTATAATTTTTACCCCTATATGTTTTTGTGTTCCCATGTCGCCTCCAGGTTGATCTAGAGAACAATGGGGCTACTACGTAGGAGCTTGAGATTGTAGTAGCTTAGTAGTTGATGTTTTTATTTTGTTGTACTTAGTTGGAGTTATATGTATGTAAACGTAATAGGGGACATATATGTATTAAAGCTCATAGAAGAACTTTCTTTTGTACTTAACTATGTATTTAATAAATGTTGTGTTTCTTTGTTATATATTTTAATAGAATTATGCTTAGTTATTACACATGTTAATCGAGCATGCTATAGATATTTAAGAAAGGTCCGCTAATTAATAAGTAACAACTCTCAAGTACGATGTCATGACTTAAGGACGAGGTTGTACTTGGGAGGATGTTACATAGAGTACCTGGGAGATGTGCAAGTAGGATCCGAGCCATGCATTATTTTCATATTAGGTATTTAGTTTCAGGATTAGAAACAATTATGTATATGTTTTCAGTTTACAAATGTGGATTTAAAATTTGCAGAGTTTGATTAGAGTGTATGTAATAAGCCAGAATAGGATTTGTGATTCAGTTTCAAGCATTAAGTAGATTTTCAAGTTAAGAATTATATTAGGTGCTAAAACGCTATGATTTCATGGTTAGCGGACTAAGCCAAGATGTTTTAGAGTTTGAATATTAAATACTTTCAGTTTATAAATTAAATATTATGTTTTAATTAGAGAAAATGCTAAAGATTTCGAAGAGATCATATTTTAAGTATTATGTTAAGATAAATCATGTTTTAAGAGACTAAGAGGTTACAAGACTTATGTAGGAATAAGATACATGTCGTCACATTCCCAAGTCAGGTCATGACAAAGTAGTAGAGCCATAGGTTTCGCTGCATGGTCCTGGAGCAAGTGTCCACAAGTAGCATGGTGTTTATGTGATTGGAACTTCAACCATTTGCATTGACACGAATGTTATTTGAGGCTTATAGAAAAGTCAGATATGTTTAGGTTCAGGAAAGTTCTGTGTCATTTCTTTGGAACTCTTAGGTCGGTCTCCTATCATTTTCCCTTCTTCTCGAGTAGCTATGCCACCTAATAAGTGTCACCACCGCAACAGCACCACGTTACCAGGACTAGTTGCATATGATTCCTAAGCCGATAGTTTGGAACCTCTCAGAGATAGTGAATGAGCGCATCCAAGCTGGAATGCATCAAAGCGAACACAAGCAGGAACGATTAGTTTAGACGGAGGTTAGGCAGGTCCGTTGCCAGGGCCACCCCTCTTGGTGCCCTCCCTGACATGTCACAATATCGCCCAACCAGAGATCAAGGTAGCAGCTAGCCAAAGTAGAGAGGTTTAGTACGGACCTTTGGTCACACCCAGTTGTTAGACAAGCAGAAGACGCCATGGAAGTAGTTTCCTATGGGGCACACTCATATACTATGAATAGGTTAGAGATGGCATAAGAAGACTAATAATTGCCCATTATCTAGAGAGTTACAAGACAAAGAGTAGAGAAACTTGATACCCGGAGGAAGAGAGTTTGAATGAGAGTGATCTAGAGTTAGCAGGCAAAATCGTGGTGAGAGTACAAATCATGCATATAGGCATCTTGTAGGATTGACGACTAGTTCTTGATGCGTTAAATTATTTCAAGTGCTCTTTAATGCCAAGAATCACATGCATGCCATGTTTTAAAAGATGCATCGTTGCATTATCCACAGTTGGAATTGTGCATTTACGTTATATGAGTATGGTATGCATGCCCAGTGTTAACAATATGATATGGAATGATAGGCTAGTTTCGAGCATTCATGGTGAGTTGTTATGCTTGTGGATTGCACTAGAATGTTTTTAATCCTTTCTTGTTCCTTTTTATGATTATATGCATGAGGTAAAAGTGTTGCAAGATTCTATATGCGTGAATAAGTAGAATAAGGAATACGATGTTTACAAAATGTTTTAAGTGCAAGGTGATAAATTTCTCATGCTTAGTGCTTGCTAGGATGAGTACTAGTAGATTGGAGTAGACATGCAAATTATTAACATTAGATTTCCTAGTCCAAGGATTTAATCAAAAGGTATGTACATGTTATGTGATGCTTAGAGTTAAAGTATTTGGACTCTATCTATGTCCTTATAAAAGCCTATCGTGTTTTCTTATTAGCTGAATAAACTGATATGCTTAAATGATATGTCAATGCACGCCATGAGCATGCCTCCTGATATCAAGTTTCTTTAAATGTGTCTTGGTTGTTATGTTTTATGAGCTTGACTTGTAATTTGAGGATTGTGTTTGCATAACTAAAAAGATTTTTATGGATACTTGAGGCCCTTGGCCACGTTTTACAAAAGTAAAAAAAAAAAAGGATCTCTTAGGCGAGTTTTGTTAACAATTTTACAAAATGCATGAGACAAGTTTGACAAGTTTGGTACGAAAGTGTGATTTGTTTATGCCAAGACTAAACATTAAAACAAAGTTGTAGCCTTTTTTGTATATTCCATTACCATGATTTGTTTTCTTAAAATGAAGAAGGGAAGACAGAACATGCTTTACCTTTAAAGGTTTTGTACTCATAGTGAATGGTTTGTTTTGTGATCAAGTGTTTTCACAAGTTGTGTTTTCATTGTATAACGCTTCCTCTTCCATTGGAATGTGTGTAATGAGGTTGTTGGAGCCATGTAACATGGGTTAGAGCATTATATGCTTGTGTAATGGTTTTACTTGAGTTTGACACACAAATATGATTAGAGTAACCTAGAGAGGGTAGTTTAAATCTTAAATGTTGATGTTTCGTATGATGAAGTAGAGAAACTTAGATTTAAAACTGACATGTTTAATATGCAACTTGGTAACATAATAGAAAAGTTAGTTCATGTTGTGTGTAAGGTGTTGCATTTATTGTAACACCCTAATAATTAACCGAATACACCTAGGTTGTATGATTAATTACTAGACTTTACTCTTTGCTTCAGTTCTTTCATCATTCTTTGAAAATACTTAGTGAAATTACGAGCCATTTTTTTTTAAACATAATTGAAAACGTGAGCCACACATAACGTGAACAATAATCGAAATAAAGCAAATAACGTGCAGATATAGCATGAAAAACACATCATATTGGCTCCATCATATAACATCCATAATTACATAACACATAGATATTTTGCCTACCAACAGAATAAGACTAGGTGTAGGCAATCTAACAAAACATAAATAATATATGGATGGAAGGACATCCATTAATGGCACCTAATAATAACACTCCAAGGATAGGGATAGATATCTGAAATATACGAGTGAAACTAGCAGGATCAAGTTCAACCCGATGAAAGCCTCAATGTGATTCACGAACACTTCCTTCTATTTCTTGAAGACGAGATGGAAAGAAAAATAGAGGGAGTGAGAAACTTATAAAAAGAATCTCAGTAGGGTACTCACCTCATGATGCATTGTGTCATCATCATCGTCCCTAGGAACCTCGGGGTTATTATGAAATAGTGAGCATGCTAAGATTGATTTATTAAGTTCAAAAATATACTTTACCGAGGTTCATCGATTTTAATCATGCGTCTTATAATGCATCATAAACTTAGCATGTCATGTTTATAATGAACTTTTCCTTTCATATATAATAACAGTTATGCATAAAATCACATCATATTCCTCATCATCATTTCATAATACTATGCATAGCAGAACATCATATTTCTCATCATCATCTCATAAATACTATGCATAATAGAACATCATATTCACATAATGCATTTACTTAGTTTCTTAGGTGACTTAAAGTTACTTTCATCATCATTTTCCTGGGCCACCCTATACTCCACCCTTTTGGGAGTAATCTAGGTTATGAGCTCATACCTTACTAGTCGTCACTAGCATATACTTATCCCTTTTGATAAGTTAAAATCCCAACTCTACCTTTTGAGAGAACGGACTAGGGGCAAGAATCACCTTTTCACCACCTATAGTCTGATGGGTCTAAAGGATCATTTTCTAGGATCACCTTTTCACCACCTATAGTCTGATGGGTCCAAAGGATCATTTCCTCATAAGTTTAAGTCACCATTAAGTCTTAGCATGTTATATCATAATCCAATTCTCAATTCATAATCATTATAACCTTTTCTCATTTATAGTCTTATTTTGGAATAATATATACCAACTATATTCATGCACCTGGAGATTCCAGGAGAGGTGGGTCACAAATGGACACGCTTAAATACCAAGTCTTTCCTAGCCAGAACCTTTCCAAATTACACTTTTACAGTAATATACTTTCTTCCAGCAATAAGGATAAATTTTTAAATAACAAAGAATATTTCATTATTTCATGCATAAGCATTCTCATTATTTGCAACAGCAACTCTAACATGCAAGCCATGAAATCATTCAATGAAATCAAATACTTAATAAACATCATCATAAATCCTTACCGAAAAGCTGTCTTAAATAACCAAAACTCTAGAATCGGGTAACCTCAATTATCAAACTAATTAATTATGCATCTAAGGGATTAATTACCATCATTACCATTAATCATAAGCCTTAAGAACATTATTAAACCATATGAGGCAGCATAGGCAGTAAATCATATTTAAAGCTTTACGGTTGCTTTATGTAGCTAATTTCACTTCTAACATGCATAGAATTATTCATAATTATCACAACTTCAAACATATCAAATCATAGTAATACTAACTTAGATCAGTGGCTGAATCATGAACCTCACATAATTGCTTAATATCTCATTTTAAGTACATGCAAGATATTAGTTTCCCGTAATATCATTTCAAGCCTTAAAACTCTTTTAGAAACTAATTCTTTTTGGTAATCTTGAAAGAAATTATAGAACCAACTCAGTAGCTATTTAAAAATCACTTTAGGCTTACCTTAATCATGAGGTCAATTCATACATTGAAAGAATGTTCATGATTAAAATTCTCACTTAAGATAAAAGGAGCAAGTCTTGAGCTTTTAAAGATTTAGGTGATACTAGAATCATAAACATGCTATGCAACCTCATTTTAATCTTATCTTTATAAGGTGATAACTTGGAATTGTAAACATGATGCAAGAAACTGGAGCGGCGGTAGTCCGCACTGGACCAGGAGAGGGAGAAGAGAATCTTAAGAAATCGGAGCGGCGGTAGTCCACTGACCGTGAAGGGAGAAGAGAATTCTTATTACATCTTATTAAGCTCCAAACTCAAGACTTCTTAAAGAATGAATTCTTTGACTCCAATAATCTTAAGGAAATTGAAAGTGAGATTTAGGGTTCTTATTACCATGGTTCCAACTTTGTTTGTGATACTTGGGCAAGTCTTTGAGCTCTAGGATCTTTAAGTGATGACATAAAATAAACATGTCATGCATTGATTCTTTTAGCCATTATAAAATAAAGTGAGAGCATAAAATAAATATGAGATGCATCCTCTTTATTATCTTTGAAGATTAAGTGACAACTTGAAACATAAACATGAAATGCAAGCTTGGAAATTTAAACATGAGAATGCAAGTTCATTTATTCATTCTTGAGAATTTAGTGATGACATAGAAAGTAAACATGGTTATGCAAGGCATAAACTTAAACATGGATGCAAGTTCATTTTATTTCTTTACTAGAGCTCCTCCAAGACTTTAGAGAAATATAAATTCAACCCAATATATCTTAGCAAGACAAAGTGAAAAATACATCTTTCAAGTTCTAAACTCAAGATCTTTATTTTTACATCATAAAAACATCATTCTTTAAAGTTTTGCATCAAGTGGAATTTTCAAGCTTTAGAGGCCTAACTTGTGATGGATTTACAACCAACACTCAAGGTCCTCATCATCAAGCTATCATCATATTCCCATATAGGCCTTATGGCCGAAATGTTCAAAGGAAAAGAAAGAAGAAAACCGAATGGAAAAGCTAGAGAAAGTTCATGAAATCATCATTTTGAACCAAGAACAACACTTAGCAAAGCATAGAAATAAGCTTAAAGACAACTCCCTACCTAATGTGGTTTGAAAGAAAGGAAGAGAACTTGGTTTCTTGAAGTGAAATGAAACAAAATATCCTTGAAAGGTTGAAGAAAGAATTTCAGCCAAGGGGAAGAAAGAAAGAAAGTTTTTGAGTTTAGAAAAACTTGAAGTTGTGAAATTTTTGAGCAAGCCTCTAATGACCTCTAAGCATGCCTATTTATAGAAGAATTCAAGCTCATGTATGGACAAGAGGAGGAGGAAAATCTGACTAAATTTGATGAGGAAACAAGGAAGGAAAAATCATCTTGTTTGGTGGCTTAAAACATGGAATCATGAAACATGATTCCTTGTTTTCATACCTTGAGTTTTGTGCCAAGTTTGACAAATTTTCTGATGCCTATTAGGCCATATAATTTCGTGCATTATAGCCTAAGGAGGATAAAATTTGTGTGTTCCATGTATTATGTAGGTGTAGGTAGGATAGGCAAATTTTCTTGAGAATTAGAATTTACGATTAAGGGCTTAGGTGAATTAGTAAGCAATTTGAGTGTTTTAAAGCAATTTTAAGTTCTAATCAATCTAAATAAATAATTTTGACTCTAGATTAATAATTAGAATCTAATAACCTTTAATTTGAGCCTAATATTGCTTAGGTTTCGTTATACGAATCAAAAATCTCAAAATTTGCAAAACTGCACAAGAGGGGCAAAATCGTAACTTTACTCAAAAATTCCGGGCCATCCAAACTTAACCAATGGCCAATCATAGCTTAAAAACACCTTTTAAAACATTTTAGTGAGGTTCGGGCTAGCGGCACGCAAATCGGAGTTAAAACGGCAGGGCGTTTTGGTCATTTTGCGTCGAAACTCAAAATTGAGATTCTTCTCCTCTATTAACACACATAACACAAACAATCCCCTATTATCCTCAAAACATCCCCTTGAGGACGGCGGGCCCACGATCCTCATTTTCTAGTAAAATAACCTCAGGGGCATTTTGGTCATTTTACACGTACAGAAATTCTGGCTTGCGACTCTTCAGGAATCGCTCATAACCTCTTTTCTAATGTTATATTCCTTTATTGATGATTGTTCGGTCTCAAATTTATATAAGAATTACCTAGGGTAATTGGTAATTCTAAATGACAGGTAAAAGTTAGGGCGTTACATTTATGCATACCAAGAGTATGGACATGTGGCTAATGAACATGACTTGGAGTGTTGAAACATGCAAATTGAGAATGATGCATATGAATGCCATGTTTATTGTTTGTACCTTCTATGTACGTGAATGAGTTTAAGAACATGTTTATAAATGTCATGTTAGTTTTACATGTTTTCTGCATAAATGGATAGGGTAGTGTGATTTCCATGCATGACATGCGCGTAGAAAGCAAAGAAGTTTAAAAATGAGGACTAGAAGTCAGAGGAATCAGTTAAGGTCAAATGCAAGGGAAAGAAAAGCAAAGCAAGGATGAAAGTGACATTTTATCCCCTATCCTCAAGAGCTCACCCGTGCGCGAGGCGGCAGAGCATAGTTTTTCTCCAAGACTTGCACTGTGGAAAGGATTGCCCTTAAAGGTGGAGCTGCCCGGTGTAAGTGTCATGATCGAGACCATTGTCACTTCAATGGGAAAGGGCTTCCCTTAGATGTGGAGCCACCTAGACATGACAATTGACACTCTTAGCCAGAGTTATAAAGCAGTGGCTATTGGGATGGCACCGTCTCCCAAAGTACCAGCTAGTTTGGCTAGAGCAACATGTTAGAGTTTTTAGAGCATTCAGGCCACTTTCGAACCCTACGTGGGTTGAGTTTTCCATCTCCTTGATCTTCCAGTTACGCAAGTTTAGATTTTGGGACCAAATCTTTTAAAAGGGTAAGTACGTGATGCCTCAGGTCCACATGTCAGGAGACAAGTTCCATATGGTCCTAGGGTCCCTTGGAACCCACCCATGTTGCCAGGAAAGCCAGGATGTGTGAAGGGCCAAGAGATAGAGCTTTGGCATTGTTGCTGCAAGATTCTGGAGCCCGCTATAACACCTCAAAAATTATTTAAAAATTAATTTAAGCTTTGTTATTTGTAATTTCAAAAATCTGACAGTATAGCAACGATGAAGGTGGCCCAACGGACTTGTAAAAAAAAAAGGAAATTTTTCGGCCGGGATAAATAGTAACCTAGCGGGGCAGTGGGAGCAGGTCAAACCCCAAGTCTGGGACCAAGAAATGTTTGAAACTGAGAAAAGAGAGGGTTGAGGTTAGAAATAGTTAAAAAAGAATCTACACTGAAATTAATTTTTGGTAATATCGATTTTATCGGTATGGTGTTTACCCGTTCGGGAAATTTCATGTGTGATTTTTAACACCAAAAGATATTTCCATCATCACCAATGGATGATATCCACCTATTTAAGACATGCGAATGCCAAGATTTAATCTTGGAATCCAAGATTAAATCTTAGCCATCCATTTTTCTTTATCACATAATATTTTTATGCAATTGTTATAAGATCAACACATGTCCAATGCTTGTTCAAGAAGCCAAATCCTTCTTCTTTAAACATCAATTTCGGCCAACAAGGGGGAGAAAAGAACCAGCCACCATTTTCATCTTCAAGAGCTTGATCTTGAGTTCTAAGCCCAAAAACCCTAGCTTAGAGTTGTGGAAACCTCAAAGTTCCTTCATTAAACTTGTTCTACACCTTGATCTCTACAAATCTAACTGAACAAAATCTCTATTCCTCATCAACCTCACACCTGACTGATATAATAAGGGTTTGATGTTGGTTTGGGAGCTTTGAAGTGGAAGGGATCAAGCTTGGATCATCTTGGAGCCAAGGAGCCACTAGGCTACTAAAAGTAGGGTTTTTGTTGCCTTCTCTTGTTAAATTTTTCTGATCTATTTTTGGTTGAGCTAGGTCCGAAATTTCTGGTTGTATTGGTTGATATTATCTTGATATTGATGTGTGAATTTTGGTGGTGTTTGGAAGGTGTAAATGGTTTTTATCAAAATAAGTTTGGACTAGGTTGCTGAATTTCTGTTTCATGCAGGCAGCAATCCTTCACGAATTTTCTAGTATAGTTGTGGGTAGTTTCATAAGCTATAAAAATTATATGTTGGATTTAACATCTTAAACTAATTACATGAATTTTCTTGGGTGTTGAATTTAAGGTTTACTGCCTCAAAAAATCAGAAACCAAATGAAACTGATGTTATCTTGATTGTTGAAACTGAAGCACTTAAGTTGTCCGATTTTATTACCATAGCAAATGATTGAACTAGACCTTCAAATTTTTACACATAACATGTTGAAGTATATCTGTAAATTTTATTGTGCATTGATTCAATCATTTGCTAGGGTTAAAAATTATGAGAACTCCTCTCAGCTTGAATTGGTGGTCCCTGACCACTAAATTTGTACAATTTATTGAAGGAGTTAGAAAGCTCCGTTTGTCTCAAAATTTTTATGGAGCCTTGTGGACATATTGAGGTATCTCAGGGAATTTTCACAGCCTTTAAATTGATTGTTTGATTTATGAACTAAATCGTTGTACGTAAGCCTGAAATTCTGCCAAATGTTGTCTTTGTACTGGAAATGAATTAAACTCTTGATCTAGGAGTCAAGTGAACTTTAGTTCAAGTATGATGTATATGAATGCATGTTAGTGACATTAACGATTGGTTTATGAGGAGTTAATGGGAATCACTTGTGATTGACTGGATATATGTGTGAAACATTATGAAATTCAGAAAATATGCTAATGTATGTAGTAAGGTGAGCTTGAGGTTGATTTATGTACCGAGTGAAGAATAAGTCCCCTTTAGTCTATAAAGGGCACGGGAAAGAAAGGTCCCCTGAATGTGTAAAGGGCATAGGAAGGTCCCCTTTAATCCGAAAAGGGCACGAAAAGGTCCCCTTGGATGTATGGAGGGCACGCAAAGTTGAAAAATAAACTATTATGATATTGAGTAGAATGACATATGCAAGCTAAGTGATTGAGTATTAAAATAAACCCACTTTGAAAGAATGACTTTTGAACTTAAAAATAAACCTTTGATGTATGTTGCATGCTCACAATTTTATTAATAAACCGAAGTGGTTGGGATGATAATGATGACATGAGTTTCATTATATGTTTTGGGGATGCCCTATGAGAATTTTAGAATTCTCACCCCTATGTGTTTGTTTCCGTGTCGTCTAGGTTACTCCTAGAGGTGAAGCCCTACAAAGAAGACTGAATTGGAATTTCTGAACCTAGTAGTGGAGACTTGTATCTGTTGTACTTAAATATGTATATGTGTCTATAAATGTAGTAAAGAACATATATGTACTAAAGCTCATAGAATAGCTCCTTTTTGCACTTGACTTATACTAAATAAATATTTTGTTTCCTTGCTATATATTTTGATAGAACCCCAAGTTAGTTACTACATAATTCGACCGATTCTTGCTATAAATAATTAAGAAAGGTTTATAAATTTAGAAGTAACAAATCTAGTATGATGCCATGACTTCAGGATGAGGTTGTACTTGGGAGGATGTTACATCGATGAGTGAGAAAGCGGGCTAGGAGGCTCCCGTAGCAACCTATGTTTGCTGGAGAAAGTGGTTGTTTTGGTTGGCTCCCAGCGAGCTTTACTCGCTACAACAGGACTTCGAAAACTGGCAAAAACCCAAAACGATGCAGTTTCACTAAAACACCCCCTTTCTCTATAAATGCTCAATCCCTCCAACCCCATTTAGAAACCGAAAACCCTCATCCTCTAACTCTTCCCCCAACCCTTTCTCTCTCAATCCATCATCATTGCTTCTCCTTCCAAGATCAAAGGTAAGAGTTTTTGTGGGTTTTGTCATCTCCTTCCTCTTCTTTCATGTTCTATTGTATGGGTGGTTGTTTGTTCTCCATTATTGTCAAGTAAGGGTGCTCCCCCAATGCTATTAGAGTTGTTTTAAGAGTTGTCTAAAGATTAACGGAGATTAATCTGGAGTCTATGTTACTCTATGGCAGTTGATAGTGTCATTTCAAGCTCTCAAGGTCAAGTTGATGGTGTCCACATCTCAGAATTCAAACGGTGAGTGGGTTCAAACTCATAACCTTATTTTCAGCCAGTATAAGTATGTTTTATGCATGATGATTGATAAGCATGAAATTAGAGATGAAGATATGTATAGAGATGAATTTACAAGTAGATATATAATACAAATGTGATTTTGCAAACACGTCCAGTTTGAAAGAGTTATGAATCTCTTGATTTTAGCATGAAAATATATATTTTAGAACCATGGGACCATGATTGATAGATTGCATGTTATGGAAATGTTTCATGCAGCTCTAAGAGATTTATTGCAAGAATATAAAATTCAATAAGTTATCATTTTGTTAAACATGTTAAAAAGTTTATGATATCTTTTTGCTTCAAGACTTGAGATTTCAAATATGATTTTAGAGTCTCAGTTAAGATATTTTGGCAAGAATTTCAAATGGAGTATGATTCAGTTTCATGAATAAGATGTTATTATAATAGCAAAGTTTTATGTCTATGAACCTTCCCATTTCAAAGTATTATATGAAATTATTAAGTTATGAAAAAATGTTAGCTTGAGAAATGAGATTTTAGAAATCCAATTTTATGACATTTCGAAGTATGGAATTAAGTATGATTCATAACAATTGCAGATACACATTTTGTGGGCTTGAAATTGGAATACCTCCAAGTGGGTGATCCCTTAGATATGATTTCACAATCACAGTTATGCTAACATCCCCCCAAGTACAACGTCATCCTTAAGTCATGACATTATGCTTAGGAGTTGTTACTTATAAATTAGCGGACCTTTCTTAGTTATCTATAGCAATATTGATCGAGTCGAGTAGTAACTAATTCGTGGTTCTACTAAATATATACAACAAATACACAAAATATTTATTTATTTCATAAATAAATACAAAAGGAAGCTCTTTTATGAGCTCGAATACATACATGTTCTCTACTTCGTTTACAAACATATACACACCACTAAGTACAATATAGTAAAAACACTAACTACTAAACTACTCAATCCGATTCCTTAGTGAGCAACCTCGTAGTCCTCTGGATCAACCTGGAGGCGACACGGAAACACAAAAATGTAGGGTGAGAATTACACAATTCTCAGTAGGATAACTCCCAATACACAATCATAAATGTCATCGTCATCGTCCCAGCCACTTCGGTTTATTAGAAAAATATGATCATGTAATGTAAACTAAAGATTCATTTTAAAGTTTCAAAATCATCTTTCCGAAGTGGGTAGCTTATTATTCAATCACTTAATATACACACATAATACTACTCAATAGCATAGTATGACATTTTGAAATATACGTGCCCTCAGTCCATGGAGGGACTTTCTTTTCATGCCCATTAAAAGACTTCCCGTGCCCATTAAAGAGGATTTTCGTGCCCAGAAAAAAGGGGACTTTTTCGTGCCTTTTACTCATTTAGGGGACCTTTCTCGTGCCCTTCACATAATATAGGGGACTTTCATTTCTCTACTTAAAACATGTACCATCATCAAATTCACATATAAACAATCAATCACACGTGATTTTCATTCATTTCTCATAAACCAAACCTTAAAGTCACTATCATGCATTCATATACTATAGACTTGGAATAGATATCAAACTATCACAAATTTCCAGTCATTCTCACATTCCAGCACTTTGGCAGAGTTATTGTTCTGGGTGCAACATTTAATTGCCATATCAAACAACTATTCCAAGAGCCACAAAAATTCTGTATGACACTATAATGTGTCTAGGACAACCTGTAAAAATTTCAAGGCAATCAGAGTTATATAACCACTTCAATAAAATAGGAAAATCTGGTGGTCAGAAGCCACAAATTCATAGTCCAGACTTGTGTTCTCAAAATATTTAGCCCTAGATTTCGATGGAATCATAGTACAAGAAAATTCATAGAGATATTTCAACATGTTATTAGTCTTGTGTAAAAATTTCAGGAGCTATCTCAATCAATTGCTATGATTAAAAATTCGGGCAAGTTTGTCACTTCAGTCTCAACAATTCAGGCAGCAGTTACAATTCGGTTTCTAATTTTTTTGAGGTATCAAACCTTAGAATTAACCCAGGAGAAAATCGGGTGTTTAGTATAAGAGGTTAGCTACAACATATAATTTTCATGGCTCATGCAACCCAAAAAATTTCCAGAAAATTCGTGAAAAATTCTGATTCCAGAACAGAAATCAGTCCAGCAACCTAGTTCCAATTTCACTTGAGAGAAAACCAATTTTAAAACCATCCAAACACAACACAAAAATTCATACATCAATATCAATATGTTAATCATCAATATCATCAAAATTTTCGGAATTAGGGCAAGGGAAAACAGAATTGAAAAATTCCACAAGAAAGGCAGAGAAAACCCTACTTGAGAGCTCTTGAGCTCTATGCTCCAAAGGATGCTCTAGAATGCTTTTGCTTCACTTCAAAGCTTCCCCACCAACATCAAACCCTTCCTTTAACCTCTGATTGTGTGCCCTCAAAGTTGGAAAAAGTGATGGATTCAAATTATAATCGGTTAGATTTGTAGGTTATGATGAATAGAATAAGTTTAGTGAAGAGAGTTTGTGGTTTTAGTGATTTTGAGCTAGGGTTTTGCAAGCTTGAAGCTTGTTAATGGAGTTTGAGAGGAAGAACAATGGAGGAATGGTTCTTAGAGAGGTCTGGACGAAATTTTCATGAAGGAAATGATAAGATATTGATTTTATGAGTTTATGACAAAATGCATAGAATTTTCAAGTCCAAAATGTTTTCTTTTCTTAAAGATAAATGTAGAAATTTTTTGTAAGCATCCTATTGGTCCTAATAAAGTAGCAATGGTATGGCTTCTCTAAGCCACACACTTGTCTAGATGGGTGGCAAACTTTCACTGGAAGTTTCATCGTGTAAGAAGGTCACATTAAATCTCACCGAACGGGTAAACACGTACCGATAAACCGATATTGCCCGAAAATTAATTTTAACTATAAAATTATCAATTCCACCTATTTCTAACCTTATTCCCATGTTTTCCTAATTTCGGCACCTCCGAGGCCGAATATAGGTTTAAGCGTCCGCGGCCTGGGACGCAAGGTTACTATTCACGGGCCCGAAATTTTTTTTTTTAACAGGTCCATTGGGCCACCCTCATCATCGTTGTACTGCAGATTTCTGAAATTATGAATAACAAAGCTCAAATTAATTTTTAAATGATTTCGGGTGTTACATTTACATGTAACGCAGGGGGGGTGGTAGCATGCGAGAAGGCACGGCAAGGAGCGGCTCCTGTCCAAGCGGAGGGGTCATGAATGAACCGATTACACACGATAAGAGGATCCTGGACCTATAGGTATGGGACTATAGGGTAAGAGGGCTTATATGAATTGATTGGTCCTACACATGCCACAAAGATGCATCTTTCTTTTTGGTAGCCCATCACGAAAGAACTCCATAGTTAAGCGTCTTGACTTGGGGTAATTTTGGATGGGTGACCTCCTGGGAAGTTTTCCTAGGAAGCGTGTGATGAGGACAAAACACGCTGAAAACCCTGTGTTGGTTTGTGGGGACGTCAATCCATAAAGCGGCGGGGATGTTACATATGCTACAGTCAAGTTAAAGTTATATGAGTCCAGAGCTTAGAGTTTCAAAAGTTTCAGATTTAAATGATTTTATGCATATATTAGAGATTTTATGATTTCAAGAATAGAGTAATTATATGATAATAGTTTTAAACCCAGAAAAGCCTAAAATGAGTTTTAGAGAAATGACTAATTTATGATTTAGAGACTAGACAATAGCTATGGAGAAACAAACAACGGTAAGCAAAAATAATCATTAACCTTAGTACCAAGTTGTCTTTAGAGCCAATGTCATAAGCAGAAATGGAACCTAGTTAGGTGTCCGTGATTCTTGAGGGATCATAGAGTAGAGAATTGGTTATGTCATGGTTGACATGCATAAGTAGAGATCCATATTTCTTATTAGAAGTCCTGTTAATTATGTTTTCAGGGATTATTGATGCTTTTCAGAATATTTGACTTAAGAGTTGTTACGTATATGCATAGAAAAATGATTTCTTGTTAGAGTAAGAACTTAGAGATTCTTTATGCATTTATAAATAGAGATATCTTTTCTACGTGACTATGAATGTAAATATCAAATAGTTTATATTTGTTCCATGTATATTGCATTATATATTCTTAGTTACCCCATATGGGTGATAAGTGAGAGCTCACTCAGTCCGTTGACTCACCCTCTCCTTCCTCTCATAGTTGTAGGTACAAGTTCAGTTTCAACTAGTTTGGTAGATGTAGTTCTTCCTTGTAGTGAGTCTTACTTTGGAGTAAGGCTTAGTTTAGAGTCTTGTTAGAGTAGAGTGCTCCAGGAGATGTGCAAGGATCTGAATCATGCATTATTTTCAAATTAGGTATTTAGTTTCAATATTAGAAACAATTATGTATATGTTTTAGTTTCAAGTATGGATTTAAAATTTAGTTTGATTAGAGTTTATGTAATAAGCCAAGAAAGGATTCATGATTCAGTTTTCAAGCGTTAATCGGATTTTCAAAGTTAAGAATTATATTAGGTGCTGAAACGCTATGATTTCATGGTTAGCGGACTCACCAAGATGCTTTTAGAGTTTAAATATTAAATACTTTTAGTTTATGAAATTAAATATTATGTTTTAATTAGAGAAAATGCTAAAGATTTATGATAAATCATGTTTTTAGAGAGACTCAAAGCTTACGAGGCTTACGTGGAGATGAGATTCCTCACGTGCCGCTCACGTTCCAAGTCGGGTCATGACAATTAGGTACACTTGCCAACTATTTTGGGCCTATTTTTGGTAATTTTGAGGGCACATATTTTGACAAAAGCAAGCAAGAGACTCTCACCCATATTAGAAGTTTACTAGGTTTAGAATATACACTTTCTAAGTTAGCTCTTTATTAGGTTTTGATTTATCTAGTAGGTTTTATCTTCCTCCTGGTCTTATTTATTCATTTTTATTTTTCTACAAAAACCAAGTTTGAAATCCTCCATGGCTATTGTGCAGGAAACCTCATCTACTATAGGGAGGTCAAGAGGCCATGGTTGTAATCTTGAAACTCCAACTCTTTCATTTCTTTTAATATCAATACATGTTATGTTTTTTCAATCCCTTGTCTACTTCTCTTTTAATTTCTTCATGAATGATATTGATTGTTAATGTTGAATGAGTTGTGTGATTAATTTCATATTAATTGGTATATTTGTAGGTTTAATCTAGCTAAATGCAATTAGGTTCATGGTTTGCATGAATTCAATGTCTTGGTTAATTTGTGTTGATTGTTATCCTAGAGGTTTCTAGGCCTAATTGTGGAGTTGTTTGTTGAGGTTCCTCTAATAATTCAATTTAGCACATAACTTGTATTTGATTACTCTTTTGAGTTGATGGTAAATTACCCATAAGTTTTGAGATCTTCCTATTACTAGTTTTATTTTAATATTTGAATCAATCTTCAATTCTTAGTTTTTTATTGTTGAATGCAATCAAACCCTCCCCCCTAAAAAAAAAACCTTAACTCTCTAACACTACTTTGTTGAGAGATGATTCGGGTTGCATCACTATGGTACGTAGTCTTCATTCAGTTTTCATTGTTCAAAATCCTTTTTTGTTTATTTGTCAAGAACCAAAACACGTGAAACTTTAGGCCTTGCCACTTGCAGCACTATTGACAAGGTTGACATAGAAAAGTTCTAGTGGTCGGATGCATGTGAAGAGAGTTTCAGAAGCTCCAACCCGTTTGACCATAGCTCTAGTGATGGTGTTGCCCTCAGGGACAACCAGCTTTCCAATATTCTATGATGCCTTGAGAGTTGGACTTGGTTGTGTCCTTATACAACACGGCTAGTTGTGGCTTATGTATCTAGATAGCTCAAAAGGTATGGGCAAAACTACCTAACTCATAATCTAAAGATGGCAGCAGTGGTTTTTGCCTTGAAGATTTGGTGGCATTATCTCTATGGAGAGACTTGTAAGATCTTCACTTACCACAAGAACTTGAAGTACATCTTCCAATAGACGATCAGAATCTTAAGTGCTAGTGGCTAGAGTTGTTAAATGATTATGATTACATAGTTTCCTATCATCAAAGCAAGGCTAATGTTGTAGCAAATGCTTTAAGCAGGATGTCTATGGCTACTTTGGCCTATATAGCATTGGAGAGATAGTTGCTAATTGAGGATATCCACAAGTTGAAAGCTAAAGGAGTTCAGTTTGGTTTGAGCAATGAGGGAGTTTTCTTAGCTCATATTAGGCTTAGTCAATCTTAGTAGAGCAAATCAAGGCACAGCAAGGAAGAGATCCAAGTTGTAAAGTTAGTAGAGGATGTTCCCAAAGGGGAGAATTCAGAGTTGTCAGCTAATATGAAGGGTGTGTTGCATTTTGGGGCTTACTTGTGTGTGCCCAATGCAGTTAAAGTTAAAGAGGAATGTCATGGTAGAGTCCCATAGCGCAGCATACTAGTTCATCCATGTTTAGCCAAGATGTATCAAGACCCAGTTGTATTTTTGGGAAGGCATGAAGAGAAATGTTAGTGACTTCTTGTCACGGTGTTTGGTGTGTCGCAATCAAGGCTGAGCATCAAAGGCCTAGGGTTGCTCCAGCAAATAAAGATTCCATAATGGAAGTGGGAGACGATAACCATGGACTCAGTAGTTGGGTTCCTCAGGCAACCAAGGGCTTTGATTCCTTTTGGGTGATAGTAGATAGAATGACTAAGTCGGCACACTTCCTACTTGTAAAGTTAGACCACCAAGGACTTTGATTCCATTTGGGTGATAGTGGATAGAATGACCAAGTCGGCACACTTCCTACTTGTAAAGACCATTTTCATTATAGAGTAGTATGCCAAGTTGTACATTGATGAGATTCTAGACTCCATGGCGTGCCATGTCCATCATATCAGATAGAGGGTCCTAGTTCACTTCGTAGTTCTCAAGAGTATTTTAAAAAGCTCTTGGGATGCGTGTGGATTTGACCACATCTTTTCATCCACAAACAGATGGCCAATCAGAGAAAATGATTCAGACCCTAGAGGACATGTTCAGAGCTTGTGTTTTGGGTTTCGGTGGGAGTTAGTATGACCACTTACCGCGATAGAGTTCTCGTATAAGACAGTTACCAATTGAGTAGTTAGATGGAACTATTCGAAGCTTTGTATGGCAGGCACTATAGATCTCCTATTGGATGATTTGATGTTAAGGAAGCCAAGACCCTTGGCTAAGACCTAGTTTAGGAAACCTTAGAAGGTTCAGCTAATGAAAGAAAGGTTGTTGTCAACTTAGTCCAGGTGGAAATCATGTGCAGATAACCGGCATTGAAACTTGGAGTTAGTGGTGGGTGATCATGTGTTTCTACGGGTATCTCTCTATGAAAGAAGTGGTGAGGTTCAGAAAGCGAAGGAAGTTGAATCCTAGCTATATCAACCGTTTTGAGATTGTAGAGAGAGTTGGAACAGTGGCCTATAGATTGGTCCTGCCTCCATTTATCAGTCATCCATCAAGTCTTTCATGTTAGCATACTCAGGAAATACATGCCCGATCAAGTCTCATGTGCTCACGCTACAAGTGGTCTAGGTTGATGAGAGTTTGTTAAAAACTAGTTGCCATAGTGGATAGGCAGATTAAAAAGCTTCGCTAATGAGGTAGCTTCAGTGAAAGTTATTTGGAGAAACTACTCCAATGAAGAAGTAACTTGGAAGAACAAAGAAGCCATGAAAATCAAGTATCCGCATCTTTTCCACCTCAAGGTACATTTGTTTAAGATTTAGGGACAAAATCTCTTTTAAGGGCCATATATGATGCCTCAGGTAACGCATCCTAGATAAGTCTAGTATAGCCTTTGGGTGCCCATGGACCCAGCGTGTTGCCAGGAAGGTAGTTTCATTAAGTGACCCCCAACATTATAAAAACCCTCCCCTACACATTTTAACCTAAAAATGTGAACCTTACTCTCCCTGCTCATCTTCACCCTTTCATTCTCTTCCTCCTTCAATCTTACCTCCTCCAAGCTTCAAGGTGAGGATTTGTTAATGGATTATGCCAAGTTTCTCCCTTTTCTTCCTTTCTCATGTGATTGAGTGTTTATGTTCCTAATTGTTATCAAGTTTGGGTACTTTTCTAATGTTTGTAAAGTTATTCTAGTATGCTATAGTTTATTTATGTGTTTTTATTGCTTCCATGGCAGACATTGGTGCTATTCCCGCTCCTTAGAGTTCTGTTGGTTCTGACACCTCTATTTTGCCCTCCAAGTGAGTGGGTTTAAGCTCATGGCACTATTTTTTTGCCATTATGTATAGTTTTTATTCATCTTACATGCTTTCCATGAATTTAGAGAATTATTTAAGTGAGAAACATGTTCTACAATTTATGCCAAGATTAGATGTTTACAAACTTCCATTAAAATGTATGACTTTTATGAGATACATGGGACCATTGTTGACTCCTGTATGCCAATTTTACTATCACACATTTATTCAACTGACTTCAAATAAATCATTAGATAAGAATACATGCTTTAGAAAATTTGATTATGAACTATAGAGATTTTGGAGAGCACTAAATTGAGATGTCGGCTTTGAACTCTTAGCATGATGTCTGTAAGTGAAACTTGGATAGGAATTAGATAGAGATAGAGCTGTGAGTTAACGATAATAAATTCATTAACCTTGGTATACTATGACACCCACGAGGGGCAATAACCTTTCACTTAGGTTAGTCCACGAGGAATGCAAGTTCACAAAAAACCATTAAAATCTTAGTGATTACTCTTGTTCATGAAGGACTGAGCATTGCCTTTGTAAATTCCTTATCGTTTTATCTTATTTTAATCCCTTAGAAAGTTTATTATTATTCCTTATGATTTTCATGAAATTATTATTATTATTATTATTATTATTATTGTAATTATTATTATTATTAACGAAAAGACTTTGATTGTGGCATTACTATTATGTATTTCCTTATTGTCCTATGTATAACTATGGGTGAAAATATACTCATTGAGTTTTAGATGAAACTCACCCCTCTTTTTCCCTTATAGATACAACTGATAGTCAGAGTCTTCCCATACCTCCTCAGGAGTTGTTAGTTTTATTTTTGGGTGAGCATGATTTTGGAGTGAAGTGATACTTTTCAATTATATTAGTAATGCTTCAATACATTGCACGCAAGATTCATAGACCATGCATATTTATATTTAATTATGTTATAGGATTTATGCAATTACAAGTAAATGATTTTATGAACTTATGAAACAATTATTTTGTTGTTTTCATAAAGTTAATGGATTGTTTTATTTCTTATATGAAAAATTGTTTATCCAGCTTTTATTTAAATTATGTGTAATTGGAAATTATGAAGCTTTAAGCATGTCATGTCATGTAAGGGCTCTCGTGGGGTCCCTTCCCACCTACCATCATGTTTCCAAATCGGATCGTGACAAAACACTTTGAATTGGATTTATATTTTGTCCGCAATCAAGTTGTCTCCAAGATGGTTCATGTCAGGTCATATCCTTCCACTTCTCAAGTTACTAACATCTTCACCAAAAGCATCTCACCCTCTCAGTTCTTTTTTTGGAGGCAAACTCAAGGTCTCAAGTCCTTTACCCTAAGTTTGAGGGGGCCTAAGAGAGTAATTTAGTTGTAGGTTCAACACCTCATTATGTGCATATAATATTAGAAGTAGTTAGTTAGTTGAGGAGTTTGTTATTAATTGTAATCACACATTGTGTATCAAAGCATCAGTACAACTTTGTATATATATATATGTGTGTGTGAACTCGTGTATTGAGAAATTGTCAATAATCAGATTCTGGAATTTTAAGTGAAGGAGTATTTATTGCCACTCCATATTAAATGCTTTCGTTTGCACTATTTCTAAAATATCCCTAACCTTATTTTTATCGTTAGTTTTTTTATTTTCAAAATTAAATTAAGAATTGTATATTAGAATCTCAATTATTCACTCTTTATTTTTTATTTTTATTGGTGATAATATTTCAAAATGCCTTTAATTGAAAACTTATTTTATATTTATAATATATTGCGACTATGATATTTAAAATTTATATTTAATAATTATAGTAATTATTATTGAACATAAAAAGTTAACTATAATTAAATTTCTAGCATGAAAATTCCTATCTTAGATATAGTAATATTTATGTGTAATGAAATAAAATTCAAATAACTTGCAAGAACTTGAGCATCTCCAATAGAAAATAATTTTTTTCTAAATAATTTTGGCCATGCCAAGAACTTGGTCTACCTATAACTGATAAAAAGATAAACTATATAATGTAGTTACCAAATGCTACTTTGATGATTTTTGGTTAATGAAAGCAACTTTTGCATTATTTTATCAAACAGTGTTATTATGAGTTTTTTAGCGGCCTTTTGAGAGCCAAATAGTTTATCAGTTTTTGAGAATCACAACAATATCAAATAAAACGGTATCTTAATGTGGAGTGCTAATAGACAAAAATTTAGTTCAGAGCTCGAGGTTAGTTCTCTCTTCTTGGTGTTATTGGCTTTGCTTCTTGATGCTTTACTCTGATACCTTACCTATGGTCTCCGAAGCAGTATTCCAACCGTGATTGCAGTCAATTAATCGCCTCTTTTGCAATTTTTAGCAATTGTATTAATCACAGTATAATCGAGGTTCGACTGCAATTTAAAGTCATACACGCTAAGGTAGACATGCGAATCCAAAGAAGTATTTCTTGATTTCTAGTTAAAGTAGATGCCGTCACCATCAAAGGGCACAAGGGTCTCAATACCATTTTGAGCCGAAAGTGTTGGTTTCAGTGGCAAGATGCTATATTCTCGCTGTTATATCTTCCAATTTTCTACCGGATCTTCAAGAATTGCTGGCCCACTGATACCACCACCACTAGCAGTTCAACGTGAAATATATATTAAGGTACTTCTAACCAAAATCTATTGTCTCCATTCTCTACCTTAAGCTCCCCTGTCCCTTTTATGAGTGAAAGGGATGGGTCAGTGGAGGGACAGCAAAACTGCACAAGACTCCTTGTATCATAAAATGGCCAAATTGAGTGTGTAGGATATTATCATTACTCTAACTTTGGTTGAAAGTTGTGTACAAATGAGGTTGACACATGAGGAGCCATGCATGGAGATATGAACAGAATCATGATTGGAACTCACTGTTCATATACATATATGACGTCATAGTTCCTGTTTATGTCCAAAACCAAAAGTTGCTTCGGTTCCAGTTGCTGCTAGCTCTTGACTCTTTTTGAGCACTTAATGGGGAGACACAATGATCGACGAGTTTCAGTATTTTCTGAGGGTAAAAAAGAGAATTTCTTAAAGTGACAAAAAGAAAATAGTAAATTCCAAATATTGTAGTTAAATATAGATCAACAGTTAAGTATAGGATAGTTGTACAGGTAAAACATAATAAAGGATATCAAATAAGAATATAAACATGAATTGAATCTTTTTTCCTGGGGTGAAATGAAATTAGGTTCCTCTAAATGTGGTCTTTGAGTTCGGGGACTTTGCCTGCTTTGGACTAGAATGCCGTCCTCTATAAAATTTTCCATATCTTTAATATGAATTGAAGTTTTAATGCAGTTATTTGCATAAGATTTACCCTTTAAGTCATTGCTTTCCAACAAATATGGCGAACAAGCATACTGCATGGTGTATTAAATTTTCCAAAATGCTAAAAAGGTGCTCCGGTCGATGACGGTTATGTTAAGCCTTTCTCAAGTTTCAAAGCATTATAGAAACTTCAAGGAAATTTCAAACTATTACTAACCAGGAAGCTTGAAGTTATAACCTGTGGGGACTCATCATTAGTTTGGACTTTGCTGTGGTATCCAAATGTCAGATATGTATATGTACCAGATCTTTTAGATTGAATTAAAGTATAAGTTTTTCAGTGTGACATATGATATATACGAGCTAATTTAAAACTTGAAAAAATGAGCAAATTAAAGGTTGAATTAATTTTAATTTCTTAGCAATTTTTAAGAATAAAAACCACAGAAAAGGGTAAAGTTTATATATGATTTTTTTCAAGAATTAATCAATAAAGTTTTGGTTGAGTAGATGGGCCAAATCCATTAAAAATGAGGTTTTGGATTTAATTTCAAAATTTATGTGTTTAAAAAAAATACTCTTAAAAAAATTCTCACTTAAATGTCTAATCATATCTAAAATATTAATCTTTCACTTATCAAACAATAAGATATTCTTATATATGTATATAATATATATATATATATATATACACTTATCAATCATTTGAAAGATCAATTCCTTCCTCTTTTTGAGGAAGAATTTTTTTCCTCTACCACTCGCCTTCACCATCCAACTTCAAGTGTCTGTCCCATCATCACATTGTACTTCTCTGCTCATCATTTTAATGGTATTAGATCATATTGTACAACTCTCCTCATCATTTTAATGGTACAAGATGCACATGGAGGACAAATTATACAAGAAATTTTGTATTTAAAATTTGCTGCGTCCCATATGTCTATGTGGTGTCGCGTCAATTTCGATACTACATAAGCTTGAAGGATCACACAATACATGAACTGTAAAAATTTCCTTGCTGTACTATATGATTATCTAACCTATTGAATCTGTACTGACAACTGAGCTCTAATAACATGAGTATCAAACCTCTCTGATCTAACCCTCGTATCATTCAGATTGCTTTTTACTTGTTATATTAATATCAATTAGTAAGTATTTCATCTTCAAAGCATGAACTATTCCTAATAAGATATATAAAATGTTTATTCTGAAAGAGAAATAATTATATTTTTTCCCAGCATCATTACATTTTATTTCGTTGCCTATATCTTTATTAAAATCCTTCTTGTCCTTATAGTTTTCATTTTTTTTTTATCTGTTATACTTTTCTTTTGCTTTTTCTTTTTTCAGATCATTTGTTAATCATATATCCAGAGTAGAAGTAATATTCGATCAGCAAAATGGCTAGACCTTTTGCATTGACTCAATTGTTGGCTTTCTCCGGCATCTGATTTATGCTTGAGGTATGTTGATAAGGCCACCAACGTGCTAGGGCTAGGCAAGATAGTAATATCCAAGTTTGTGGACAGATTGGTGTATAATGCATTATTGGTTGGTGGGTTTTGGTACCCTGGTGCTTGTAATGTTGAGAATAAAGGCCAAATGTTTTGAGAATAGCTGCTTCACAATCATTCCAACTAGAAGTATTAACCTGCTTCTTGGTCAAATTTCTCAAAATTTGATCTCTTGAAGACAGATGAGAATGTGGATACTACTGCACTAAAGAAGGACAACACAAGATGGTCCCAAGTATAACAGACTGAGACCTGTCTATCCCCTCGTCATAGACAAACAGGCCGTGATGAGAAACTTCAGTTCAGGCCCCATATTTATTATGCCGTGAATCTTTCTTGCAATCTATCAAATCATAGGGATTTTTATGAGAAAGGTCACTAATTTGATTTTCCTTAAGTTCAAGCTAAGATTAGTGGTAGGGACTAGAGTATCGCGTCTCTAACTCTAACAAAGTAACAAGTTTATTTAAAACTTAGTTGCAACGAAACGTAGTATAATGGTGCACAACTTTGGTCATCTCCCAATAATATTGGTGAACTAATAAACTATGCAATAAAGAGGTTTTTCATTGAGTGCATTAAGCAAAACTAAAATATAAACTAAAACAAGAAAATAACTAACAATTAACTAAAGCACTAGTACAATGATTTTTTAGGCCTAGAATCCATCTATCCTTGGCATACACATTTCATCAAACACATGGTATATGACTAACTTGTGCCCAAATCATGCAATACAATCACACAACCTTAGCACCATAATTCACTCAGGAATCAATCAATCACCAAGCATTTGGCTAGCATGCAACACCTAAGTAATTGAGATCTCAACCTCTAAATGCATACACTAACTTGAGCACCAATTACATTGGTCTAACCTCAATTAATCAAAAATTAATCCTAATTTCCTAAGCTAATCAAGCATTCATTAATCAATCAATCAACTCATGTCTAGTCACTGATCCCAATTAAGCATCCAACCCACATTCATGAATTAGCATGCAAAATTAAGATTCATTGCAACCATATACTCTCACAATCATATATCATAATCAATATAAACATATGAGGAATGGAATGAATGTCCAGAAGGAAAATCAAGAAACCAAACCATGTATTAATTCAATATGCAAGCCTCAAGACTAACCCTTGGGACTTGGAGAATCCTTAATGCTAGTTACAAACTTACTCCTCCGTAGAGAAACTACAAAAAAAAAAAAAAGAAAATAAAACCTAACACAAGAGAAGAGAGTGGGTGAGGAAGAAGATGGTTGAAGAGGAGGAAAGAGGAAGGTAGAGGAAGAAAGAAGAGATAGGAAAAAGGGAGACCCCAAAACTACTCTAACCTAAGCTAATTTGGGCAAATGGTCGTATCCTTTTGTGTTAGCTCCAGAATACTTTAGAAAACTGTAGTGCTAAATGTTTTGAGTGACAACAAACCAATTTCGTGAAAATATTTTGAAGAAGTACTAATATTTCTCTTGAGTTTCTTGAGTACTAATAAGGTTTATTCACGTTAGCATATATGTCCCTAAAACAAGGTTATTTTCACAATAACATGTGCAAACATAATTAATCTCGTTCAAAGAGATTAATAACTTAAAAGGGAGTGAAAAATGATCTTTGAAATAGACGTTATTATGCTCAACGTATGAAAGAATATTTTAGAACAAGAAATCAAGATGCAGATTTTCATAAAGTATCTCTCAACTTCAGAAAATGACATTCAAGTGAAGATTTCAATCCATCTTTGAAACAAAGAGTCATTACCATCTTCAATAATCATGATCATAATGTTTCCTTTGCAGCAAACTCTGATTGAAAACTAGAAGATCAAAAGGAAAATCAGAAACTGATACAGAGAAAACACGTTTCTTGTAACAGTGCACTTTATAGAAATGGGAGGGAAAATTCAAAATTCAAATTAAAGTCAAACTTAGTCAAGGATTCGCAGTGACATCTCATCTTTAACTTGGTCAACTATCTCAACTTCTAAAAGAAAAAGGTTAAAAATTTGTTCAGAAAGCAAAAAGTAGTTTATGAAGATGGATTAGAAACATCCATTAGACAACGGCCTCTGTAACTGAAAAGTGGCTCTGCCGAGCTATTCTTCTAGACTCATTTCCAAGACACAAAAAGAGATTGCACGTGTTACTAGGAAAACTAATCAAGGGCAACAATCATTTATAAGAGATCAAGTATAAAAGGAGACTATGTGCTTACAACTTAATATTTTGGATTGCATTATTTTGAAAAACTCTCAAGAACATGAAACTTCCCTTTATCTTTTATAAAGTCATTACAACTTGTAACCAGTTTCATTCTTGTTGTAAAAATCTTCTTTCTAAGATTTTTGTTAGATAACACATTTTTCCAAGGAAGAATAGTCAAGAGAAGTCACCCAAGTTTTCAACTCATACATTGTTTCATCTTAAGAAAACTTGAGTGTTTGATATTTGCAGTGAACTAACCTACAAAAATCATTATACCTTGATCCTGGTAGTATTCATTGTGAGGTAGCTTAAAGAAATTAGTTGTCAAACACTACTTGGAAGTGATAGTAGAGTGAGTTAATGGTCACACGAGAGAGCTTGAGAAGGCTATAAAAAGGCTATCTAGCTTCCTTTGGGTTGAGAAAAGGGTTGCTTAGTGGAACTCAACAAATTGTTGAGAACTAGATGTAGGCAGATCAGCTGGACCAATATAAAATCTCTTATGTAGTATCTTTCTTTCCCCAACTCTGCTTTATTTTCTGTGTTATTTACCAAAGCTTTTCTGAAAAACCAATTAATATAAGTTTTTCATATCATTGTTTTAAGTTTAGAAAGTTATTTTTTGAGACTTACTAACATCATTATGCTGCACTTCAAGTTTCACTTGATAGTACTTATTTAAGTTTTTCAAAAATACAAAAGGTTGGATCATCTAAAGACCCAAAAACTCATTAAAACACCTACCATAGTGTCATAGATCCTCGAGGGCTTACCTGAGTGACTCTGGCTTGTTAGCGATCCAGTCTAAACAAAAAGTTTGGAATGGTAACACCAGGGGTCATTGCATCTTGATCAAGTTTTGACCCTTGAAATGACCGAATTAGCTCTGGTACCTTCATAAAAGTTATTGATATTTTTATTCTCTTTAAAATAGACACTTATTTGCCTCATTTGGACTTTGGATGATACATATGCCTTGATTATTGAAGCATGCCCAATCTAGAAATTCACACCTTAGTTTTGACTTTGAGGCTTATTTTGGCTCCGGCTTTAAGCTTTTCATATAAGTTGTAGATAATCCTTTTAGCTTTCTTATAAGCTAAAGATTATAAGTTTTAAAGGCCTACAATTCCATTTAGGTGCAAAATACAAAACAATGACGAAGCACATTTATGCAAAAATTTGTCATTAATGCTCAAATCAATGTCCAAGCTTGAACATGATGCAAATACATACAATTATGCATAAAAGAGAGTTAGGACACTATAAAATATGTATAGAAATGCATACTTACCAATTAGACTACTAGATTTTCCTTAGCTTCTCACTACTTATTTGGCCAATGGAATTAAAGTACATCTTGAAGGTGTAAGTGATAAGTAATTAATTAAGAAATGAAGTGTGCAAACATATGGCATTGCTATTGAGTATATTCATAAGGGGTTGACATCCTCTAGCAAGGGTCGTCACTAAAAAAATTTAAGACAACAATACATAAGCTTTAGTCATGCATGTTATAGTATCCAGACAAATTCCCTTAGCTATCCATAAGAATTGATCACATGGATTGGCCAAGTTTGAGATAGAAATCATTTGTCCACAAATTATGTCTTATTCTGTGTCCCACCATAGTTCATAGCCATGTAGAGGGTACATAATCATTTTAAAGGTTTTAAAACTTAAACAAATTGCCTAAATATATTATTTATCTTATATGTTACAATAAATGATTAGTAGATCAGAAAGGAGACATTATGTGAGCATTAGTGATTTTTGTTTGAATTTATGTATTAAAGTGGAGGCCACATAATCAAGATATAACTTGACTGATATAAAATCATGCATTTGGCACAATAAGCTCTAATTTAATAATAAAAAATAGAAGTTGGTGGAGAGAGTAGTATGGGTGCAGATGTGGTTGTGAGAGTTTCTTTCTTGCTAGGCGATGTGTCATTACCACCTTGAGATCTTCCAGATGATCCAGTTTAGCATAATTTATCAAGTGTACGAAGGAGTAATTTCATCAGAGTATGTTGGAGAAGCTTGTGTTCCCATGGAAAAAGGCATCAATTATCAAGTTGATTGGGATGTACTTGAGTTATTCAATTACGAATGGTAAACTCAACCATCTTTGGCTACTTAAGGCTGATTATAATGTTATGTCAGCGGAGTTTGGACACTAGCTGTTGAAATTTAACTTTGAAGAGGATAGGAGAAAGAGGTGGTGGGTGGCCCATGGATGATTTAGGATTACTACTTGATAGTGAACTAATGGTTGCTGGGTTTCTCTCTAGAAGAGGAGTCCTTTGGATGTACACTAGTGTGGAGTCACTTTATGAGATTTAATGTGATGTTTTATGAAGAAAATGTGATAAAAATTGTTGCCTCCACGGTAAGCCTCTGATTAAGATTTACATACCAAATGGCAGAACATGATAAGTTTGCAAGAGCTTGTGTGGAAATAGACCTCTCTAAGTCGTGACGAGAAAGGTTTGGTTAAGGACCATCTTTATTCAATGGAGTTTGAGAGCATACATTTGATATGTGGCTACTATAATTGTTACATGCATGTCACACATGATTGTAAGAATAAGTAATGATGTCGGTAGGGATGAATGTGCAATTGAAGAAGGAGCATAAGGGAAAGAAGTCAGTAACGACTAACTATAAGCGATTTGCGAGATATGGCAAATCGGTAACTAGTATTTCCAAAATTAAATTCAAATTTGGATACTAAGATGTTGGAGGAATCCCTAAGAAGGATTCAAGATGGATTGTAGTTGACAATAATTGGAATTCAAGTATATCAGCATTAAAGAACAATCATGTTGCTAAGGGAAAGAATCAAACTACAAATAAAGTACATGAGGACCAGGGCCCACAAAGTAGGTACAACATGCAAGATAATGGGATATGGAGATAGAAACCATGTGAGGTGCATGTGGCAAGCACCTCATGTATAAACATAGGTAGTATGGTGTATAATAAGACCCTACATATGCCACTAGACTTTTTAAGTGTGGTGAGGCTTTCATGGTGATTAAAGGTGATTAGATTATGAAGAAACAATGCATTTCGAACTCAGTTGCAGAGGTGGTGGTGGTGAGAATATCATCGAGAGGAAAAGGAATAGACCTCATAGGGAGAGTTGGACAAAGGAGTATAGGCTTAGACAAAGCAAACATCAAAGAAAGGTGATAAGGAAAAGTAAATTGAAGGGAGTTTGGTTAGGGTATGACATCTAATATGCTTAGGTAGGGTCATGTAGTGATGAGACTGTAATTGTAGGAGGGAGCTTGGAGAAAGGGAAATAATTCATGTAACAACATAGAAGGGATCATTATTATCTTAATATTTCTTCTACATGATTAATCATGGAAACTCAATTTTAACATGGAATGTTTAGGAGGTAGTCAATGTAAGGGGAAAGGGAGTAAAGAAGGTTCTATGTGTTCATAAACCAATCATGGTTATCCTCGTTTAAATGCATACATGCTTTGCTAATGTAAAGAGGTTTTGAGTGGGTTTAGTTATACATGGTGTGGTGGCCGTTGAGGAAGTCATGGGTTATAGGGGGATCTAGGTGGTTTTGTAAAATGTTGTAATGAACTTTGAAGTATTGGAGTCCATGCATGAAGTTAACTTTCTTAGTTGGCTACAATGGAGTGGGTGATGGTGCATGGCAATATATGTTAATCTTGTTCCGATGCTTAGAATGAGTTATGAAATTATTTGGTGGAGTTGAAAATGTGGGTTTGTTGTTTATTGTTGGCTATTGGCGATTTTAGGCTGGCTATTGGTGATTTTAAGAGGTTTTGCTATAGTCAGAAGGTGCAAGGGGGATCGTTCATTAGCAGTCATGCTTAAATCTTTTAAGAGTGCTTGGATGGTTGTGGTCTTATAAGCATTTGATGTGTGGGAAATTCCTTTACTCTGCCAATACATGTTCATGGCTAGTAAGCAATATTGAAAAGGTTGGATAAGGCAGTGGTGGAGGCCTTTTCGAAAGCTTTTTTTGGGGTATTGCCTCGCTTGTCTTCCAACCATAACCTGTTGCTAGAGTTATAGGACTAGTCTCATGATAAGGCCTTTTCATTTTGAAGTAGTTTGGGTTTCTCATAAGGACTATATTCCTCTTGTTTCATCTGTTATGAATAGGGGTTTTCTAGATGTAGTAAGTTGTCTTGGAATAGTGTATTAGAATCTTTGGTTTATAATTAGGAAATGTTCGATAACATTTTTCAAAGAAAACTTTTGTTGGAAGCTTACATTGTTGGGATCCAATGGGTGCTTGAAAATATTGATTATATGAAGTTAGTTTTATTAGAGAAAGACCTTCAAGCTGAATATAACTAGGTTTTGCAACAACAATAGTCATTGTGGTTCCTTCAATTGAGGGAAAGTAGGTCAAGTTTAGGGATAGGATACCTCTTCCTTTTGTGCTCAGATGATTATTAGAAGAAAAAGAAATCATATTAAGGGCTTGTTCCTGACTAATGATGTTTGTTGTAGCGATGGGAAGCTTTTAAAGTAGGAAGCACTAACCTTTTTCACAAATTTGTTTGCTTTTGTTACACATATGGTAAGATGGAATTTTCACTTCCACATGTTCCTTGTCTTGAATCAGCGGCAATGAGTCTGGTTCATATGGTGTTGAAAAGGAGGTGTGGGAGGCCCTTAGATACATGAAGGCGTTCAAAGCTCTAAGGCAGGGTGGTTTATTCCTTTTTTTTTTTTAAGTTCTGGCATGTGGTAAGGGATGATATTTGGCACTTGGTGAGAGAAGCATTTCAGTCTGGCTATTTTGATAAGAGATTGTTCCAGACATAGTGGCACTTATTCCAAAGGCAAATTTCCATGTGTGGATGTCTGAATTTCAGCCTATTAGCCTTTGTAATGTGAATTATAAACTTATTACGATGGTGTTGGTTAATTGACCTTGACCTTTTTTGGTGAATCTTATTGGACCTTTGCAAAATAGCTTTATCTTAGGAAAGAGCACAACTATAATGTCATTATTGTAGGTAAGGTAAATAGTGCATGAGGGAGGGTTAAATCATGCAACTCAAAATCTTTTTACTTTCTAAAACTTTAAAACAATTTCTATGAAGTCTAAGACTTGAAGGCAATGGAAGTTCAAATTAGATAACTTCAAAAAGTGATTTTCTGAAGTGTGCAGACAATAAGTGTGTTCAGAAAATGATAAACAATAATGATAAATTCACATACAGATTTATAAAAAGAAACACGCAAGAAATTTATACTAGTTTGGCTAGGCTTGCCTACATCCAGTCCCTAGCAAAATTTGTTGAGAGTCACACTAAATCATTTTTCTTGTACAAGAGGTCAATAAGATAGTCATTCTATAGCCTTCTCAAGTTATCAACAATGAGCAATCATATGCTTGACCTTCACTCACAAGTATTTTTTAACTAGCCTCTTCAAGCTATCAACAATGGCTAATCATTAATGGATCAAGGTAAAAAAAAGTTTGAAGGTTTTGGTATATCACTCAAAACTTACTCAAGTTTCCTAAGATGTGTATTAGAGGTAAGGAAAACACTTGAGAGACTTTTTTCTATATTTTTATGGGAGAGTATTAGCTAATGAATCCTAGAAAGAATGTTTTGGACTTTAGAAACTAGAACAAAATAGTGAATAGACTTAGAAAGTAGAATGCAAAGTTCTCTTTTTTAATTCGCTAAAAGTTCTTCTTCATCTTGAAGGAATGACGCTTTTATATTTGAAAATTTGCATATGATCATTTTTCCTTCATTTGATCATTATCATACACGTGTTTGATCATTTGTTTTTTATCTAGTGATTTGTTCTTCCAAAAGCTGTAAGTTGACTTGTAACAGTGATCATTCCATAGTACAATGGCAGTTTGTCCTTTGTTCTTGTGTACTATATATGTGCTTCAAAGATCATCCATCATCATATATGTCTCTGAACTTCTCAGCTCATGAAATCTCCATTAAGGATGTATCTTTTTCAAGTAAAAAGCTAATTTAGCATGAGCACTAGCATTTTGAAGGCAATATCTTCTCTTTGACACCACATCTTCAGTTTTTGATGGTTTTCTTCACTTTCTGAACTCTTCTAGCTCATATTGAGTTTTTTTTTTTTTTATGAGGATTAGAGTTTTCACATAGTGTTGGATTCTTCTTTTAGTGAACACAATTGAGTTTAATAGAGATACTCTTGATTTGTTCAAGAATAACTACTTTTTGATGCTATGAGGTCACTTTTTGATGTATCTCAAACATAGCAACTTGCTTTCTGAGCTATTTTTCATACTTTGAAAATTGTGAACTCTTTGAATGAGTTTAATATCATCTTAAATGATGATAGGATGAATGATATTTCAAGAAGTTATTTACATAATGTCATGAGAAAGTTCTTGTATAAGACCTGAGAAGCTCATGCAAACCATTAGTCCTTTTTTCAAAACATTTTATCAAAACTTGCTTTGTTGTCATTCAAAACTTAAGCTCTAAGAGCTTTCTCAAGGGTTCTAGAACTAACAATCTTCCCTTTTTTGATGTTGACAAACCAAATTTTGAGAAAATCTTTTGGAGATCAATGAAAGACGGTTTCTTCATAGTTTAGATCCTTGAAGAATCTTTCTTCTAAAACTTAGTAAAATTTTGTTTACATCATATCTCTTTAGAAAGTAATCATTAAATGATCCTTTTTTGAAACTTTTATATGAACTAAAATTTTACAAGTGTCTCATAAACAATTAAAATAATAGAAATTGACAAGGTATATCAAATATGACAATAGCCACAATTATAATCTTGTAGCCAAACAAAACATATAAAATAAACCATATCAAAGATGAAGATAGAAACATCATATTTCATTGCATTAAGATGTGAAAAGAGTAATGTACAATGAAGGTATGATATAGAAAAAAAAATGTATATATAAAAAATTCTAGTGCTAATGCATGATGTTTTTCATTTATTCTTTTTGTGCTCCCTATTAATCCATGACTTTCTAGACTTTCTGCCCCAAAAGATTTCATTATTCCTTCTTTCCTCTTTTGTCATCAACAAAAAGAGTGCACAAGTCATACACAACACTAGCCACCTTTCTTGAGGTCCTTTGTTGTAGCTAGAATCTATACCAAAAGGTTCTCATGCCTTCTCATCTTTGCTCCAAGGTCTCTATTAGTTGCTTTATCTTTATCCATCGTTGTAGGAGAAGTTGGGCTTTAGAGAGAGATATGGAAGTGTTGGAGCATCATTCTCTAAATCTTGATTAGTGTCTAGATTGAGAGCTACAATATCACTTGCTATATTTGAGTGCTCAGAAACTTCTTTCTGAAGTTGATCATTGGGTATATTGGAGGTTAAATCTTAACTTCTAGAGAATGATCCTAATGGAGGGATCGCTAGGTTTCCTTTTGATGGTAAAAGCGTGGATGGCACCTTAGGTTCCTTAATTATAGGCTCCAAAGTGGAAAGAATTCTACTATGAACTTATTCAAGCCTTCAATTCCTTCTCCCTCAGTACTTGAATTTTCTTCTTCCAATCCTTATGAACAGATTTGAGGACTGACTAAGAGGCACTTCATCATCATTATCAAGAGTACTTCAAGTGTCCTTTCTTCTAGTGTGGCCTTCTCGATTTCTAGAGATGGTTCTAGAGTAGGAAAGGGTTCAGAAATTAGAAAGCTGGTGTATCCAAATTGTTTAGTACTTGATTTTAGTGCATGCTCATGGGTTACCACAAAAGGTTCAAAACCTGGAATGACTTGTCCCTTTCTTGAGTTTTGAATTCATTTTGCCATGAGTAATTTCTGAGCTTTTAATCTTATTTCTCTTGAAGCATCTTGCTTTCTTTGATGGCTTGAGTAGTTTCTTCATCTTTAAAAGATTTAGAATCTTCTACTTCTATGCCTACTCTTTTAGCAACAAGTTGTTCCTCCAAAATCAAGTAGCCTTTGAATTACCCTTCAAAGTACTTCTTTATTCTAATAGGGAGTTTCTCAAGTCTCCTTTAAGGTTCATCATCAACTTCTTTCTCTAAGATAGCTTCTTTCTTTTTTTTCTTATCTTCTTCTTTTCTTGCTTCTTTTCTCTGTTCTTCTTGGTTCAACATTAGGTTCTATTCCTTTAGAATCACTTTCTAAATAAGGGAGAATAATCTTTATCTTTCTTTTCTGCACTTTCTTTCTTTTCTTCGCTTCTTCTTCTATGGGCTTCCTTTTTAACCTTTTACAAATGACTTGAAGGAGTTTAAGGTAACCTCAATCCCATGCATAAACTCATACCATTCATTATCCAAAGGGTATCCATATTGTTGGAAAAATCTTGGTCAAGAGCATCCATAAGGTATAGCAGTAGCTTTTCTCTTCTCTTTGGCCACATCACTCAACATTTAGTCCATTATAAGCCTAGGGAGATTGATTTCCCTTAGATAGCAAACAAAATAGGAGCATGGAGTCTATTCTAACTAGGATATTAGTACTTCCTAGTCAAGGAAGAATGGTGATTTGAACTAAAAAAAAACCCTCCTAGCTTTGGAGTTTAAACACAGCTTTGGTGATATGCTTAGCTTTGTTAACTCTAGAACTAGTTAAGGTTTTTGACATCACCTTAATTTACTCATATCTTGTGACACCATCCATCATAAGGTAGACATGCTAGGTCATCGTATGATGCCCAATGATAGCAGCCATATTTGAGAGGACGATGTCCAAAGCGTGCTTTCTGATGATTATTACAAGAAGGGTTTCAAAGGTTCACTAAAGTTGGGAGTAGAATGCAATATGTAACACCCTAATAATTAACCCAATACACCTAGGCGGTATCCGATTAATTACTAGACTTTACTCTTTGCTTCAGTTCCTTAATCATGCTTTGAAAATACTTAGTGAAATTACGAGCCATTTTTTTAAACATAATTGAAAACGTGAGCGCGCTAACGTGAATGATTTAGCAAAATTTAAAAGACACATAGGAATTTACAAACATCACATCATAATAAATTGGCTCCATCATATAGCATCCATAATTACATATCATATAGATATTTTGCCTACCAACAAATAAGACTAAGTGTAGGCAATCTAACAAAACATAAATAATATATGGATGGAAGGACATCCATTAATGGCACCTAGTAATAACACTCAGGGATAGGGATAGATATCTGAAATATACGAGTGAAACTAAGGATCAAGTTCAGCTACCTGAAGCTTCAATGTGATTCACGAACGCTTCCTTCTTTGAAGACGAGATGGAAAGAAAAATAGAGGGAGTGAGAAACTTATAAAAAGAATCTCGTAGGGTACTCACCTCATGATGCATTGTGTCATCATCATCGTCTCCAGGAACCTCGGGGTTATTATGAAATAATGAGCATGCTAAGATTGATTTATTAAGTTTGAAAATATACTTTACCGAGGTCGTCGTTTAATCATGCGTCTTATAATGCATCATAAACTTAGCATGTCATGTATATAATGAACTTTTCCTTTCATATATAATAACATAATTATGCATAAAATCACATCATATTCCTCATCATCATTTCATAATACTATGCATAGCAGAACATCATATTTCTCATCATCATCTCATAAATACTATGCATAGTAGAACATCATATTCACATAATACATTTACTTAGTTTCTTAGGTGACTTAAAGTTACTTTCATCATCATTTTCCTGGGCCACCCTATACTCCACCCTTTTGGGAGTAATCTAGGTTATGAGCTCATACCTTACTAGTCGTCACTAGCATATACTTATCCCTTTTATAAGTTAAAATCTTGACTCTACCCTTTTGAGAGAATGGGCTAGAGGCAAGAATCACCTTTTCACCACCTCTAGTCTGATGGGTCTTAAAGGATCATTTTCTCAAGATCACCTTTTCACCACCTATAGTCTAATGGGTCCAAAGGATCATTTCCTCATGAGTTGAAGTCACCATTAAGTCTTAGCATGTTATATCATAATCATCAAGATGCATGAACATTCTCATTGTTTGCAATAGCAATTATAACATGCAAGCCAGAAATCATTCAATAATATCAAATTCTCAGTAGGCATTACATCATCATATAAACTAACATTCCAAAGCATCAAAAGATGTCATCTAAAATTTTCACAATAAAGCTCCCTTAAATAACCGAACTCTAAAATTGGGTAACCTTAATTATCAAACTAATTACTTATGCATCTAAGGGATTTATTACCATCAATTATAAGCCTTAAGAACATTATTAGACTATATGGGTAGCATAGACAGTAAGTTGTTTTAAGGTTTGTATGTAGAAGTTACGTTTTTAACCCTTTCTCGTACGGCTTTCCCTATGATGCTAAAATTAATTACTAAACCAATTATGAATCATTGTCCCTTATCTAAAGATAATAATATCTGGTTCTTAAGGTCACTAAAGGCTCTGGAAGAATGCATAAATTTCATTCTCTAAAGTTCTAGAAATCTTGCTTTTACGGTTTTCTAGGAAGCTAGTTTTATCTCTAACATGCATAGAATCATTCCTTTAGCAATAAACCATAATTATCACAACTTCAAACATATTAAATCATCATCATTTATTGGTACTAATCTCATATCAGAAGTCGAATCATGAACCTCATATAATTGTATAAAATCACATTTTAAGTGAACATAAAATATTAGTTTCCGTAGAATCCTTGCAAAGCTTTAAAACTCTTTTAGAAATTAATTATTTTTGCTAAACTTGAAAGAATCTTCATGATTAAAATTCTCACTTAAGATAAAAGGAGCAAGTCTTGAGCTTAAGAGATTTATGTGATATCTTAGAATCATAAACATGCTATGCAACCTCATTTTAATCTTGTCATTATAAGGTGATAACTTGGAATTATAAACATGATATGCAAATCCATTTCTTTATCTTTAAGATTTAAGGTGATGACTTGAAAATTAAACATGATGCAAGAGCTTGAAATATAAACATGATGCAAGAAACTGAGGCGGTAGTCCCAGGACCGCTGGAGGAAGAAGAATCTTAAGAAGGAGCGCGGTAATCCGCACTGACCGGTGAAGGGAGAAGAGAATTATTATTACATCTTTTTAAGCTCCAATCTCAAGACTTCTTAAAGAATCAATTCTTTAACTCCAATAATCTTATTTCTTTGCTTGTGATACTTGGGCAAGTCTTTGAGCTCTAGGATCTTTAGGTGATGACATAAAAATAAACATGTCATGCGTTGATTCTTTTAGCCATTATAAAATAAAGTGAGAACATAAAATAAATATGAGATGCAACTTCTTTATTATCTTTAGAGATTAAGTGACAACATGAAATATAAACATGAAATGCAAACTTGGAAATTTAAACATGAGTATGCAAGTCCATTTATTCATTCTTGAAATTTTAGTGATGACATAGAAAGTAAACATGATTATGCAAGGCATAAACTTAAACATGGATGCAAGTTCATTTGATTTCTTTACTAGAGCTCCTTCAAGACTTTATAGAAATACAAATTCAATATATATATCTTAACAAGACAAAGTGAGAAATACATCTTTCAAATTCTAAACTCAAGATCATAAAATCATCATAAAAACATCATTCTTTAAAGTTTTGCATCAAGTGGAACTTTCAAGCTTTAGAGGCCTAACTTGTGATGGATTCACAACCCACCTTCAAGGTCCTCATCATCAAGCCATCATCTTAGTCCCACCTAGGCCATATGGCCGAATTGGTTAAAGAAAAAGGAAGAAGAAAACCAAATGGAAAAACTAGAGAAAATCCATGAAATCATCATTTTGAACCAAGAACAACACTTAGCAAAACATAAAAATAAACTTAAAAACAACTCCCTACCTAATCTGATTTGAAGGAAAGGAAGAGAACTTGGTTTCTTGGAGTGAAATGAAAGAAAATACTCTTGAAAGGTTGAAGAAAGAATTTCAGCCAAGAGGGAAGAAAGAAAGAAAGTTTTTGAGCTTAGGAAAAACTTGAAGTTGTGAAATTTTTGAGCAAGCCTCTAATGACTTTTAAGCATGCCTATTTATAGAAGAATTCAAGCTCATAAATGGACAAGAGGAGAAGGAAAATCTGATTCAATTTGAGGAGGAGACAAGGAAGGAAAAATCATCTTGTTTGATGGCTTAAAACATGGAATCATGTTTCAAAGTTCCTTGTTTTATGGTGATTTTTGGCATTATGTTTTAGTGCAATTTTTTGGTGTATTATGGCTGCATTATTTCGTGCATTACAGCCTCATGGAAGAGGGTTTTGTGTGTTCCATGTATTATTTAGGTGTAGGCAAGGTATTCATGCAATTTAGAAAATTTACGGTTAAGGGCTTAGGTGAATTAGTAAGCAATTTGAGTGTTTTAAAGCAATTTTAGGTTCTAATCAATTTAAATAAATAATTTTGACTCTAGATTAATAATTAGAATTTAATAAGCTTTAATTTGAGCCTAATATTGCTTAGGTTTCGTAGACAATCAAAAATCTCAAAATTTGTAAAACTGCACAAAGAGGGGGCAAAACGGTCATTTTACTTAAAAATTGCCCGACCGAGCTTAACCAATGGTTAATCATGGCTTAAAAACACCTTTTAACACATTTTAGTGAGGTTCGGCTAAGTCGGCACGCAATCGAAGTAAAACGGGCAAGGGCGTTTTGGTCATTTCGCGCGTTGGAGCTCAAAATTAGGATTCTTCTCCTTTATTAACACACATAACACAAACAATCCCTTATTAACATCAAAACATCCCTTTGAGGACGGGTGGGGCCCACAATCCTCATTTTCTGAGTAAAATAACCTCAGAGGCATTTTGGTCATTTTACACGTACAGAAATTGGGGTTTGCAATACTTGCACGAATTGCTCATAACTTCTCTTCTAACGTTATATTCCTTTATTAAGGATTGTTTGGTCTCAAATTTTATATAATATTTACCTACGATAATTCGGTAATTCTTAATGACAGTAAAAATCCATAAAAATTGGGCGTACACAATCGCCATTCAAGGTACTTGCTCCATAACCTTGAGTAAGAACACTTCCTTGAGAATGGGTGTAACATCCCCCCAAGTAAACGTCATCCTTAAGTCATGACATTATGCTTAGGAGTTGTTACTTATAAATTAGCGACCTTTCTTAGTTATCTATAGCAATATTGATTCAGTTAGAGTAATTAATTTGTTCTACTAAATATATACAACAAATACACAAAACATTTATTTATTTCATAAGTAAATACAAAAGGAAGCTCTTTTATGAGCTTGAATACATACATGTTCCCTACTTCGTTTACAAACATATACACACCACTAAGTACAATATAATAAAAACACTAACTACTAAACTCCTAAATTCCAATTCCTTTAGTGTAGCAACCTTGTATCCTCTGGATAAACCTGGAGGCGACACGGAAACACAAAAATGTAGGGGTGAGAATTACACAATTCTCATAGGATAACTCCCCAGATACACAATCATAAATGTCATCGTCATCGCCCCAGCCACTTCGGTTTATTAGAAAAATATGATCATGTAATGTAAACTAAAGATTCATTTTAAAGTTTCAAAATTATCTTTCGAAGTGGGTAGCTTTTATTATTCAATCACTTAATATACACACAAATACTACTCAATAGCATAGTATTACATTTTGAAATATACGTGCCCTCAATACATCGAGGGACTTTTTTTCATGCCCATTAAAAGAGACTTTCCGTGCCATTAAAGAGATTCTTTGCCCAAAAAAAAGGGGACTTTTTCGTCCTTCCTCATTTAAGGGGACCTTTCTATTTTCACATAATATAGGGACTTTCATTTCTCTACTTAAAACATGTACCAGCATCAAATTCACATATAAACAATCAATCACAAGTGATTTTCATTCATTTCTCATAAACCAAACCTTAAAGTCACTATCATGCATTCATATACCATAGACTTGGAATAGATATCAAACTATCACAAATTTCAAGTCATTCTCACATTCCAGCACTTTGGCAGAGTTATTGTTCTGGGTGCAACATTTGATTGCCATATCAAATAACTATTCCAGAGCCACAAAAATTCTGTATGACACTATAATGAGTCTAGGACAACCTGTAAAAATTTCAGGGCAATCAGAGTTATATAACCACTTCAATAAAATAGGAAAATCTGGTGGTCAGAAGCCACAAATTCATAGTCCAGACTTGTGTTCTCAAAATATTTAGCCCTAGAATTCAATGGAATCATAGTACAAGAAAATTCATAGAGATATTTCAACATGTCATTAGTCTTGTGTAAAAATTTCAGGAGATATCTCAATCAATTGCTATGATTAAAAATTCGGGCAAGTTTGTCACTTCAGTCTCAACAATTCAGACAGCAGCAGTCACAATTCGGTTTCTAATTTTTTTGAGGCATCAAACCTTAGAATTAAACCCTAAGAAAATTCGTGTGTTTAGTCTAAGAGGTTAAATACAACATATAATTTTCATGGTTCATGAAACCACCCACAAAATTTCCAGAAAATTCGTGAACTTCTGATTCCAGAACAGAAATCAGTCCAGCAACCTAGTTCCAATTTCACTTGAGAGAAAACCCATTTTAAAACCATCCAAACACAAAACAAAAATTCATACATCAATATCAATATGTTAACCATCAATATCATCAAAATTTTCGGAATTAGGGCAAGCCAAAACAGAATTGAAAAATTTCACAAGGAAGGGCAGGGAAAACCCTACTTTGAGAGCTCTTGAGCTCTACTCTCCAAAGGATGCTCTAGAATGCTTTTGCTTCACTTCAAGCTTCCCCACCAACATCAAACCCTTCCTTAACCTCTGATTGTGTGCCCTCAAAGTTGGAAAAAGTGATGGATTCAAATTATAATCGGTTAGATTTGTAGGTTATGATGAATAGAATAAGTTTAATGAAGAGAATTTGTGGTTTTAGTGACTTTGAGCTAGGGTTTTCCAAGCTTGAAGCTTGTTAATGGAGTTTGAGAGGAAGAACAATGGAGGAATGGTTCTTAGAGAGGTCTGGACGAAATTTTCATGAAGGAAATGATAAGATATTGATTTTATGAGTTTATGACAAAATGCATAGAATTTTCAAGTCCAAAATGTTTTCTTTTCTTAAAGATAAATGTAGAAATATTTGTAAGCATCCTATTGGTCCTAATAAAGTGGCAATGGTGTGGCTTCTTCTAAGCCACACACTTGTCTAAATGGGTGGCAAACTTTCACTGGAAGTTTCATTCTGTAGGAAGTTAGCGAAATCACGAACGGATAACACGTACCGATTGAACCGATATTGACCGAAAATTAATTTTAAGTATAAAATTATCAATCCCACCTATTTCTAACCTTATTCCCATGTTTTCCTAATTTCGGGCACCTCTGGCAGAATCTAGGTTTCATTGTCCGAGCCTGCGGGGCCTGCAAGGTTACTATTCATGGGCCCGCAAGGTCCTTTCTTGACGAAAAACGTATCTTGTAATGTTCTTGCATGTCTGGTTTTTCATACATGTAAAAACTGGTTTTTCATCAATGAGCTTCAAGTGGCGTCCATGAGGAGAAGTTTATCTTTGTGCAAACAAGGTGAAGAAGGTTAGATTTTGGATGAAAGGAAGAGAGAAGTTTTTGGGAATGAGGTTATGGATTGCAAGTTAAAATGTTTGTAGGAGTTTTTTGGGAAGGGGTAAAGTATTTGGTAATTGTCAAATGATGGAAGGATAGAATTGGAAAGGTTTAGTGAACAATTCCCACCATAGAGAGCATTAGAAACTGAAATACTTTTTGAATGGGTTTCTAATCTTCTTAAAGTAGAACATCTTCTTGACGAGTTTCTAACCTTTAGAACTATGTACTTCTTGAATCTTTTTAATCTTTAGAGACTTGAAAATTTTCTGATAGTTTCTAACTTCTTCAAATAAAATACTTAGCATTTTGAACCTTGGCTTGAACTTTCTAAATAATTCCTGAAGTAATGAAGTACTTTCTAACCTCAAAAGTAGTTTATGATCTTCTAGCTTGATAGTCTTCAAAGATAGACGAAATGAGGATTGACCTAAGAAAGTGCAAAGAATGTTATGAATGCTATGCGATGTAAGTTTTTAGAAACTTTTCAAGTTTAGAAGGTTTTTCAAATAATAGAAATTATATATCTTCAACTAATAGTTTAGTGAATATATTAGAAACTTATTCTTTTGTATTCATAAACCTTAGTTGAATATGACCTTTCTGTACATGATCCCTTATGAAATGATGTGTTACATCTATGTGCTTGGATTTAGAATGTTGAATAGGATTTTTGGAAGGTTTACATTACTAGTGTTATAACATAAGGTAGGGATTTTAGTATACCTAAATGATAATCTTCAAGTGGGTTTCTTATCCAAAGCATTTGAGTTCAGGAATTTGCAAGGCTACATATTCTTTCTACTTAAGAGCAGTTGTATTTTTATTTTTGCATGACCAAGTTGTAACACCCTCCAAATTACCACATTTACCCGAGTATGGATAAAGTAATTAGCAGAGTATTGATAAGTTTGGATCTATACTAGTTAAAAAAAATTCAATGACACGAAATGTCGCAATACATATACTATCATAATGAGATTTACATATCGGGGCATAATGTCGCAGTCACTATATATATATATACATCATGAGGGCAAGACCAACAACATGACCCCGAAAGTCAGGACTCGATGCAAACGAGGCTAATCCCCCTCCTGGTACCTAACCTACTCAAACACCCTGATGATAAAACCGCATATGTACATATACAAAGAGCAAAGGAAAACCAAAAGTACATCAGTCTGTAGGTAGGTAAGGTCGTAACACTATCCTATCTCTATGTACAATGTATCCGCCTCTGGAGGTCTCTACTCCTCGTGCAGGAAGCCATTGGCCATCGGGGCAATGACCTCTCCTCCGGGGGGCACTGGGTCCTCGAGGATTGAGGAGGAGGAGGACGAAATGGGTGCGTCCTGGGCTGATATACGGGTGGAGCGAGTGGAATATCAAACACTACAGGATGGGGGCCATGTGAAGGGGCACACGTCATAAGGAAAGCGGGTGAAGTCGCGGCAAAGACCGAGTCCTGAAGGAGCGATCAAAGAACATGTAGAAGGGAATAACCAACGCGTACATAGGTCCAATGGATCATATTGCCACACCCATTGTGGCGATCACAGAAAAATACTAGGGACGGCATCTGCGAAAACAATATAATACATACAACTCCAGGGGTGAGAATAATATAAAATTCTCAGGAGAGTAGTTTCCCCCATATACAATATAGGAGGTATAAGCAACTCATGCATATACAATATTCATATAAACACCTACACAGAAATCTTGAAAACCGTCCAGGGGAATAAGGATAGTATCACAATAATCAATCGAGTAATAATATGCATAATCAAAAATTCCATTTCTCATGTCTTTCTCAATTTTCTCAACATAGGGAAGGCTTATTCTCATAGAGAGATACATTCACAATTCACAATTTCACAGAGGACCATAGACCTAGGACATGAGCTCATTCCTACTCAGATCACCGAACTTCATTTTTTTCATTTCGGATCACTCAGGTCTATGCCTAGCTGACACGTCTATCGACTCACAACTTTTCTAGGGAAGTCCTTCTTTTTGCCTTCCCTCTCAATTCTTTCTAAGCCTTGTTTCTATTTTCCCCATATGTCTCAAACATACACAATAAGATATGCAAATACTATCATAGAATTTCAGCCATTTCCACATCTCATTATCCTGGCAGAATTGAAGTTCTAGGCACAACAATTTATTACCATACCAAACAACCATTCCACCCTTAAGGAAAATTTCACATGACACTTCAATGTGTCTAAAACAACCTGTAAAAATTTCAGGGCAATCAGAGTTAATAACCACTTCAATAAAATAGGCAAATCTGGTGGTCAGAAGTCACAAATTCATAGTCCAGACTTGTGTTCTCAGAATATTTAACCCTAGAATTCGATGGAATCAAGATACAAGAAAATTCACAGAGGTATTTCAACATGTTATTAGTCTTGTGTAAAAATTTCAGGAGCTATCTCAATCAATTGTTATGATTAAAAATTCGGGAAAGTTTGTTACTTCAGTCTCAACAATTTAGACAGCAACAGTTACAATTCGGTTCCTAATTTTTTTGAGTCATCAAACCTTAGAATTAACCCCTAATAAAATTCGTGTATTTAGTTGAAGGGGTTAACTACAACATATAATTTTCATGGCTCATGAAACCACCCACAAAATTTCCAGAAAATTCGTGAAAATTCTGATTACAGACAGAAATCAGTCCAGCAACCTAGTTCCAATTTCACTTGAGAGAAAACCCATTTTAAAACCATCCAAACACAACACAAAAATTCATACATCAATATCAATATGTTAACCATCAGTATCATCAAAATTTTCGGAATTAGGGCAAGCCAAAACAGAATTGAAAAATTCCACAAGAAAGGCAGCAGAAAACCCTACTCTTGAAGGTTCAGCAAGTCTATCTCTAGCTTGCTTCAAGGTGTGATTTCCACAACCAAAACTCCCACACAACCTCAAACCCTCCTCTGATCACTGATGGATGTGCAAGAAGGATGGGGTTCTTGAAATTTCAATCGGTTATAATTGTAGAGGTGGGAGTGTAGATCAATTTTTGTGAAGGAAGATTTGGGTTTTGATGATTCTAAGCTAGGGTTTTTGTGAGATGAAAGCAAGATGGAGCTCTTGGCTATGGAGGCACTTCATCTTCTGATTTCTCCTTGAATGGCCGAGAATGATGCTTGGCTTTTGGGAGGAAGATTGGTGACTAGGCTTGTAATAAATACAAGCCAAGATATTTGTTAAAAAATCATGATGAATTTGGTGACTAGGCTATGATGGATGGCTAGGATTTGATCTTGGATTCCAAGATTAAATCTTGGCCTTCCACTTGTCTTGATTTGGGGGATATCTAGTTGTAGTGATGGAAGTGTCTTTCTGAAAACGCACATTGAAATCTCACCGAATAAAACAGTACCCAATCTCACGATATTACCGAAATTTAATCCTAGGTATAAAATTATCGTTCCCACACATTCCTAATCTTATTCTCATATTTTCTTAACTTCGGCACTTGGGTCCTGAATCCCAGTTTCGCTGTCCAGAGGCCTGGCAGCAAGTACTATTCACATTTTTTTTTTTTGTACTCCCTCATGGAGTCATTCTCATCACAACTATTCCTAGAATTCTAATATTCCTATTAAGTTTTCCTCAATTAATATCTGAAGAAAACTAGGATGTTACAAGTATGTTATCTTAAATAAGGAAGGAAGGAGGTTAGATCTAACCCTATTTGAGTCACTAACACAAAATGACCTAAAAAGATGTGGGTACCTAAAGTTAAAACAACTTATGATGTCTTAGAACACATGTTGAGAAAGATGATAAGTGAAACTTGGATAATGGTTGTTCAAGACACATCATAGGTAAGAGAAAGTGGTTCAGAAAGCTAAAACTAAGGAACTATGGTTTAATAAAATTTTTTGATGGTGCTAGAGCTAAAGTTACTAGCATAGGTAATGTTGGTAAAGATGACTCTCACCTTATTTCTGATGCTCTTTTAGTTGATGGTTTGGCTCATGACCATCTAAAGCATTAGTCAGTTCTATGACCATGGCTTTAAGGTTTAGTTTGAAGCTAAAGGTTGTCATGTGCTAAATCCATCCTCTAGCAAGATTATTCTTTCTAGAAAAAGGCATTGTAACACATGTGTTATTCTTAGATAACATCTTAGATAAAGATGTAAAATGCTTAGCATCGTTTATGGATGATAAATGACTATGGCATAAGTAATTGGGACATGCTCATATGAGATTAATTTCATAATTATCGTGAAAAGAGCTTGTCAAGGGTTTGCTTATGATTAGTTATGATAAGGACTCCACTTGTGATTTCTATAAAATAAAAAAAGTAAATAAACTAAAGCTTCTTTCTATAGTAAATAAGACCACTAAAGCTAAGGTTATATGGACGGGTTGGGTCCAATTGACAAAACCCAAACCCCCCGATTTTTAGATCGGTAAATCTTAAAACCCAATAATGACTCAACTATGTCCCCGAGTCATACCTGTAACCCAATATTCAAACAATATGCAGAAATTTAGATATTGTACATTGTAAAGTCATAAAATTTTACAAGTAAGAAACAAAATTTATAGATATTTTACAAAAGGTTTCAAAATAAACCATATCAATATAAAAATAATATCAAGTCATGAAAAACATATTAATTGAACTTTAAAATCTTATAATTTTTTATAAATTATTATATAAATATATATCTCTTAAGAGATTATTTGACTTTAGACCGGGGTCAAGCAAACCCAATGTATAACTAAACCTAGCCCAAAAGTGTACCGAGTCAAATTTCAAGACTTGAACTCATCCTAATGAGGTTTGGGCTAGGCAAGGTTGGTGAGACGGGATGAGTTATGCCTGAACTAGAGCTTTTACACATGGATCTATTTGGACTAACTAAGACTTAGTCTTGCTAGAAAGAAATATGGCTTGGTTATTGTGGATGATTTCACTAGATTTACATGGGTTATTTTTATAGCCTATAAGGATGAGCTTTTACAAAATTCAAAGCTTTTGCAAGAAGAATTCAAAATGAAAAAAGGTGTTCAAATTGCCTCTATTAGATCATATCATGGAGAAGACTTTGAAAACTATACTTTTGAAACCTCTATGAAAATCATGGCATTTTTCATTAATTCTCTTTTCCCAAAACTCTTCAACAAAATGGGGTTGCAGAAAGGAAAAATAGAAGTTTACAAGAAATTGTGAGAACCTTGCTTTTAGAAAGTGGTTTATCAAAATGTTTTTGGGCAGAAGTTGTTAACACCTCTACTACATTCAAAATAGAGTTTCATCAAGTCAATCCTCAAGAAAACATCTTATGAGCTATGAGAAGGAAGAAAACCCAACATTTCTTACTTTCATGTCTTTGGTTTAGGTTTTTATTAACACTAGGGACAAGCTTGCAAAATTTGATCCCAAATCTAATGATGGCATATTCCTAGGATGTTCCTCTATGTCTAAAGCTAGGGTATTCAACAAAAGGACTTATTGTGTTGAAGAGACTATTCAAATCAAGTTCAAAGAACTTAATAGATTTTTCTCAAGAAATGGCTACTTTTGAATATGACTTTAAGAATCTGAGCATTAAAGATAATTCAGAAATTGAATTCAAAGTTTCTCAACCTTCTAAAAGTAAACAAAAACTTTTTAAACCTTCAAAAAGTGACATTTCAATTGTTGATCCACTTTGTTGTTGAGCCCTTAATTGATGAAAATGATGCTGAAGATGAAGTCAGTCATATAAACTACAAAGGAATATTTGATCTAACAATAGTTTCTCAAAATCAATTCATTGAAGACATTTCTTAAGTAGTCAAAACAAGGCTGCCATTCAAAAATGAGGCAAACCTACTTCCTATGAACATTTGAATGAGAAAATGTAGAAAATGCCCTAAATGATCAAAGTTAGGTAAAAGCTATGCAAGAGGAACTGGTCAGTTTGAAAAGAGCAAAGTTTGGACCTTGGTGGATAAACCTAAAATAAAATCTATCATAAGTACTAAATAGTGTTCAGAACAAGTTGGATAGGCTAGAAAAGTGGTTAGATATAGGTCTAGACTAGTCAGTCAAGGGTATAACTAACAAAAATGAATCAATTATGATGAAACCTTTGCACTAGTGGCTAGATTGGAAGCTATTAGAATGCTTCTAGGTTTTGGTTATTAAGGATTCATTCTTTATCAATAGATATCAAATCTCTTCTTAAATGGCTTTCTCTATAAGGAAGTTTATGCATAGCAACCTCCTAGATTTGAGAATGAAGCATTTCCTAACCATGTCTTTAAGCTTACAAAGGCACTCTATGGTCTTAAACAAGATCCACGAACTTAGTATGACTTAGTTTCTTTTTTCTTAAGAGATAGTTTAAAATAGGTAGTGTTAATACTACTCTCTTCTCTTTTCAAGAACTGATTTTCTGATTGTGAAAATTTATGTTGATAATATCATTTTTGATGCTGCTAATCACTCTCTGAAGAAATTTTAGAACTTATGCAAATGAATTTGATATGAGCATGATGGGGAATAAAGTTCTTTCTTGGACTTTAAATCAACAGCAAAAAGGGAGAACTTTGATTATAAAGAAAAATACATAGAGGAACTAAAAAGATTTGACATGGAAAAGGAAAGCCGATGAACACTCCCATGCACCCTTCTCAAGTTATTGATGTTGATAAGAGTGGTGATAAAGTATCAAAAAGTTCATATAGAGATATAATTGGATCATTGCTTTATCTTCCTCCAGGAGATTGACGTTTAATTAAATGTGAAAATTTGCGCTAGATTTCAATTTAACCCAAAGCAATCACACTTAAATATTGTCAAAAGAAATTTGAGATATCTTGCTAGTACTACAAATCTTGGCCTTTGGTACAAGAAAGGTACTTCTAGTGATATTGTAGGATATTGTGATGATTTTGCTAGAGATAAAGTTGATAGAAAGAGTACAAGTGGTTACTACTGCTTTTTTGGAGATTACTTAATAACTTGTGTAACATCCTAGTTTTCTTCAAATATTAATTGAGGAAAACTTAATAGGAATATTAGAATTCGCAGGAATAGTTGTGATGAGAATGACTCCATGAGGGAGTACAAAACGTGAATAGTACTTGGCGGGCCGCTAGGCCTCCGGGACTAAACTTGGGATTTAGGACCCAGAGGTGCCCGAAGTTAAGAAAATATGAGAATAAGATTAGGAATGTGTGGGAACGATAATTTTATACCTAGGATTAAATTTCGGGTAATATCAGTGAGTATTGTACGGTGTTTACCCGTTCGGTAAGTTTCGGTGTGTGGTTTTAACACGAAAAGACACTTCCATCACTACAACTAGATAATATCCCCCAAATCAAGACAAGTGGAAGGCCAAGATTTAATCTTGGAATCCAAGATCAAATCCTAGCCATCCATCATAGCCTAGTCACCAAATTCATCATGATTTTTTAACAAATATCTTGGCTTGTATTTATTACAAGCCTAGTCACCAATCTTCCTCCCAAAAGCCAAGCATCATTCTCGGCCATTCCAAGGAGAAATCAGAAGATGAAGTGCCTCCATAGCCAAGAGCTCCATCTTGCTTTCATCTCACAAAAACCCTAGCTTAGAATCATCAAAACCCAAATCTTCCTTCACAAAAATTGATCTACACTCCCACCTCTACAATTATAACCGATTGAAATTTCAAGAACCCCATCCTTCTTGCACATCCATCAGTGATCAGAGGAGGTTTTGAGGTTGTGTGGGGAGTTTTGGTTGTGGAGAAATCACACCTTGAAGCAAGCTAGAGATAGAGACTTGTGAACCTTCAGAGAGTAGGGTTTTCTGCTGTTTCTTGTGGAATTTTTCAATTCTGTTTTGGCTTGCCCTAATTCCAAAAATTTTGATGATACTGATGGTTAACATATTGATATTGATGTATGAATTTTTGTGTTGTGTTTGGATGGTTTTAAAATGGGTTTTCTCTCAAGTGAAATTGGAACTAGGTTGCTGGACTGATTTCTGTTCTGTAATCAGAATTTTTCATGAATTTTCTGGAAATTTTGTGGGTGGTTTCATGAGCCATGAAAATTATATGTTGTAGTTAACCCCTTAAACTAAATACACGAATTTTATTAGGGGTTAATTCTAAGGTTTGATGACTCAAAAAAATTAGGAACTGAATTGTAACTGTTGCTGTCTAAATTGTTGAGACTGAAGTAACAAACTTTCCCGAATTTTTAATCATAGCAATTGATTGAGATAGCTCCTGAAATTTTTACACAAGACTAATAACATGTTGAAATACCTCTGTGAATTTTCTTGTACCTTGATTCCATCGAATTCTAGGGTTAAATATTCTGAGAACACAAGTCTGGACTATGAATTTGTGACTTCTGACCACCAGATTTGCCTATTTTATTGAAGTGGTTATTCAACTCTGATTGCCCTGAAATTTTTACAGGTTGTTTTAGACACATTGAAATGTCATGTGAAATTTTCCTTAAGGGTGGAATGGTTGTTTGGTATGGTAATAAATTGTTGTGCCTAGAACTTCAATTCTGCCAGGATAATGAGATGTGGAAATGGCTGAAATTCTATGATAGTATTTGCATATCTTATTGTGTATGTTTGAGACATATGGGGAAAATAGAAACAAGGCTTAGAAATAATTGAGAGGGAAGGCAAAAAGAAGGACTTCCCTAGAAAAGTTGTGAGTCGATAGACGTGTCGGCTAGGCATAGACCTGAGTGATCCGAAAATGGAAAAAAATGAAGTTCGTGATCTCCATAGGAATGAGCTCATGTCCTAGCAGTCTATGGTCCTCTGTGAAATTGTGAATTGTGAATATCTCTCTGTGAGAATAAGCCTTCCCTATGTTGAGAAAATTGAGAAAGACATGAGAAATGGAATTTTTTATTATGCATATTATTACTCGATTGATTATTGTGATACTATCCTTAGTTCCCCGGTACGGGTTTTCAAGATTTCTGTGTAGGTGTTTATATGAATATTGTATATGCATGAGTTGCTTATACCTACTGGATATTGTATATGGGGGAAACTACCTTCCTAGAGAATTTTATATTATTCTCACCCCTGAGTTGTATGTATTATATTGTTCAATTTTAGATGCCGTCCCTAGTGTTTTTCATTCGCCACAATGGGTGTGGCAATATGATCCTGCATTGGACCGCATGTACGCCGTTGGTTATTCCAGTTTCGGATCTACATGTTCTTTGATCGCTCCTTCAGGACTTCGGTCTTTGCCGCGGACTTCGACCCCGCTTTTCCTTATGACGGCGTGCCCCTTCACATGGCCCATCCTGGAGTGTTTGAGATTCCACTCGCTCCACCCGTATATCAGCCAGCAGACGCACCCGTTTCGTCATCCTCCTCATCTAACTCAGATCCTCTGAGGACCCGGTGCCCGGAGGAGAGGTCATTGCCCCGATGGCCAATGGCTTCCTGCACGAGGAGTAGAGACCTTCAGAGGCGGATGCATTGTACATAGAGATAGGATAGTGTTAGGACCTTACCTACCTATAGATTGATGTACTTTTGGTCTTCCTTTGCTCTCGTTGTATATGTACATATGCGGTTTTGTCATCAGGGTGTTTGAGTAGGTTAGGTACCAGGAGGGGATTAGCCCGTTGCATCGAGTCCTGACTTTTCGGGGTCATGTTGCTTGTCTTGCCCTCATGATGTATATATATATATAGTGACTGACATTATGCCCCTATATGTAAATCTCATTATGATAGTATATGTATTGCGACATTTTTTGTCATTGAATTTTTTTTTTTAACTAGTATAGATCCCGAACTTATGAGGAATATTCTTAATTACTTATCCATACTCCTGGTAAATGTGGTAATTTGGAGGGTGTTACATTATGGTATTTAGGTCCATCCTATCAGCCTGGCATTGGACGACTATGTTTCCGTAGTAGTTGTCATGCATAATGATGCATATATATATGTGTGTATACATGACTGTTGGAAATGTTGTGGGTTACTGCCACACTTGGATTGGTATTGAGCCTAATCAACTCAATATTTTGTTTGGTGTGACAGGAATCAATGACTTCAATCGGAGGACAGGAGAGGGGGGAACAATGTTGATATGATGAACACTTTTCATGAAATGGCCGAGCAATGAGGGAGCAAGCTGCTTTGCCAACCGAATGATGGAACGATTACACCGCAATGAGGAGCAGCACCTGGCTCGTAACCCAGGAGGGAATGAAGTAGATGTAGAATATCAGAAATTTGCTGAGTTTAGGAAGGCAAACCCCCGCCTTTCCAGGAGCTTTCCACAAAGCAGAGGAGTGGATCAAGGCAATGGAAAAGGTTTTCTCAGCTTCTACCCTGCATAGAGATTCAAAAGGTGGCTTTTGCCACCTATATGCTGGAAGAGATGTTCAATTCTGGTGGGTAGGTGCTAGAGGACTTTTCGAAGCCTCCCGCATTAAGTCACCTGGGATATCTTTAAGGAGGCTTTTTATCACAAGTACTTCCCGCTTTTGTGAGAAATGCGAAGGAGTTAGAATTTATGGCCCTTAGACAAGGTCCTATGAGTGTGGCAGAGATACCGCCAAGTTTGAGGAACTTTGCAAATTTTCTACGATTTACCAGCGTGACCTGACGAAGTTTGGAAATGCATGAAATATGAAGGGGGTCTACGTGAAGATATTGAAGCCGCTGAGCCTCTTGGAAATTCGAGATTATCCTACTTTGGTGAACAAATGTCGACGCGCTAAGGAGTCTAACAAGAAGTTGGCAAACCTCAGGTATGCGCAAAACAATGTCAAGAGAGACTAGCACCCCAAGGCCCTCGATTCAAGCCTATGCACCAATCTAAGGGAAGATTTCCACGAAACAACAACAACAACAACAACAACAGGAAAACAGATCCAATCTCCAAGACCTGAGGCAATGAGAGAGTGTTTAAATGCGGAAATATATGGAACCGGCCTTGCTGGACCACACAAATCACATGCTTTGGTTGTGGGAAACCAGGACACAAGATCTTCGAGTGTCCTATAAGAAAGCTCAGCACCCCCAGGCCACAACAACCAGGCGTGTTTTGCCTGGATGCCAAGGAGATTTCTCAATCTTCCGATTATCAGAGGTAAGTGTGAAATAAATGAAATTATTTTAGACGTACTATGATTCGGTGCCTCCCATTCTTTCATATCCTATGACTGTGTACAAAAGTTAGGATTACCTGTGTCTAAGCTATCATATGACCTTCTTGTATCCACCCTACTGGAATCCCATTAGAACTTGTCAAGCATGCATGACCACTTCTTTTTTTATAAATGCCAGAAAATTTAATGCAAATTTGTTTTGTCTACCTTTGTTGGCTTAGAAGTCATTTTAGGTATGGATTGGCTGGTACCAAATTATGTGCTTTTGCATTGTCCAACTAGAACTGCTATATTTCTTCTCATGTCTACCTCTATTCCTGCGGTTCCTTTTTCTTTACTTGGACCTAGTAACACCTAACCCTAGTAAGGTAGGTCGTAAATATGTCCTCCTCTCAGTAGTGAAGCCGAAAGTATCCATGATCTGAATACGATTCCAGTGGTGAGGGACTATCCAGATGTGTTCCCAGGATATTCCGGAGTTTCCGCTCGAGCGGGAAGTCAAATTCTCCATTGAGTTGGTCCAGGGATCGGTCCTATTTCCATTGCCCCTTATAGGATGTCCCCCTTAGAATTGAAGGAATTAAAGTCACAAATTGAAGAGCTACTAGGGAAGCACTTTATTAGACCTAGTGCCTCGCCGTGGAGCCCCGTTCTTTTGGTAAAGAAAAGGATGGGGGTATGAGGCTTTGTGTGGATTATAGGCAGTTGAACAAGGTAACGATCAAGAACAAGTACCCTCTGCCAAGATTGACGACCTGGATCAATTACGTGGGCAACTGTTTCTCAAAGATTGACCTTAGGTCGGGTTACCATCAGATTTTAGTTCGGATGGACATCCCTAGACTGCCTTTAGAACTCGATACGGACATTATGAGTATAAGGTAATGTCTTTTGGATCTGACCAATGCTCCTTGGTATTCATGGATTATATGAACCGATTTCCGCCCGTACTTGGATAAATTCGTAGTTGTCTTTATAGATGACATACTTATTTATTCAAGGACCAAAGAGGAACATGCAAAGCATCTTAGGTTTGTGTTACAAATTCTAAGGGAGAGGAAGTTGTATGCTAAACTGTCAAAGTGTGAGTTCTGGATGGGAGAGGTTAAGTTCCTTGGTCATGTGGTGTCACGAGAGGAGTTTCCGTAGATCCAAGCAAAGTAGAATCCGTACTTAATTGGGGACGGCCAACTACGGTAACTAGATTCGAAGCTTTCTTGGGTTGGCTGCATACTATAGGCGATTTATTATGGGTTTTTCCCAGCTAGCTCTACCTTTGACCAAGTTAACTCAAAGAATGCTCAATTCAAATACAGAATGTGAGAATAGTTTTCAGAGTTGAAGTTGACCATGGCTCCTGCCTTGGTGCTACCGACCTCAGGACCCTTCGAGGTTTATTGTGATGCTTCTAGTAAGGGCTTAGGGTGTGTGCTTATGCAGCATAGAATGTGGTTGCTTATGCCTCTGGCAGTTAAGACCCACGAGGTGAACTATCCAACCCATGATCTTGAACTTGCGGCTGGTTTTTGCTTAAAGATCTGGCAACACCATCTTTATGGTGTAAGTTCAATGTTTTCTAATCATAAGAGTTTAAAGTACCTCTTTTATCAGAAGAATTGAATATGAGACAGAGCGGTGGATGGAATTCTTTAAGGATTACGAGTTTAATGAATTACCACCCAGGCAAGGCAAATGTTGTGGCTGATGCATTGAGCAGAAGTCCCTGAGTGTAGCATGCATGATGATCAAGGAAACGGAACTAGTAGAAGACTTCAAGAAACTTAGCTTGAGCACGTCTCAGCCCCGAAGGTGTGGTGTTAGGTCAGATTAAAATAACAAGCGAGTTCCAGGAACAGTTTTGGTTGCACAACTGAAGATCAAGAGCTTCAAGAGATTTTTAAATCAGCTACACTAAGAAGTTGCCGAATTTACCACAGACCAGCGAGGTATATGGAGGTATAAGGACAGGGTCTGTGTACTGCAAGTGGTACTCAAGAATGAGATTTTGAAGGAGGCACACAAAGGTGAATTCACCAAACACCCTGGGACTAGTAAGATGTATGCAGATCTCAAGAGAATGTTTTGGTGGCCTGGGATGAAGAGGGATATAGCGGAGTTTGTTCGCAAGTGTTTAACTTGTCAAAGAGTCAAAATAGAACACCAAGCCGGCTGAGCTTACACCCTTAGAAATCCCAATGGAAGTGGAAAGATCTCCATGGATTTCGTAATGGGTTTACCGAGGACGTCTTCAGGCTATGACGCTATATGGGTCATAGTGGATAGACTGACCAAGTCTGCTCACTCTTACCCATCAAAGCTAATTATCCTTTGGATAGATTAGCCTCCTTGTATATCCAAGAGATAGTAAGGCTACACGGCGTTCCTTCTTCAATAGTTTCCGAGGGGACCCCGTTTTACTTCAAGGTTCTGGGAGCTTTCCAACGGGCCTTTGGAACCAAGCTGATTGAGTACGGCTTATCACCCCCAAACGGATGGGCAGACCAAATGCACCATACAACTTTGGAAGATATGCTGAGGGCATGCGTGATTGAGCAGAAGGGGAGTTGGGATAAAGTACTTCCGCGGTGGAGTTTGCTTATAATAACGCTATCATGCTAGTATTGGCATGGCCCCATACGAAGCCTTGTATGGAAGGAAATGTCATCCCCATTGTGTTGGTACGATTCAGGAGAAGCGAGATGTTGGGACCGACGTTAATCAGACGACGGAACAAATCCAGAAGATTAAGAATAAAATCCTCGCTGCAGAGTCGTCAAAAGAGTTATGCAGATAAACGAAGGAAGCCTTTAGAGTTTAAAGAAGGAGAGCATGTGTTCCTGAAGGTCACACCACTACGGGCGTAGGAGAGTCTTGAAGGTCAAAAAGTTGTCACCTAGGTTTATAGGTCCTTTTCAAATTCTTCGACGAATTGGGTCAGCTGCTTTCAAATAGCCCTACCCCGTCTTTATCCAATCTCCATAATGTCTTCCATGTATCTCAACTTAGAATGTACCACCCAGACTCCACCCATATCATTGAACCCGAATCTATACAGTTACGGGACGACTTGACGTTTCAAGTGCCTCCCGCTGAGAATGCATAGAGAGATCAAGCAACTGAGGAATAAAGCAATGCAACTAGTCAAAGTAGCTTGGGGTGGGCTAGGAAATGAAGAATTCACATGGGAGTTAGAGTCAACTATGAAGAGAGACTATCCAGAATTGTTTCCAGGTACGAAATTTTGAGGGCAAAATTTTTTACTTAGGTGGGTGGTAATGTAACATCCTAGTTTTCTTCAGATATTAATTGAGGAAAACTTAATAGGAATATTAGAATTTGAGGAATAGTTGTGATGAGAATGACTCCATGAGGGAGTACAAAAAAAAAACGTGAATAGTACTTGGCGAGCCCGAGGCCTCGGAGCGAAACTGGGATTCAGGAGAGGTGCCCGAAGTTAAGAAAATATGAGAATAAGATTAGGAATGTGTGGGAACGATAATTTTATACCTAGGATTAAATTTCGGTAATATGTTAGATGGGTACGGTGTTTACCCGTTCGTGAGATTTCGTGTGCGGTTTTTAACACGAAAGACACTTCCATCACTACAACTAGATAATATCCCCCAAATCAAGACAAGTGGAAGGCCAAGATTTAATCTTGGAATCCAAGATCAAATCCTAGCCATCCATCATAGCCTAGTCACCAAATTCATCATGATTTTTTAACAAATATCTTGGCTTGTATTTATTACAAGCCTAGTCACCAATCTTCCTCCCAAAAGCCAAGCATCATTCTCGGCCATTCCAAGGAGAAATCAGAAGATGAAGTGCCTCCATAGCCAAGAGCTCCATCTTGCTTTCATCTCACAAAAACCCTAGCTTAGAATCATCAAAACCCAAATCTTCCTTCACAAAAATTGATCTACACTTCCACCTCTACAATTATAACCGATTGAAATTTCAAGAACCCCATCCTTCTTGCACATCCATCAGTGATCAGAGGAGGGTTTGAGGTTGTGTGGGGAGTTTTGGTTGTGAAGAAATCACACCTTGAAGCAAGCTAGAGATAGAGACTTGCTGAACCTTCAAGAGTAGGGTTTTCTGCTGCCTTTCTTGTGGAATTTTTCAATTCTGTTTTGGCTTGCCCTAATTTCGAAAATTTTGATGATACTGATGGTTAACATATTGATATTGATGTATGAATTTTTGTGTTGTGTTTGGATGGTTTTAAAATGGGTTTTCTCTCAAGTGAAATTGGAACTAGGTTGCTGGACTGATTTCTGTTCTAAATCAGAATTTTTCACGAATTTTTGGAAATTTTGTGGGTGGTTTCATGAGCCATGAAAATTATATGTTGTAGTTAACCCTTAAACTAAATACACGAATTTTCTTAGGGGTTAATTCTAAGGTTTGATGCCTCAAAAAAATTAGGAACCGAATTGTAACTGTTGCTGTCTAAATTGTTAAGACTGAAGTAACAAACTTTCCCGAATTTTTAATCATAGCAATTGATTGAGATAGCTCCTGAAATTTTTACACAAGACTAATAACATGTTGAAATACCTCTGTGAATTTTCTTGTACCTTGATTCCATTGAATTCTAGGGTTAAATATTCTGAGAACACAAGTCTGGACTATGAATTTGTGACTTCTGACCACCAGATTTGCCTATTTTATTGAAGTGGTTATTCAACTCTGATTGCCCTGAAATTTTTACAGGTTGTTTTAGACACATTGAAGTGTCATGTGAAATTTTCCTTAAGGGTGGAATGGTTGTTTGGTATGGTAATAAATTGTTGTGCCTAGAACTTCAATTCTGCCAGGATAATGAGATGTGGAAATGGCTGAAATTCTATGATAGTATTTGCATATCTTATTGTGTATGTTTGAGACATATGGGGAAAATAGAAACAAGGCTTAGAAAGAATTGAGAGGGAAGGCAAAAGAAGGACTTCCCTAGAAAAGTTGTGAGTCGATAGACGTCGGCTAGGCATAGACCTGAGTGATCCGGAAATGGAAAAAATGAAGTTCGGTGATCTCGAGTAGGAATGAGCTCATGTCCTAGCAGTCTATGGTCCTCTGTGAAATTGTGAATTGTGAATGTATCTCTCTGAGAATAAGCCTTCCCTATGTTGAGAAAATTGAGAAAGACATGAGAAATGGAATTTTTGATTATGCATATTATTACTCGATTGATTATTGTGATACTATCCTTAGTTCCCGGACGGGTTTTCAAGATTTCTGTGTAGGTGTTTATATGAATATTGTATATGCATGAGTTGCTTATACCTACTGTATATTGTATATGGGGGAAACTACTCTGAGAATTTTATATTATTCTCACCCCAGTTGTATGTATTATATTGTTCAGATTCGCAGATGCGTCCCTAGTGTTTTTCTGATTCGCCACAATGGGTGTGGCAATATGATCCGGCATTGGACTGCATGTACGTCGTTGGTTATTCCCAGTTTCGGATCTACATGTTCTTTGATCGCTCCTTCAGGACTTCGGTCTTTGCCACGGACTTCGACCGCTTTCCTTATGACGGTGCCCTTCACATGGCCCATCCTGGAGTGTTTGATATTCCACTCGCTCCACCCGTATATGGCCGGGGCACCCGTTTCGTCATCCTCCTCATCTGACTCAGATCTGAGGACCAGGTGCCCAGGAGGAGGAGGGTCATTGCCCGATGGCCAATGGCTTCCTGCACGAGGAGTGAGAGACCTCCGGAGGCGGATGCATTGTACATAGAGATAGGATAGTGTTAGGACCTTACCTACCTATAGACTGATGTACTTTTGGTTTTCTTTTGCTCTGTTGTATATGTACATATGCGGTTTTGTCATCAGGGTGTTTGAGTAGGTTAGGTACCAGGTAGGGGGATAGCCTCGTTTGCATTAAAGTCCTACTTTTCGGGGTCATGTTGTTGGTCTTGCCCTCATGATATATATATATATATATATATATATATATATATATATATATATATATATATATATATATATATATATATATATATATATATATATAGAACATATGCCCCTATATGTAAATCTCATTATGATAGTATATGTATTGCGACATTTAATATCATTGAATTTTTTTTTTTAACTAGTATAGATCCATAATTTATAATAATATTTTTAATCATTTTATCCATACTCGGGTAAATGTGGTAATTTGGAGTGTTACAATACTTATCAAGTAGATTGCCTGTAACATCCTCCTAAGTACAACATCATCCTTAAGCTATGACATTAGACTTAGGAGTTGTTACTTATAAATTAGTAGACCTTCCTTAAGTTGTTATAGAAAATACAATCGAATCGTGTAATAACTAATTCGTAATGCTAGTAAAAAAATAACAAAGAAATAGAGTATTTATGGAATAAAATTCCAAATATAAGAAAAAGCTCTTCTATGAGCTTTAATGTACATCTGTCTTCTAATACATTTACAAACATATACATACAACTAAGGGAAACTGATAAAGGATTAAGCTATTGAACTACAACAAATCCAATTCTTCTATGTAGCAGCCTTATTATTCTCTGATCTCTGAGATGACATGGAATACAAGCAAACATAGGGGTAAGAATTGTAAAATTCTAGGAGGGCATTCCCTAAATACATAATAAAATCCATGTCATCATCATCATCCTAACCACTTCGATTTATTGTAGAAGCTATTGTGAAATAGAGGTTTCTGGGGTCACTTTTAGAAACTACTTTTTACTTTCTGAATGATGTTTCTAAACTTTTCTTTCTAGAAGCTAGAGTAGTTGACCAAGTTGGAGAATAGATGTCATGCCAGGATATACTTAGTTTGACTTTAAATTTGAAATTCAAATTTCCATCTTTTTCCTATAAAGTGCATTGTTTCACTATGAAATGTGCTTTTGAAGAGTGCTTACTTCTTAACTTTTTGGTTCATCTTTTATTCTTCAATCAGAGTTTGTTGTGAATGTTATGATTGCGAGCACGATGATTGAAGATGTTAGAACATACTTGGTTTAGAGTTGGATGAAATCTTCGCTGAATTGCACTTTCTAAAGATCTGATTGTTGGTTTCTTATACCTTAGAGTTTTCTTTCATCCATTGAGCATATATACGTTCATTCAATGATAAATTTTTCACATGCCTTGAGTCCCAATGCCTTCAAATGAGATCAAACATGTTTACACATATTTTTGTCAAAATATTCTCGTTTTAAGAACTGTGTATGCTTATGTATAAAGATGTGTTTGTAGCTTCGACGAGAAACTCAACAAAATGATTAGCCCTTCTTCAAAATATTTTCATAAAATTGGTTATGTGCGGTCAAAACATTTTTCCTAAATGCTTTTTGAAGGGTTCTTGGGCTAACAGTTAGTTTTCTATATTATGGAGAGTAGAATAAGTTTAGTAAAGGAATATTAGTGTTTTAGTGACTTTGAGCTTAGGCTATGAGACCATGGAAGCTAGGTTTTGGGGTTTAGAGCAAGAAGAACACGGAGGCTACAAATGATGGGTTGGCCGAATTTCATCATGAGGAAAAGTGTGAAATGCAGTTGTTGTCTTGTTTATATAAAATGTGTTATAATTTACTACCACAAATAAATATAACTTTATATTAAAAATGAATATATATTATGTGGCTAATATAAATTATTTATAAAGGCAAGAGGTATGACCAATTCCTCATCACACACTTGTCAAGTGTAGTAGAATAGCTTACTCTAAGTTTTATACAATGCAAAGACCACACACTAAAGTTTTATTGAACGGATGAAATATTGGCTTCCAAGTGAAATTAAAATTAATAAAAGGCCAAGATTAAAACTTACTTGACAAGTTTTAATCTATGTCATCCACTTGGCTCAACATGAGTGGCTCACTTAAATTTTAGTGAGCAAGTTGCTTTTTTGGTGTTAAATTTGTATACTGATATTCCACCAAACGAGTAAAACATTCAGAAAATAGATATTGCTCAAAATTAAATTCCATATTTGGAAATTTCATTTCTAATCAATTTTAACCTTGACCTATCTTTTCTCAATCTAGGGCATCTTGTCATCCCAATTCTAGGGTTTCTGTCCTATGGGCCCACAGGGCCTACAAGGTTACTATTTATTTTTTTTCTAGTCATTCTCATAATGACTAATTCTATCATATTCGTGAAAATTCTGATTAATAAAGTTCAAATAAAATTTTTGAAATAAATTTTGGGATGTTACAATATCACCCTCCTTAAAAAAAAAAATTGCCCTCAAAATTCATTAGACATTGACTTGGAAAGGTAGTTCACACAAGTTCAAAGAAACCAACCATACACAACCAATCAAAAGGTAACAATTAGGTCCTATAACGTAGTAAAAACATTCCCACCTCGATAAGATCTTCTGATGGTGATGTCCGTTTAGCTATTCTAGTGTTATGGCCTTGTAGTTGATTTTGGACACTTCTTTGGGATCTCCCTAATCTTATGTCCTGGTTTTTATAGCAGTAGCATAATTTATTGTCGAACCAAGCACGTCTCCCATTATCCTTTCCACACCTTGGGAAGTCATGTATTATGGTTGACTCTTATTGTTGTTTATCCTCATATGGGCTTGGTTGAAACTACTTCTTTTGGGGGGCTTCCTCATAGTCTTGGTCTTCAGGTGGTGATCTTTTCTTAGAGTTGTCCATAGAGACTCAACAATCACCAGCTTCTTGTTATATCCTTCCACTAGCCGACATTTGCCTACTAAGGCATCATAGTCTCTGATCTCTAAGAGCTTGATAGCAACTTTGATGTCTTCTTGTAGTTCATCTTTGTATTTGATACGCTTCCAAGCTTTATCGGGATTATGTTGATAAATAATGGAGAATTTGTAGAGCTCCTCAAACTTCACAGGATATTTTGCCACGCTCATGTTTCCCTACTTGAGCCCCATGATCTCTACCTCCTTTGCATTCCTTATTGAAGTAAGAAAGTATTTTTAGTAGAAGGCTTCTTTGAAAATATCCCAAGTGATTGCAGTTTGAAAAGCGTCAAGCAATTTTCTAGTCCTATTCCACCAAAATTTACCATTGGCTTCCAGCATGTAGGTAGCGAAGGCCACTTTCTAATTTTCTGTATAGGCTAACCCTTAATTCATTCCTTTGCTAGATCGAATGGTTCTCAAAAAGGCATTAGGTTAGCCTTGCTAAACTTAGCAAATTTTTGTATCCTACATCCACCTATGTTCCTCTTGGGTTTTCTGTGAATTCCTTTTAGCATTCTAATCTAATCTCTCCATCATCTGGTTTGCCATTGCAGTTGTTCCCTTATACCAGCCATTTCATGAAAAGTATCCATCATGTCTTTTGGCTCAGGATCCTCGTTCCTAGTATGTCTATGGTTTGCCATTGGTTCTTGAACACACCAATAAAAGATATTGAGTTGATCAAGCTCAACACCATGCTAGGTGTGATAGCAACTTACTACAGGACCACTAGATTGGCATGCACATCTAAACCTTATATCTTACCATACAAATAAGATTCAAGGCATGACTTATCTACACATTGAAAGCATAGCTGGTCTATTCCTCAAGGTCTTACTAGGATGAATTGCTCTGATACCATAATGTAACACCCTCCCAAGTACAACATCATCCTTAAGCCATGACATTAGACTTAGGAGTTGTTACTTATAAATTAGCAGGCCTTTCTTAAGTAGCTATAGCAAATGCAATCGAATCATGTTAATTCATAATTCTACTAAAAATATAACAAAGAAATAGAGTATTTATTGAATACAATTCCAAATACAAGAAAAGACTCTTCTATGAGCTTTAATGTACATCCGTCTTCTAATACATTTACAAATATATACATACAACTAAATAAAACTAATAAAGGCTTCAGCTATTAAACTACTACAAATCCAATTCTTCCATGTGGCACCTCATTGTTCTCTAGATCTATTTGGAGACGATATGGGAACACAAACAACCATAGGGGGTGACAATTGTAAAATTCTAAGAGGGCATTCCCAAATACATAATAAAATCCATGTCATCATCATCATCCCAACTACTTCAGTTTGTTAAGAAAAATTAAATGTGATCATGCAGCACATATTAAGGATTCATTTTAAAGTTCAAAATCATCCTTCCAAACTAGGCTTCTTTTAGTATTCAATCACTTAATACTCATATATCATAATGATCAAGCTCATAATAAATCATATTAGACAAACAATTCAATGTAGCATGAGTATGCATATGATAAATGAAATGATCTTTAGTGAAATTATCCTTACGTGCCATTGATCTATCAAAGGGGAGGGCTATAAGTATCCTTATAAGCACATAACATCGTCATGCTCCATGTCACATATACAAGCACCACAATCAAATATGCATAGCATCAGGATTTGAGTTACTTAATGCATCAAGCACACATATGACTTATGATCTCAAGCTATAATCTCAATCTTCTTTCCATATAGGAGCATTTATCATGAGCACTTACATATGTGCAACATCATCCTTAAATTTACATCGTATACTAGATATCGAGTCATTGACATTTCATCATGGATTCAGGAATTCAGCATGCTATCCAGAATTTTAGTTCTAAATAAAATTATGGATCAGCTACAAACATCATAAAAAAGAGCAACGTAAATTTTCAGAGTTAATTCATGATGTCTACGAGTCCTAAAAAATTTTCAGAGCAAAATAAGGTCTCTAGTTATATCAATAAAATTCTACAAATTCAGAGCCAGAAGCTACTTATTTTTAGCCAATAGTTAGAATTCCTAATTTTATTACCTTATAAAATGAATATATAAAATCCTAAGAAAATTTAGGTGGACGTCATGATATCCACAACATCTTGTAAAAATTTCAAGTCAAAATTCAATCATTGGTTACTTAACAAAATTAGACAAATTTAGTGCTTAAAATTGGTTGTCTAGGAAGAAACCCTGACCAGCTTGGTTCTTGAATTTTTAAAAATAGAAAAATTGCTGAAAATAACTCACGCAAAATATTGGAGACGCCTTAATATGTTAGCTTTATCATATAAAAATGTTAGCTCAAAATAAAGTCTCTAACTATGTAAATAAAATCATAAAAATTGAGCTGTTTACTTAAATTTGAGAATTCCAGCAACATAGTTCACAACTTATTTTTATAAAAAGGATTTTCTAATATCATCCAATCATTCCACCCAATTAGACACATCAATATCTATATGTTATCAATCAATACAATAAAAAATTTCAAGCCAAACCAGTTCAGAAGATTTAGAGCAATTTTTGAAAGAAAATAGGCCAAAGAAAACCCTACTTAAATCTTCATAGCTCCTTGCCTAGAATAATCTTTCCCAAGTGCTTTTCTTCATTCAAAACCCTTCTAAACAACCCTCAACCCTCTCTTCAGCAATAATGTATGATGGATCAAAGTGAAAAAATAGTGATGGACTAAAATTCTAATCGGTCAGTTTTGTAGATTATGGATAGTAGAATAAGTTTAGTGAATGAATCTTGGTATTTTAGTGATTTTGAGCTTAGGCTTTGAGACCATGCAAACTAAGTTTTAGGGTTTAGAGCAAGAAGAACATGGAAGCTGAAAATGAGGAGGGCTAGCCGAATTTCATCATGAGGAAAAGGTGTGAAATGTAGTTTTTGTCTTGTTTATATAAAATGCGTTATAATTTACTACCACAAATAATTATAAATTTCTATTAAAAACTTGTCAAGTGTAGTGGAGTAGCTTACTTTTTAAGTTTCATATGGTGAAAAAATTGAACACCTAAATTTTATTGAACAGATAGATATTGACCTCAGAGTGAAAGTAAAATTTATAAAAGGCCAAGATTAAAACTTACTTGACAAGTTTTAATCTATGTCCACTTGGCTCAACATGAGTGGCTCACTTAAATTTTAGTGAGCAAGTTGCTTTTTCAATGTAAAAATTATACACTGATATTCCAGAATAGGTAAAACACATTTAAAAACAAATATTGCGCAAATTAAATTCCAAGTTTGGAAATTTCATTTTTAATCAATTTTAACCTTGACCCTATCTTTTCTAGTCAGGCATTGTGGTCCCAATTCTAAGTTTCGGCTATCCCATGGGCCCTTAGGGCCTACAAGGTTACTACTCACATTTTTTCCTAATCATTCTAGTATGACTAATTCTATTAGATTCATAAAATTTCTTATTAATAAAGTTCAAATAAAATTTTTGAAATAAATTTTGAGATGTTACATTGCCCTTTTTATAATAAATCATATAAATAGAGTTAACTTTAACTTTCTATGATGAACTTGCTGTTAGCTTAAACCTTTCAGAAAGCTTCATAGTAATATTTTTTGAGTGACAACAAAACCAATTTATAGAAAATATTTTGAAGAATGACTAATGTTTTTCTTGAGTTTCTTGTCATAGTATAGGTTATTTCCAGAATTGCATAATGCGGACTTAAAGTGAGAATAATTTCACTTTGTATGTGTAACATGATTTATGTTATATAAAGAGATTGAACTTACTAGAAGTGAATATTATATCACGCAAAGTAAGCACACATGCTTGACGGATAAAAAGATATCAAGACAAGTACAAGAAACCAAGATCTTAGACTTCAGAAAGTAGCACGGGACTTCAAAAAGTACATTTGAAATGAAGATTTCCATCAAACGCTGAAACCAATGTGTTCTACCTGCTTTAATCTTCATGATCGCAAATCTTTTAGTATCATAAAGCTTGGATTAAAGATCTGAAGACTGAAGATTCATCAAGGGACTGATTCACAATTCAGAAAGCTCATTTCAATGTAGAGCATTGAACGTTACTGGAAAAGAGGGAAATTTGAATTTTTGAAATTCAAATTTAAAGTTTAAACTAGATTCAAAATTAACGAGTCATCTTTTTTGCTAACTTGGTCAACAACCTCAGCTTCTAGAAGAAAGAGTTCAAAAATCACATTAAGAAAGTAAGAATAGTTTTTGAAGTAACATTAGAAACCTCATATCTCACAAGCTTCTGCAAAAGCTCTGACAAAGGGCTACTCTTCTACATTACTTTTCCAAGACACAAATAAATGATCAACACATGTCACTTGGAGATCTATCAAGGGTAACGGTTACAATGGAAGATCATTTATAAATAGAGATGATGTACTTCAATGTTCAAGTGACTGATGCTACACAAAAGAGAAAACTCTATGCAAATCTCTCTTTATGTTTGGAAAGGTTCATCATATAATCATGTAATCAGTCTATTTGCTTGTAAAATCTTCTTTCCACATTCTTGAATAGTTATATGTTCTTCCTAAGAAGAGTTGTGGAAAAGAAATCATTCATGTTATCCCAGGATTATTCATGTATATTTTAAGGAAACTAGAGTATAGGTTAGTTTGAGTGGCAACCTAAACACAAACCTTTGTATCCTTGATCTAGTAGTGATCAGTGTGAGATAGCTTAGAGAGACTAATGTAAAACTACTTGCAATGTGACAATAAGATGTTCTTGCTACTCTCAGCTTGGAAAGGTTGGAAAGGTTTTGGAAATACTGGTTGTCTTGAGAGGTTGGTGTGAATAACTACTTTCAACATGACAGGAAAGGTTGTCTACTTGGTCACATGTTCAACTTGGAGAGGCTAGGGAAAGACTAGTAGGTTCAACTTGGAGAGGTTGGTGAATAACTACTTTCAATGTGACAGGTAGGGGTTGTCTACTTGTCATGAGGTTAGTTTAGAGAGGCTAGTACAAGACTACTCAAGGTTCAGCTTGGAGAGACTGGTGAATAACTACTCAGGTTGTGAAAGTAATGTTGTCTCCTGGTTACATGAGAAAGCTTAGGAAGGCTAATGTAAAGACTATCATTTTTCTTTTTTGTTTGAGAAAGATGTTTAATGGAACCTCAACATGTGTTGAGTACTAAATGTAGGCATGTTTAGTTGAACTAGTATAAAAATACTTGTGTCGCTTTTTCTTATCTGGATCTCCTTTACTTTCTTTGTTATGCTGTATAACTTAATATTTGTTGATATATTGATTTGGCTATCTTGTTACTCTTCGTATGCTTTAGAAATCTACTTTCTGAAATAGCTAATATGTTTTCCATGACACTTCAAGCTTAGTGCTTGATAGTATTTCTTTAAATGTTTTAAGATGCAAAAGAGGCAAAGCACGATTCAACCCCTTTTTCTCGTGCACTTTTATACCTACAAGTGGTATCAAAGCAAGGCCTTTGAGGGATTGAGGAGTCTAAGACTAGAGAATAAAGATTTGAGGGAAAGAATAGCATAAATCTATGGAAGATCACTCTACCAAATGACCATCTTTTTCTGATGAGACTCCTAGTTTGGAAAAGCAAAGGATATTTGGAATAATTGCACATGCTACTTGAAGATCTTGATGAAAAGTATTCTAACTAAAAAGAGGTTAGAAAATAAAAGCTTTTAAGAAATATGACTGTCAAAGTAATAGCCATCACTGATATTATGTTCTTCAAACTTTTGTCAAGAATACTCTTCTTGGATCTCTCAATATCCACGAAGTCAAGTTCTCTGATTCATGATGAAGTCATAAAGAAAAGTATGTTCTTTGTTCTTGAAGTCAATGCATTAAAAGCAAAGTAAAGCTATATGCAATGGAAGTTGTTGAAACCTCAAACGAAGAGGATGTATCTGATGAAAAATCTGAGATTGAAAATATATAGAAGAGACCTCTATATTTATGAACCAGTTGTCAAAAGCCTGAAAAGGCTAAGCTAAGGAAGGAAGAAGCATCAATCTCAAGAAAGACAAAAAGGGCAAAGAATGTATTGAAAGAGTAACCTGCTATTTGAGATAAGAAGGAACTTTTTGAACCTTTTTATCCAAAGCTCTTGATATCACTGAAAGGATTTCACATTCAAGAAGAAAAGTTTGCTAGCTACCTGGAGCATCTCTAAAGATATAAAGAATAGGTCAGAAAGTCATGATGAGCTAGAAGATGCCACAAATTTATACTTCATGGCATGAGTACACCTCAAGGAAAATGCAAGGTAAGACTATTGAACTTGATATCTTATATTTTCTCTACTTGCACTGTGATGAGTTGCTGAAAATTTCTCAGACTTCTTCCTCTAAAATATCTCATCTTGAAAATGTTTCTTCAGAAGGTTACTTTTGAATTTAAAATTATAAGTTTGATGCTAAATATATCCTAAGGTTTATAAGCAATAGTTTTAGAAAACAAATTTGGGATATGAAGAGGAAATAAATGAGAAAAAGTAATGCAACCTCATCTAAGATCCTTAGACTTTGTTTCTTGTACTCGTGCCACAATAAGAGACACCGCCTTAACAAACAATTCTTGAAAAAGAAATTTGTCTAAAGATTCGAAATCTCATTCTTGAAATCTAACCAAAAGGATCCAAGAAAGTTTGGGCACCAAAATAAAACTATTCCTATTGCAGGTGAAAGGGTCAAATGGTTGAAATGACAAGGAAAAAACAAACCTTGATAAAACCAAAAACTTATCCTGAATAAGTAAGTGCATCAGATCAAAGCCTAAGATCATTATATGACTCAAGTTAGATGATGAATGAGCTTAAAGAAATCTTGGCTAATGTTTTCAAAAAGAATTGGAGGAATGTCCTAGAAAATGTGTCTTAAGGATGTTGAAAGGTTAGATGAAAGCAAAATCTTCAAAAAGTAACCTCCAGACCAACAACTATTCAGAAAGATGCTCAGATCACAAAGCTTTAGAAAGTAACATTTCTGGACACGAAGATGAGCAAACTAAAGATAAAAGAGAAGATGAGGAATTTCAATGATATAGAAACTACAAGGCAGCTTCTAACCTAAAGATACCTCTCAAGACAAAGTTCATGGAGAATTTTTCAAGGGAGCTGTTTTAGTTTGAAAAAGGCAAAGTCTGTTAATTCATCATCAGCAAAAATGGAGATATTCAAGAACACATTCATTTGTGCTGGCGATGTCATGAGGAACAAAGCAAGTTCAATTGCACTAGGTCTTTGAGATGATGACTTCACTGGAAACGAGATGAGAAAAACAGCACCAATGGCTACTGCTGTTCTTTTGAAAAAGTATGGCCATTGTTTTAGTATTTTCAAGTTCTGAAGTTACTTTTTTTTATAGTTTATCTTAAGAGAAAGATAATGAGATGTTAAAGTTTAGAATTTTCCAGCAATTCATCGTAAAGTTTGAATAGCTCATCATATGATACTTTAGGTTTAGAAAGGTCTTTTACTTCAATCTCTTCCTTAGAAACATAATCTACCATGAAATATTAATTTTCAAAATTCTCCAAATCATCTTGGGATTCAAAATTCTCTTTATTATCATCAGAATCACTCTAAGTTGCAAGCATGCCTATCTTCTTGGATGTGAATTTCTTTTGAGAACCTTTGAGCTTAGGACAATCAGTTTTGAAATTTTTTTTCTCCATAGTCGCAGTAGTTCACATTCTCAAGCTTTCTCTTTCCTTCCTTACCCTTTTTCAAGGTTGATTCCCTTTTCTACCAAGATCTTGACATCTTTTTTACCAACATAGAGATCTCATCTCCATCTTCTTTCGAATCTTCATCAAATTCTTCTTCTCTTTCAGAAACTTCAGTGGTTTTCATAGCTTTCCCAGGATTTTGTTTCTTATGTAAAGTTTTGAGAGCCATAGATTTGTTTCTCTTAATAGTTTCATCATGAGCTTCAAGAGAACTACCTCATGACTTTTCAAAGAACATATGAGGGCTCCAAGCTAAGAGTTTTGAGATCCTTAATTTCTATAATGGCTATAACTTTGGGAAGCCATTTTGATGGAAGGCTTTTGAGAATCTTTATGACTATCTCAATGTTTGTATACTTCTTGCCTAAGCCTTTGAGCTGATTAATGATGTCCATGAACCATGTAGTTATTTCATTAATATTTTCATGTTCTGTCATCTTTAACATTTCATATTGATGAACTAGCATGCTAATTTTGATTTCCTTGACTTGATCTTCCTTGATAAAGCATTTGCAATTTCTCCCAGAATTTTTTGGCAATGTCACAGGCTATGATTTTGTCATATTTAGCCTTACTTAAAGCATAAGTAAGAAGATACTTTTCTTTAGAGTTAATTTGAACCTTAGCCTTTTGTTGATATGTCCATCTATTCATTGGAATTTGTCTCATAGTTGAGGGTTTAACTTCTTCAACTTCAGGAAATATGTTTTCTTGAATCTCTTCAATTGGAATGTAGTCACCATTTAGAATGATGTTCCACAAGTTAAGACTTATGTATTTAATGAAGAGCTCTATCCTATCTCTCTAATAGGCATAGTCTCCACCATTAAAGAAATAAGGCCTATTGATGGAGTGTCCATCAGCAATGTGCATAGTATTTTGGGCCATAATATCCAAGGATCTTTTCCTTAGCAACTGTTATAAAGCTCAACCCCTTAGAAGCCTAAGCTTTGATGCCAAGTGTAAGTGAGGTAAAAAGTGCTTAAGAAGGGGGTTGAATTGTACAACTCAAAATCTTTTTACTTTTTGAAACTTTAAGACATTTTCTATCAACTCCAAGACTTGAAAGGAACCATAGTTTTGAAAATTAATCTTAATAAAGTGTATTATAGCATTGATAGGAGTTTTTCTAAATATAGCACTAGTGAATTTTGGTTTCCCAACTAAAATTATTAGCTTATCATCTTTTGTATTTCTACTTCCTCCCTTTCTATTATGTGAAATGGTGTGAATTTGGAAAGTTTTTCTCCTAGTAGAGGCCTAAAACAAGGTGATCCTATGCTAACTTATCTCTTTGCCTTTTGTATGGAGAAACTATTAATGATGATTTCAGAAAAGGTGTTATAGAGCCTGGAAACCTGTTCATGTGAGAAGGGTAGGTTAAGGATATCTCATTTATTTTTCCTAGATATTCTTCTTTTTGCTAAGGCTAAGTCTTCTTAAATGAGGATTATGATGAAGGTTTGAAAAGATTTTAAGGATATGTCTAGTTTGATTGTAATTGTTAAGATAGCTAAAACGATAGTTTATAAGGGGTTTCATGTCATCATCAAGAAAGAATTGTTATTGTTTATTTTATTTTTGTTTGCAAACTAATTGTAAATATTTGGGGTTTGCACTAGTGTAATGGAGACTCAAGAAGGAAGATTTCAAACTTTTTATGGACACATTGAAGCGAGGTTGAGTGGTTGGAAGGCTAATTTACTCAGATAGAGGGCATTTAACACTAACCTAATTCGTTCTCACCTCTATACCTATATACAATATGCAAACAGCTTGTCATTCCATGGGCACAATAGGGGCTAGAATCTGGTTTGATAGGAGACAATGGCTAGACAGAGAATGGAGGGTAGACTAGGGGTTAGAAGGACTGACTTGAGTAACCTAGCTTTTATTAGGAAATTAGTTTAGGAGATTACCAGGTGAAGAGTTTTGTATCCCTATGCTTGGTAATTTAGCCCTTGATTGCATTTAATTCCTTGGTAGTGCATGGATTCATGATTAAGTCTCTATTTCTACATAATGCTTAAATCTTGCATAAACATGTCATTTTGTGATTAAATGAGTTCTAATCGACCCTCAATGTTTTTTACACTCATTTGTAGTGTTTATGAATTATAGGAATCTTATTTGGAGGTATAGGAGGCATGAGAATGTAGAAAATGAACATAATGTAGATTTTCATGTCAAAAATAGCAGTCTAACTCACCAAAGCATGCCAAAGTCTAGCCATGGCAGGGCTTCTAAGCTAGCCACAGTGAGACTTTAGGCTAGCCATGATGAGATTATTAGGCTTGCCAAAGCAAAGGGAGAATCTTGCCATAGCTATATAGCCCGTACTTTTAGCAAGCCTTGCTATGTCACATGATTTGGCCATGGCAAGACTGAAGTCGAGACTTATGTGTAATCATATTTTTATTGGGCCTCATTTTTATCAGTATAAAGACCTATTTTTCAGCAATTGAGATGATGTATTTACCCTATTTGGCTCATATTTTGAGACAAAACCCTTAATGAGGAAATTTTGGTTCTTAGTTATGGTTTTCTTCCTTCTTCTTCATCATCTTCCCCATTCTTCACCCATCTTCTCCCTTGCCAACTCTCTTCTTCTCTTAGTTTTGGGTTTTATTTTCTATTTTGCTTTATAATTTCTCTATGGAGAAGTGAGATTTTAATCTAGCTTGAGAGACCTTGGATATTGTAGTTACTCTTGAGACTTTGTCCCTATTTTCTAATGTAATTTATGTTTCTTGCTGCTTTTTATTTTCCCTATTATAACTACACATTACAATGATATTGAGATATATATTTATGATTGGGTTAGGTTGAATAAGTGTTGATTGATATTTTGGCATGTGTTTGATCTTCACGGGAATTGGGTAGGATTAGGGCTCAGGCCTAAACCCATATAAATTATATTTAATTGTATGCTATGATTTTCTCATTTTCCCTCTTTGCTATTTGTATGGTGTGGGTATATGCTAATGACTTACGTGGCATACTAGTATTTGTATTTGTGTTTTTAGGTCTATAAGTATGGGTGTAAATTTAGGAATGTGAGAAATTAGGATTCTGGTTAGGTCTTAGGTTATATCTCTAAGTGTTAAGGGTCCGACTTAGAGAGTTTTAATCGCATAGTTATGCAATTTTTATTTTGTGATGTCAATTATTGAACTACCACATATTCTTTAGGAATCTTGAGCTAAAGCTTTTTAGTTTTGAGCTTAGTTGTTTTATTTTATTTCCATTTTAATCTCTTCACATTAAATGCTTAAAACCCTATGTTTCCTATACATTCATAATTAAGTAGTGATTGAACATCCACATGAGATGACTGGTGTAGCACCATTGTACTATGTTTTCTTTTCAATTTGGTTATGATTATAAATTTTATTAGTTTAATAGCAAGGTAACCATGATACTTATCACCAGACCAAGTCCCAGGCTATGTGATGTTCTCTTGAGGAAACATATAACATTATGAGTAATATGGGAACTTAGGAATTTTGATGGGTTTTACAAAAGTGGAATGTTATTTTGAAGGTTTCGAATTAGATGTTGTTGGTTTCAAGTTCAAATTGGGAAGTTAGGATGTTTCCTTTTGGTTTGGCCATTGGTTTCTAGAATAACCTCTTTGTCAATTTGTGCCTTGTGTTCATATTTAGATTTATAGCTAAAGTAAGAAATGTTTAAAGGGATGGGGAGTGGAGGATGGATCTACTGTCTACCCTATTGAGTGAACAAGTTGTTATAGCTCTTTTAAAATGGTGTTTTATATGGCTACATGAGAATGTTAAGGATATGTGCGTGTGGGCATCTATACCCTCAAGTATTACCCTGTGTCTTAGGGTATAGGTAGTTCCAAAGAAGGTCTTCTTTAGAGGTTAGCCACTAATAGGGAGAATGGAAGGGATTTGGAAACTCCTTATGATAGAAAAATGTAAATTCATAGTTTAGTTTATAATGCATGATTTTCTCCTATAAATTATTTGTGTTAGCAAAGGAAGCTTGTTATTGTGGCCACTTGTTCTCGATGTGGTCTGGAGGGAGAAAGTATTTTTCACCACTTGAGAGATTGTCAAAAGGCTTGAGCTATCTAGGGTAGAGTTAGTAAAGAAGTAGAAAGTAGGTTGATGATGCAAGATCACAAGGTTTGGTTGCATTTTCTAGCCTAACCTTTTTTATGTGATTTTTTCTTCTCTATGTTATGGTTGATTTGGCAGGAGAAGAATAAGGAGGTTTTAGGTCGCAAGGGTTGGACAATGGATGTGAATATGAATGATTTATCATGTAGGACATACAAGTGGTTGAAGTCGATGGTAGCTACAGGGAAACCTAATGGTTGCAAGCTTTTGTGTTCTTTTGTGGGATGAGAAGGCTTGGTGGTTGTTTGGTTTCAGATCCCTAGTTGAGTTTGCAGATAACTTCTTACATGAATTAATGGCCATATTTATGGGGTTGAAGATTTTGTAGGAATGCGGGTACTAGCTGGTTCAATGTGAAATGAACTCAATAGGTGTTGCAAGTGGTGAGCACTAAGGTTCACATCACTTACATCGCACCATAATTACGCTATGAACGGAAATCACATGGGAAACTAATCGTAATGGTGTTGTAGCTACAATGTAAAGCATCGAATCTAAAAATGAAGCATCTATCCCATTTTTGCATGTCCTTTCATGCACAACCTTAATAATCATGTAGTGGTGAAAGGTGGGGTGGAGATTTTCCCCATACTTAACTTCTAGCATGTCCTCATGCAAGACGAAAAATCAAGCAAAGGTCAATGTACGAAAACATATCAAGCTATCCCAAAGCTAACTACCAAAAGCCTACAAATCCTAATCTTGACACAAAATAAAGAAAACAACTAAATTGCCAATTCCAATAAAGTATGAGAAAATAAGCACAAGGCCAAACACACCAACAAGCACCAATTTCCTAACAGGCAAGACACAATGAAAAGCAAGCAAACAAGGTGAAATTCATGCAAACAGCAAAGATCAAGCACATGAGAACTCACAAGGTAAGTGTTTAGGACTCAAGTCTCTCAAAAATGTTTATGCTCAAAATTTGACACTTAGTTTATGTCAAATGGAAATGCACTACCATAGACTTGCTAATCATCTCACACTCTGCTAGTCACATGCATGCACGAATCAAGAGAGCTTATTCAAGGTTGTAATTAATGGGACTTAGGTGAAAGGTAGAAAATTAACAAAGGCTAGCAAAGCTAAACTAAGGTTAAAGAAAGCAAATGCACATGTATAAGAGAAAAAAAATACAAAGAGTGCAATTCCAAACAAAACATGCACATACAAGCCTCATTCCTACAACTTTAACCAAATCCTAAAACTTTTATTTATGAACACTTTTTTTTTGTTTTTTTGTCTTACCTTTTTTTGGTGTGTTTATGCACCTTTATTGCCACATCTCCCTTTTTTGTGGATTTTTACAACATTATTCTCTCCCCCACACTTGAAATAATGCATGTCCTCATGCATACCTTCACAATTATGCCTATGCACATATAAAAGATGCACAAATGCTCTCTTAAGCCTGGAGGTTAGCTAATTTCATTGCTTTTTGCTTAGGCTTGTAATATGATAACATAAAAGAAGGGTCATTAAGCCTCAATGGGGCTTAAACAAGGGCAATATGCAAGATTGGCTATGTGGTCAAGTAGCTAAAAGCAAGAAAAATGCCTATCTTCTTAATGCATGCAACATGTTAATGCCAAAGCCTTAAGTAACGAGAAAAGTAAGTTCTAGAATGCATAACTAATAAAAGAAAATGAATAGAAAAAACAAGAATGGCATACAACATATTCATCCATGAAAGCCTCAAAAGCTCAACCAAGGGTTATGTCCATATACTTTATCAAAGCAATGAAAAGTAAATTACCAAGCATGTGTTGCACAAAGCACAAATTATAATCAAACAGTCAGAAAATGTCAAAAGTACTAAAAGCCAAGCAAGTATCCTTAATAGCATCAAAGGAATGACAAACAACATACTGAACAACAACTAACAACCTAAAACTACTAGTATATGAAATCCTACACCAATCTTGGTGAGAACTCCTTCATGGTAGCTTATGCTTAAACTCGTCCAAGAATTCCCACCAAGGTTTGCTTTGTCGTCCTCCACAGGATCCCATATTACGTACACCATTTCATAGGCGTTGAACCCATTTAGGTTTTTGCACCCTAATAGCGGACTCTATTGTAGTCATTGGAGCTTTGAAGTTCCTCCAATCTTAACATCCCAGCAAGTCAATCCTATTAGAAAGGATGCGAGTTCCCAAAAGAAGCTTCCATTTTTTTCTCTTTCCTTTCTAGTCCCTAAGGAATGTGAATTTGGTCCTCTTTAGCATCCACATATGACTTGAAGCTTATCATCGGTCTCAAGAATAGTATACTCATGTTGCCTAAGGAGAAAGGCTTTAGTTTTAATGGCAACGATTGGATGGAAAGGGAAGCCAATAGGGTCATGACAATCTCCACCTCTTGAATCTTTGTAACATGAACATCCAATGTAGAAGCTTCTACAGTAGCCTATCATCTACTAGTAAGGCATCCATCTACTTAGCTAGTTTAGGTGGTGGCTCTTCATATATGATCTCTATATTAGACTCCTCTGCTAGTGCTTTAGTCAATGTCTCTTGTGACACCTCTACAAGTTGCTCCAAGACATAACCACTCTCATCACATGATAACTTAATCAACTTCTTAATCATGCTCGATTTTGAATCATCTATCCTCTCAGCTGGCTTGAGTAATGGCCCTTCATGGACAATCTCTATATCAGACTCCTCACAATTGGCTCTTCATATGATTACTTAGCAATGAGAGTAGCACAAGCAGCTAATTGCTCCATTTGAAGTTGTATGGCTTTAATGGAAGCATCAGTTGTCGTTGGTTTTTCAAGGAGATGACAGCCATTTTCTTAATCATTTCTTCCAAGGAAGGTTTGGATGATTTAAGTTCAGGAGCTGGTGGCTAAGATATGGTATGTATATGGCTCAACTACATAGGCAACCATTTGCTTCATAATTTTTTCCAAAGAAAGCTCTACAATGAAATTTGAGAGGTTAGTAGCTCAAGATATGGTAGCATATATAGGTTAGGGAGTGGTTGTATACATGGTGGGAGATGTGGTGGTAGTGGTGGTGGGTAAGATTGTAGTTGGTAACACGGGGGTGGCTAATGGTATGGTTATGAATATGGCAGGCACTTCATTCCTTAATAAGGATCATCTGTTGCTTTATGCCCTGCAAAATTCCAATAACCATATACTTGGGTTGTAAAATAGTGATTAACGTCCATGTTAGCTAAAGTGGAAAAATTAAAAAAATAAAGAAATAATGAAAAATAAACAAGAGCAAAAATGTATACAAGACTTGACAAGTAAAAGAATAAGGAAAATATGTACAAAACTAAATAGTACCAAAATCCACAACATCAGGGCCAAAATTTGGCAAGCATTAGAGTGTCACGACTTTAGCCTTACCAAATTAGAATTTATGAAATAATTGAATTGCAAAGAAAAAAGTAGCACAATGATGCATCTCGGTCGTCTCAAGTAGATGTTCAGTCGCCATTTAATCGAGAATGTACAGGAAGTAGGGGTTTTGGTTTTTGGGATTTAACACAAGAGAATTAAAATGGAAATAAAATGAAATGACTAAACTAGTAATTAAAAAGCTCTAGCTCAAGAACAATAGGAACATGCAGGAGCTCAATCAATAACTTTAAGAAGGCATCAATTGCTTAGCTATGAGGTTAAACCTCTCTAAATCAAGACCCCTGACACTCAAAGAGATACAACCTTCAACTAGAATCCTAATTCCTCATAGTCCCAAATTCACACTCATGCTCATAGACCTACAAATATAGATGAAAATACTTAACTAGCATGCAATATGAGTCATTACCATATGCCCACACCATAAACATAGCAAAGAAAGGAAATAAGGAAAGCATAGCATACAATTAAATACAATTCATGTAAGGTTAAGCCAAAACCTTAATTCTACCCAATTCCCATGAAGATCAAACACATGCCAATATACCAATCAACACATATTTAACCCAACCCAATCACAAATACACATCCCAATACCATTATAATGCATAGTCATAATAGGGAAGAGAGAAAAGAGCAAAATACATAAATTGCACTACCAAATTAAAGAACAACATGTCAAGAGCAACTACAAAATCCAAGGTGTCTCAAGCTAGATTAAAAACTCACTCCTCCATTAATGGAGGTTACATAAGAAAAATAAACTAAACCTAGGAGAGAAGAAAATATGAGAAAAGAATAAGAGAATTAGTGAAGAAGAAGAGAATGTAGGAGCATATGTGAGGGAAAAGGAGGAGAGGAAGAGAAAAAAATTCCAAAATTAAACCTAACCTAATCTAAAATTGAGCTAAGGGTTGTGTTTCTTCTCCCTTCTTTTTCTCAGAATATGTGCCCTCATAATTACCAAAAATGGGCCAAAAATTGTCAACAAATGTTAACCCGATTCTATCAGGAAACTCGCTCACCATGGCAAGTAGGGGGCTTTCACCATGGCGAGTGTTTCTGTGCAGGAAAATTGGGTCATGTAGCAAGGCTCATGATGGTGAGGGGAGCACTTGCTTTTGCAAGTTCCTCTGCATGGTAAGAGGTCTTCTAGATAAGGTAAGAGTTTCTACCATGAAACCTTCAAATTATCACTTGGAGTTTTCATGAAAGTTGTATATTTTTTTCTTATCTTCAAAATGGACACCTTATTTGCCTCATTTATATTTGGGGGGCAAGAGAGATATGCCCTGATTATTGAAACGTACCCAATATGAAAATTCAACACCACAATTCTGAGTTCCAAGCCTATTATAAGTAGCTGGACTTCCAAACTGGCTTTTGTGCTTTTCACAAAAGTTGTAGATAATCTTTTTAGCTTTCCTATAAGATAAAGAACACAATTTTTAGAGGTCTACAACTCTAGTTATGCTCAAAATACAAAACAGTTCTAGAAGTGTAACTATACAAAAAATTCTTATTAATGCTCAAATTGATGCCAAAACTCAAAGATGATATAAATGCACACAATTAAGTTGGAAAGAGAGTTAGTACATTAATAATTGGGAGTAAATTTGTCTACACATTTATTAGAGATCTAGAGATGGGCGATGGCAGTAGTGGTTCAAGTTTCAACAGATGGACTATAGGAGAATAAGAGAAGGGGAAAGAAAATGTGAGATTAAGGGAACTCTAGACATGAAGAAAAGATGGGATACAAAAGAAAGAAGAAATAATGCTAAAACTGATGATTAAGTGTTGGTTTTTTGAAAAAAAAATTAAAATAAAAGAAGAAAATTTTGTTGGATGGTGGTTTTCTTTCTTTTCTAAAGAAAAAGAAGATGAATATGAAGAAGAAGAGGAAGCATGTAAAAGTAGGGGTAGATGGGTTTGATGAGAGAGAAAAAGAAAGGGCTATTGAATGGTAAAAGTGTTTTTTTTTAAGTCCCTTAGGTGGGTGTGTTAAGCTATTAGTACTTTTTATTTGTTTAGTTTTTTTTTTAATTTTGGGTGGATTTGGGATTATGGGTCCTTTTTCATATTTTTACTTTAAAGTGAATTATTATTTTTAATGTTATCTTTGTTGTTTGATTTTTGTTAATATTTTCTTTCTTAAATGAATGAAGGTGTAGAGTGTAAAGGTTTATTCTTTTTGTTTTTTAATGCATGCTTTTCTTTAGATGTTCTAAAGAATCAAAGGATCATACAAATTTAAGAACAAATATGTAACTATTTCATCTAAAAATATATAATTAAATATTTAAAAATTAATATTAAAATAATTTATTTTATGTTAAAATTTATTTATATTTTATTCTTTCACTTTCAGTTAATTATCTTGTGTTTTAGGCATTTTGTGCCGAAAACACAAATCATACTACAATGGTTGCAATCTGCATTGCAATAGCAACAATTTAGGCCCCGTTTTATGCATAGGATAAGACTTGATTATATTAGCTAATACTATAAAACCAATTTTTATCATATGTTTGGTACCACATATGATAGTATAATGTTATACAGTCAAACTAGTTTTATTCTATGATTATAGGATTAAGTTATCAGGTTCTAAAAGACTTAATAACACCTGGTATAGTATTATTTTATTAGTTAATCCCAATTTGACACTTGCTTACTCTTCTACATCTATGCCTACCCCACACTCACCACAGGCTATCCATCGATCATTAGCCATCTGCCGATGCCCTAACACCCGCACTTACCGCCACCACCTACTATTTAACCCCACTTACCATTGATCACTCCACCTAATCGATCATTGTCCACCTTCTCATCCGCTGTCGGTCATGTAACGCACATGTTTCTTGAAAATTTTAACACTTTACGTTGACAACAAATAATAGATGATGTACTTTGAACAATAGGTCAAATTCTTTAAACTAAGTGTTTGTCCACAAACTCAAAAGTTTGGACGTCAACCTTTGCTTTTCAAGATCTCAATTTGAGGAGTGAAAAGCTACTCCTCTTAGGTCCCCCCTTAAAAAATTGAGTGCCAAATGTGTGTGATGAAATGAGGATGGAATGCATAATGTGATTTGTGTGTTATGTGTGTAATATTGACTAATAGAATATTAAGGTATGGAAGAATTATAGAGCATAGAGTATTTGATTGACAAATATAATAAAGTATAGACAATGTAAAGAAATAAAGGAAATCTAGTCATAGGAAAGCGATAAAGAGGTTGAGAACAATTACACAATGGACTTTGGACTCTATTTAGTCATATGGGTGACATTATGAGAGTGAATATGTGAGTGAAACTTTCAACCCTTTTATAAATGTACAAAACTACTATTTATAAACATCCTAGGACTCTAAGATCTAGACATTTATCTTCAGCTGTGTCATTGGATTTGTCCACATATCTTTGACAATTTCTTTCTTTGTCATATGCCTTTGTCGTTGAATAGTTACCATTTATCACATCTTCATGAGGCCTCTTTCAATAATTGCTAAAAATAACTGACAATTGCTATTAACTATCTCGCGGTCATCATTTATCCCATATTGATCATTGTGGCAATCTTCTCAAGTCCTCAAAATTTTCTAAGCCCCAAATGGCAAACATGGACTTTGACCTACCGAACTCAAGGATAAGAATCTTTTCATTATTTACTTGCAAGCTAGGATATTCAAACCTCATCCTAAGTGACCAATACTAACATGTCGACTGTTAAACTTGAAACTATCATCTTTGATCTACCTTTCCTTGAGAATCATGCTTCACGTCTTTACCAACTTTGACATATCAAATATTCATAACAAACCATCGTCATTAGGAGCCTTCATGCTTTAACAATCAAACTTCCTTCATTATGGACCTCATCTTACCAAGGCCAAATGACAATTCGATATTTTGACACTTAGTGAAATTTGGTGCCAATATGATGCCCATCCAACTCTCATTTCGAAGAGCAACTTCTCAATGATGAAATTGAAGAGTTGTAATTTGAATTGCAAATGATTTATTTAGGGATATTTCATTCATTAATGATCATTAATGTGGCACACTTCTCTGAACTGCCATATCAATCCCATTACGTCACATCATGGGCCCGATTCTAAGGCCTCATAGCTCCAACTCATGGCCTTTGAAAAGGCTGTAACAATCTCATTGAAGCATTTCTTTGCGCCTATACTTCCAACCTCTACCGTTGTTCATCTTCTTCTCTCCTCTTAGAGTTTTGAAACCCTTCACCTTCTTACTCCTCCATTAATAATTTCTTGCAAGCTTTAAGAAACCAAAAGCAGTTCCTTTAATCTTCTAAGATCTTCAACAACTTCATAGCAATGGCTTCTCAACCTAAGAATGCTTTCTCAGTACTAGATTCAAATGAACCGAAGAACATTTTTCTTATAGCTTCAGCCAAGGAACTTATTACTAAGGAGAATGACGGTTTCAGATGGCCCTAGATCCTTAAGAGTCTTCAGAACTTTCTATACAAGTACTTATCACATTTTCCATAGGCACTCACCCACGCATATGTTGGTCCTTTATTAACTCCTTAACAAGCTAGCTAATTATGTTCTTTCTTTCTTTGCTTTAAGTCTCAATAAATTCTAGCAGCCAATCATATTTTCTTTAAATACTTTAGCACCAATGCCAGAATGTTTAGGAACTAACCCAAAAACTCTAAAGCTTTTATTGTGTGTTTAGATAGAGTCTAATATTCTAGAAGTGCTAGGTGGAAACAATTAAGGATTTTTTACCTACTTTAACTAGCTAGGTATCCTAATAAATTAAATACTTCCATGTTAGGATCTATCTTTTATTTCTAGAATTTGACTACTAATTGTTTACAACTTCCTGTGAGATAGTTGTACAAACCATATTTGAGGTAGCTACGATCATGAGTCTTCGAACCCACTGGGATCAACATGCTTTAGAATATGGAGCCTCACAATCCAATAAAGTATACCCTCGACTTGTCTAAGATGTCATATTCTACATTTATTGAGAATAATAAAGGGCATAAGTTCACCTCTTGAACGATGATGAGCACATCACATTTCCCTATTCCTGGTCAACTCTATGGTGTTTTGTTCTAGGAGCAAAAAATGCATGCCACGTATCTTCCTCTAGCCATTTTGTTGCATTAAGGCAACAAACTTTGTCTCGCCAAAATTTTATTGGCTCATCTCTATGATGAAATTGGCCTTTTCATCAGAAAATAGGTCAAAATGAGTCTCTCAATCCTGGAAACCCAATCAGCTCCTTCAACTTTGGGTAAATTCATTTTCGAGCCCCAATGAAGTTTCTTTCCAACAGCAACCTTACACTGTGGATGCAATAATCCTCAACTTGCATCTTGTCTTAACCCAAAGCAATGGACTCCAAGCTATTCAATGAATTCTTGCACTTCTCAAAATCTTCATAAGCGTCCTTCTTAATAATGACCAGATAAACTTAACTCCTTTTGCCAACTATCACTTCGTCCCTCCGTGGTTTGTCAATCCCATTATTTGTGACAATGATGTTGGCCAAAATCAAAGTGATGACATTTGGGTCAATTTTCTCTATGCCTAATTTATTGCTCTAGTCTACCAGGATCGAACTCTTTAGTATCATCCTCCATGCCCCAAAATTCATGGTTCATCAGTTTGGATTTTCTCAAGCCATTCTTGCACCCATAACCGAACCCAAAAGAACAAATGCGCCACTCTGAAGTCTCTAGCCTTGATGACCTTGATGTTTGGCTACAAAAATGAAGAAAGAAAAGAACTATATTCCCCTATTGATGTTGATGCAACTTTTACCTCAATGTCTCATTTGCCAAATGATGGCATGACTATTACAGTACCTATCACATTGACTTTGAAGAAATGAAAAAATAAGTTTTGATTGATTCTTCTAGCGATTTGAAATAGAGTCAAAAGGATGAGACCGATCAAGGTAACAATATCACATTTGTCTTTCATAGCATCATCTCTTCATTGCCAAACTTATGATTATACATTTTTCTGTTCAAGGGAGGACAACGTTGAAGAACCAAAGTCAAAAGAGGAAGGCCATTGTCTTAAGGATCATTAAACCCAAGGCCAAGAGCACATCCACCAAAATAAGGACACAATCAAGGCTTCCAAGACTTTCAAGGTTTCCAAATTCATCCTCCTTTCTTGATCTCGATCATCGACTTTTTCAAATCCTTTATCTGGCAAGCTATACAGATTTGTTTTTGTTTTTTAGCAACAATTCATTTCATATTCACAATTCTATGTGTTGCCAAATTGTTTATAGTCAACTACTATTTGTCAAAGGGAATCCCCTTCTATCAAACGTCGACCTTGAGACCATAATGACAATGACGACAAAGAATAGGAATATTCTCTAACTTCTCCTGTCCATCACATGGTATGTTTTATCAATTGTCATTGTCGACTTGTTATATTTTACTATCAAACACTCATTTTTAATCTCGCTTTCTTCATTTGGCAGTGTTCCGATTCTGACTAAGGTTAAAACAATTAACCCTAATGAGGACACGACAAATAAAGGAGATTTGACAATAGATGACTACACCATCGATGACAAGTTTGACATGGGGTTTTTTAACACCTTGAATCAAGCCTTGTTAGATTTAGTTATTGTCAAAGATACCCCATTTGTCTCTAAATTAAGAAGAGTCAAGAACACCACCATTCTTGCCATTGAAATTTTGAAGAGTTAAACTTCAACTTCCAACATTCCTCATGCTTGACTTTCCAAGTGGAGCTATTTCATCTACTTTATACAAGGAACTGATTTTGTGGAATAAGAAAGGTAATATTGAAGAGGTGATGGCAGATAACAACCCATATTTTACTCAACAGATGCATGTTGGGTTTGAAAAATACAACACCAAGGTTAAGCCACTAACCATGAACATACACACATTTGACCTATCCATTGTTGAAGGTTGTCTTGGGGAGCACGATAAGTTTAAGTTAGTGCCCATGCTCGATGAGGCCTTGACCTTAAAAAAATTGTGAGCCATGGATTTTTCAAGCCATTTGGCTCACCTATTGACTTTCATGGTTGACAAGCCAATGTGCACTCCTAAGGTGCACAATTAGTCAAGGGAAAATACTCCCAAAAAAATGTAAACATGCAATGTAAAAGAAAAAGATTTCATTGCAATAACATTGTTATTGACCATAGAAAGAAAAGACAAAAGCCCATCTTGCAAAGTATAAAAGAAAAAACACCAAAAAGGTAAACAATTCCAATTTGGTTGTTTCCCTTGTCAAACATCCATTGACAAGTCAAATTTGGGGGGCATCTTGTTAGTATAAAAATATTCTAAAGTGAAGTCAATGTTGGAGACTTCTCAAAATAAGACATTTTCATGAAATAAAGTTGAGAACTTGGAAGAAAATGAGTAATAACCATGATGGTGCAATTCTTATGTCAAAATTGTTAAGAATACAAAATCCTGACAAAGGTTTGACATCAACACCCGTGGTAAGTAAGCTTCATAAAGGAGACACAAGGCATGTTTGTGTAACATCCCCTATTGCTTTATAGATTAACACTGTCCCTACAAACCAACACAGATCTTTTTAATGTGCTTTGTCCTCACTCACACACTTCCTAGAAAACTTCCTAGGAGGTCACACATCCTAAAATTGCTCCAAGTCAAGCACGCTTAACTTGGAGTTCTTTCATGATGGGTTACCAAAAAGAAGATGTATCTTTGTTGGCATAGGTAGTACCAATCAATTCATATAAGCCCTCTTTAACTATATAGTTCCACACCTACACAGCCTAGGATCCTCTCATTCAGGTGTGTAATCGGTTCATTCATGTACCCCTCCGCTTAGAGCCTTACAGGAACCGCTCTTTGTCCGTATCTCTTGCATCGGCCATCACTCCTTGCCTCGTCACGGGTATTACATGTCCACCAGCTTCCGCTTGGTTCGTCCTCAAACCACATCGTATTGGGAGAGATGTAGGCTCTAATACCATTTGTAACATCCCTGCTACTTTATGGATTGACAACTGTTCCCACAAACCAACATGGGTCTTTTCAGCATGCTTTGTCCTCACTTATACACTTCCTAGAAACTTCCTAGAGTTCACCCATCCCAAAATTGCTCCAAGTCAAGCACGCTTAACTATGGAACCTCTCGTGATGGGTTCCTAAAAGAAGATGCATCTTTTGTAACACCCTAATATTTAACCCAACACGCCTAGGACGTATTAAGATTAATTATTAGTTATTACTTCCTTTTAAACTCATTTGTGAAATTACTTAGTGGAAACCGGGTAAAATTTTTTTTTTTAAATAAATGTGTAAAACAAAATGCGAGCCTTCGTATACCATATAAAAGAAACGTAAAGCGGAAGAACAAATAAATCATGCAAGGCAAAGGCAATAAGGAACACCTCAATCATAAAAACATCCATCATAATATTAATCTTAATAGTTTAGTACATCATCTCAAGCATAAAGGAAAGCATAGAGTCATACCCATATAGTGGGGAGCTTGTAGGTCCAAAAGATAAAATACAAGAAAACATAAATAGCGATACAAAAGAAGTCCCAAAAGATACATCCCAAACTAAGACTACCCCTTCCCTCAAGCTATGGATGATGCTTCTCCTTGTCCCTCGACGGCACATACCCAATGAACTGGCAAGCTCCTCGGGTGCATGTAGACGGAAGGATGACGAACATGACCTCATGGCGTGGGCGCATCTCTGGCATCGTGCTAGCCTCCGCTGCGTGACCGTCTCCTCGCTACCCTCCCAATATCCATGGGAACCAAGGGCGAGACCCTCTAGAAAGGATGGGAAGGGGGATCCTCCAACGGATCGGTCTCCGAGTGCCTCGGCGAGGGACGTACTCGGGATAGCCACGTCCGCTTAAGATGATGGTTGGGCACAACGTTCTCTCGTCGGGGTCGCGTCCTCTCAAAAATCAAATCATCACCAAAGGGAGAAGTCGGGGTGAAGCGGAAACTAGAAACTGGGAATGCAAATGGGATCCATGTATGCAAAAATGCATACGGCACAACGACCCTCAAAATGGTATGACTGATGATCCGGATCATAGTGCAGCTTCCACACGGGCGCATCAACAAAAATCACGAACGACGCCATCGGCCTGGAGACGTAATGGAAAGGAAACAAGAGAGGGTGAGAATCTTGCTAAAGAATCTCATAGGGAAATCCTCTATCCTAGTGTCATCGTTTACGTCCCAGGAACCTTGGGTTTATTATGAAAAGGTTAAACATGCATAGGTTCATTATGAGGTTTTCGGAGATAATTATCCAAGGTCCATGTCTTTTATAATGAATCTTAATGCATGTATGCAGCATAGCAGAACATGAATGCATGGCAATACTTTAGGCAAACCAAACAATAATCAATCAACATATAAGTGGCATGTAACTTCTCTTGAACATCATTCCTTCTTCAAACTTGTGACACCAAGCATCATAATAGTAACCGCACCCTTAAACTAGGCTATGAGCTCATACCTTAACTAGTCGTCACTAGTTCTTACTTATCCTCTTGATAAGCGAATCATAAACATAATCATAATCATCATAATCCCGACTCCAGAGTACGGGTAGGGGCCTAAGGATCACCCATCATGGGACTTTTTCCTTCTTCGAAACGCATCGACTGGTTAAGACCAGCGACTTTGTCCGCTTTGGCAGGCTAATGTCGATGCCCTCACGGTTTTACCTTCTCCTCACCGTAGAGGAGAAGTACGTCTCGTGTGTCACATTAAACATCTTATTTTTCAAAACTTTCTTAAGTCTCTCATTTGACGGAAATTCGAGCATAACAACTATGCTTCGATTTCCTCAAATTTGAGTCATGCCACATAACTCAATCACACATATCATTCTCATGGAACTTTTTCAATTAATAAACTTTCTAGTTCACATGAGCATATTCTTCTAACTCATTCATATTTCGAAACCTCATGCATTTCAAAAACATGGCACAACACTTCATCATATCAACATGCCAATTATACACATAAAGTTTCATGCTCAAGATATTAACATAATCACATCATTAAGAATATGCTCACTCATCCTCATGCTCACATCACACCTCCTATCTCATGGTATCTTATGCTTTGGCCCTTAGGGTCTTAAACTTGTGTTCTGATTATTCTAATACCCATATTACATCCTTATTACACCCAAGAGATCATTACTTATAATTCTCACTAAGATTTAGGCTTACTAAAAATTCCAAACAGCATTATACATTTAAGGGCAGAAAAATATCATATGCTTACGGGCTCTAGAATCTCCATTTACCCTTTTTAAGATCCGTCTTGCCTAAGGCTCCAAAATCAATTCCTAAACCAATTATGAGGGATTCCTAGGCATGTTTACTAAGTTACAAGTCATTTTTCCTCAATCTAACTATGCTGGAATAGAATTGCATATTACCATGTCTAAGTGTGCTAGAATTCCCATTTTAAGTCCTTATCATCACCTTAAGCTTTGTAATTAATACCTAATCATTTATGAAGGGTTTTTATACATGTTTTACTGATTATGAACCATTTATTCTTGAATTAATCATGCTGGAACAGGTTTGCATTTTTGCATAGTTAGGTGTTCTAGAATTCTAAATTTGAACCCTTTTTAGTTACTTAATCTTTTCTAACTTCTCTAAAACGTTCCTTACTTCACTCAAACATAATTTTACACATTTAAACACCATAAAACAGAAATTATACAGTGGCCAAACATAAGAGGGCAGAATCGAAATGTAAAGCCCATAAAATCATAAAATCTCATGAATTTAAATGCATACAAGTTGCTAGTTTCTCTTGGAATCATTTTAGGGACTCAAAACTCTTTTAGAAACCAATTAATCTCATTAAAATCATTGAAACCCAAGTAAGGTCAGTAGCTAAATTAATTTAACCATAAGGAGGATTTAAAACTTAAAACTATGTCACAAGGTTCCTTAAAACCCCTAAGCTTAGAAAAATTCCAAGACATAGGCTATGGACACTTGTGATTAGATGAACTCACACAAAGTCCATCATCATCATCACAAGGCCGAAATGGCACCCTTGAAATGCTCCATTTTCTAAAACTTTATGTGTGATACTTGGGCAAGTCTTTGAGCTCTAGTATTATTTAAGTGATGGCATAAACTTAAACATGATATGCACTCATTTTATTCCTCATTAGAAAGTAAAGTGAGAGCACAAAATAAATATGAGATGCAACCTCATTATTATCTTTAAAATTAAGTGATGACTTGAAATATAAACATGAAATGCAAGCTTGAAATTTAAACATGATAATGCAAGTTCATTTATTTATTCTTGAGAGTTTAGTGATGACATCAAAGTAAACATGCTATGCAAGGCATAAATGTAAACATGTGTGCAACTCATTTTATCTTAACTAGAGCTCTTACAAGACTTTAAAGGAACATCATAACCTTAACCCAATATGCATCTTAACAACATAAAGTGAGCTTTAGAGTTCTTAGCACCTAGACCTCAAAGAAGTCTTTGGTTTTGAACTTCATCATCAAGCTCAAGAAAATAGACACAAACCTCAACACTTTGTCTAAACAAAATACAAGAACTAAGTCATATTCTTTATTTTATTGCTCATGGGCTTCAATCTAGAGTAAAACTCTTAGAACGGACCAACTTTAAGGTTGGCAAGGGTAAGCTTAGAGCTCTTTGAAAACATGTGATTAATTTTCTTAACAAAACTTTTGTGATCTACTTGACAATTTTAGCAAACTTTGTTCAAGTGCAAACAAAGGAAACCGAAATCTTTCAAAGCAAAAAGGAAAGGAAACCAAACCATTCAAAAAAGAAAGGAAAAGGAATCGAAAATGTAAGCAAGGAAAAGAAAGAAACACAAGCATGTGTGGTCCAAGACCAAGTTGGTTCAAGCTTTAGAGGTTTCTCACAAGACATCACAAGTCTTTCTTGAAACCTCATCATCAAGCTAAAGTTTTTCTAGAATAGGCCTCATGGCCGAAAAGGAAAAGGAAGGAAGAAAAAGTTTTGATCCAAGAGAAACTAGAACTTTTCTTAAGAAAACAAGCAAAACTTTGAAAACAAACCCCTACCTAAGGAAGTCTTTGAAGAAGTGAAAGAAAGCTTGAGTTCTTGAAGAGTTGAGAAGACAAAATCTCCTCTTGGATGTGGTATGTGTTTCGGCCAAGAAGGAGCTCAAGGGGATGATTTTTCCTTGAGTTTCTAAGCTTGGGAATGGAAAGTTTAAGTGTTTGAGAGATGGTTTAAGGTGAGGGAGTGGTGGTTTATGGTTGTTTGTGGTGGTGGAAAGGTTCTTTGAGGGAAGGAAATAGAAGAGCAAGATGAAGAGAAATTGAGAGCAAAAGGAAGAAAATGCAAGAAAGCTTGAACTTGGCAAAGCTTCTAAAGTGTAACCAAGTTCTTCCAAGCTTGGTATTTATAGAAGATTTGCAATATGAGGGCTGCCTTGGGAGTGAATGGCCGACGGCCAAAGAGAAGAAAAAGTGAGGAAAATATCTCTTTGATTGGCATGAGCAAGGCATGGGCAAAGCATGGTTGAAAGTATGGCTAGGTATGGTTCAAGGTATGGCTTGAGGTATGGCCTTTGAGTGAAGAAAATTCAACATGTGACACTCCTGGAAGGCCATGCATTCAGCCATAATTTTACAGCCAAGGGGGAGGTTAATTTGTTCATGTAATTGTGGTTTAGTGATGTGTTTAGGTGTTTCTTTGATTAAGGTTTTGGTGAGGAGTTGTAAGAAAGTGTTTAGGTGAGCTATTGACTAATTAAGGTTGTCAGACTTGATTAGGAGGGTAATCTTACTAGATTAACAAATTAAATTCATTTTCTTAGTCAAATGAGGTATGGCACAATTCCTTAATTTAAGGAATTGGAGAGAGAAAATACTATTCAAGATTCCATGACTAGGAATCTTGAATTAAATGCAATTAGAGTTTATCTAAGCAATCTTAGGTTCTAATTAACCTTAATAAATTATTTTGACTCTAGATTAATTATCAAAATAAATTAATCTTCGATTAGAGCCTAATATTGCTTAGGTTTGCTTAATTGCGTCATTAAGCTCACTGTACACTGTTCTAGGGGCAAAATGGTAATTTTGCACTAAAACTGCCCGGACCTTGGGCTAACTAAACATCAAACATCACTTATAAACATCATTCCAAACTTCCTGGATAAGTTTGGGCTCAAACGGCACCTTTTACAGATGTAGCGCAGGGGTATTTTGGTCATTTTGAGCCGAAAGTTCAAAACGAGATTTTCACCTGGATATCAAACATAATATAATCCCCTTTAAACATTGAGTTGACCCATTCAAGGACTGCGGTGGTTAACTTTAATTGGGTAAAAATGACCTCAGGGGCATTTGGTCATTTGTATTCAACGCAGAAATCGGACGTACATCTTTGTTGGCATAGGTAGTAGCAATCAATTCATATAAGCCTTCCTTAACTATATAGTCCCATACCTACAGAGCCTCAGGTAATTTTATTTGGATGTGTGCTCGTTAATTCATGTACCCTCTACTTAGAGGCTTACCAAGAGCACTCTTGTCCGTGCCTTCTGACTGCGATACTTTCTTGCCTCGTCACCAGGCATTGAGTTTTGTGTAAAAATTTTCAAGTACTATCAACGTTGAGACTAGCTCAACACAGCTCTGGACAAACCAAGGATGGGGATTTGAAGAGAAAATGATGGAGATCATGGTACATTATTATAGAATTGCAACATGTAAAGTACTCAACATCAACACCCTTGGCCAGGAGAGTCTCAAGGAATTCCAAGTTATGAGACTTGGAAATTCTACTGGTGATTCCTATTCATATAGAGGTGTTTTTGGTTGATTGTAGCATGAGTCAACATTGGGTTAGAAAACAATTACTCCAAATATAGGAGCAAAGAGCTTTGCCCAAGGTGGTAACATGGGTGCAAAACATGGTGGTTATCCCACAATTATAGGAGCAAGTTACTCTTTAAAGCTGAAGGAGATGCACAGTGTTGATGATGTTGGTAGTCGAGAAATAAGGGCAAATTGACACATAAACATTAGCAAGTATGGAAAACCACCAACAGGTGTCAAGATCATTTGAAGTGCAGGATAATCGTAAGGACACATAGGAGAATCCTATTATACATAATTGTCTATACATAAAAGTATTGGGATTCACTTTTAGTAGTAGTTGGTTTTTGATTAACATTTGATAACCCCCTTAGGAGTTATGTTTTTCTTTAGTTTTCTTGGAACTTTTGGTTTGTTAATAGTTAGTTTTAGTTTTCATGGTTGCCCTTTTTACAATTCAATTTAAGTACATGATTACACTCACATTTAACCTTGCACTCTAGTTATGTTTTCCATTGGTTTTCTAGCTTTTTGGAAGAAGAATTAGGGAAAAATTTGAGCTAGAGTGCAAGGAGCAAGAATTGGAGCTGAAGGGATATTAGAAATCCATGCATAGAAATCCATGGAGCATGGATCCTGAAACTGAAGCCATGCTCCAGTGTAGGAACCCATGCTACAACATGGGTTGCTATCAGATTTCTCATATGGCCATGCTACAGCATGGGTGCACAAACCGACATGTGGACTAGGCCTCTATTCCTGACTTGGTAGCCCATGATTAGCATAAAAACCTAGGAAAATGTGTTGCAAAGGCATTGACATCAGAATACCAAATTAGGAAAGAGGAGGCTAGAGCTTGGAGAGCAAAAGGATGGAAGTTTCAAGAGCTTGAGAGAGAAGACCTCTCTTGGGATTGTTCTTCAACTCTTTGTGTACTTTTCTTTGTTCATGGCTTCTTCCATCTTTCTTTTATTTTTGTTGTTTTTATTTCATTTTCCATGATGTGTAACTAAACCCTTTTGCCAAGGGTGATTTATGGTGGCTATGTATTTGATATTATGCTAATATGAATGAATTTATGTCTTGTTTTCATTTGATAGTGAGCATTGTATTTAAGCTTATTTATTTTGAATTGTTTGATCACCAATTTAGGATTATAAAGGTTTTTACAAATTTGAGAAAAAGAGTAAGAGTCATGCCTATGTGTACAATGCCATGAGTTGAATGACACCTAGAGATAGGCAAACATGATTCATGTGGTATTTAAAGGTTTGAGAACTACTTGTAGACTTAAAGTATGCTAAGAGATTAGGTGCATGACTCTTTGAGTGGCATTAGATGACCTTGAGAAAGACTTTAATAACATGATCATCCTACCATCACTTAATTGAATTTGGACAAGGCATATTGATTTTCATGTTGAATATTATTCATACATAGTTGAAGTAAATCACCTAGCATTTAACTCCATCAATTCTTATATTGCTTTTACATTGTTTTATCACTTTAGCCCTTAAATTCCTTTGGATATCATCTCTTTTCAATTGTTCAACTTGTCATCTAATTAATTAAAATTAGTACTTGAATTACCTTGGTACAACAACCCTATCTTTTACTCATTACTTGATGATCTAGTATACTTGCTAGTGTCGCTCTCTTTAGGAGTGATCAAGTTTTTGGTACCATTGCTAGGGATATTTAAATAGCACCTTTGGCTAATTAGAACTAGGTTGAACCTTTCTTTTATTGCTTGCTTACTTATTTTGTTGTTTCTTGTTTTTGTTGATTTACTTAATAGATTAGTCTACTTTAATTCTCTTGTTTTGTCATTCTCTTGCAATTTTATAATTAATTGTCTTTGACACTCATGGGTTTTCATCTTTGTTTTTGTAGTTTTCTTCTTTTTGTTTTTGTTGTTTATGTGTAGGAGTAGTTCTGTGGTGAGTTGATATTTACCCTAGATTGAAAGAACTTAGACAAAACAATGCTATAAGAAGGTTAGAACTAGCGACCCGCAACATTGTGGTAATTGTAAGAATCAAGTTGTAGAGATGGATGATGAGAATAATAATCGTATAGTGTTGAGAGACTATACTCCCAACTTGGATGGATATGCACCTAGAATAGTGAGACCTCCAGTTAGGCTACTAACTTTGAGCTGAAGACCTCATTGATATAGTTTGTTCAGGGCAATTTCCAATTTCTGGGTTGCCAAGTGAAGACCCCAATGCTCACATTAGCAACTTCTTAGAGATTTGTGACACCATCAAGATCAATGCGGCTAAGATGACGCCATCTAATTAAGGTTGTTCCTATTCTTTTGAGGGACAAGGCTAAGGCATGGATGAAGAATCTACCACAAAAGACCTTGGCTACATGGGAGCAAGTTGGTACAAAGCTCCTAGAGAAATACTTTCCTCCTGGCAAGTCTACGAAATTGAGGAATGATATTACCTCATTTTAAAATAAAAGGGAACTTTCTATGAGGCTTGGGAATACAAGGATTTATTAGCAAGATGTCTACACCATGGCATTCTGGATTGGATGCAAATCCAAACTTTCTATAATGGTTTGGGTTTCAATACAAAAGTGATGTTGGATCAAGCAATAGGTGGTTCTCTTCAACAAGACACTTGGAGAGTCTCAAGAACTCTTTGAGCTTATTGCAAGCAATGACTATCAGAAGCCTACTGATAGAGTGTAGAAGACCAAGAGTGTTTTGGAGGTTGATACTACAACTGCTCTAATGGCAAAGATGGAGGCTCTTTCAGTTAAGAATGTAGCTATTTAGAAAACGTTGGGGATAATAAATGCTTCATCTTCTGCTCCTGTGTTTAGGTGTGACTTTTATCGAGGAAATCATTTCAATGGTGAATGCTCAGTCGACCGTCGAGGAACAAGTCAATTATATAGGGCAAGCTCCTAGAATAATCCTTATTCCAACACTTAAAATTGGGTTAGAGGAATCATCTAATTTCTCTTGGAGTAACCAAGGTCATCCTCCTCAAGAAGAAAAGAAGCCTACTTTGGAAGACATGTTTTAACAATTTTTGAAGACTCACACCGCTCATGGGGAAAGGACTAAAGCTCAATTCAAGCATTATGATGCTTTATTCAAGAATCAAGAAGCTTCCATTTGCAACATAGAAAATCAAATGGTGCAAATTTCTCAACTACTAGCTCAAAGGCCATAAGGTTCATTGCCAAGCAACACGGTTGAGAATCTTAGAAAAGATCTTATGGCTATTACTCTTAGGAATGAAAGAGAATTAGGTGAGCCCAAGAGCAAGGATGAAGAGGTGGAAAAAGAGGCCACGGATAAAAGAACAAGGAAATATGAAATTCCCATGAGAAAGATGTAGGTGATGATGAAGATGTGAAGACATCCACTTATATGGTGCCGCCTCCTTATGACCTCCCATTTCCTATCCTCAAAGAATGAAGCAATAAAGAAAGAGCAACAAGACAAATAATTTGTCAAGTTCCTTCAAATTTTCAAAAAGTTGGAGATCAATATTCCATTTGTGGAGGCTCTCACCCAAATTCCTAGTTATGTGAAGTTTAAGAAGGAAATCCTCTCACAAAAGAGGAAAATCAAGGATGATGAGACTATCATACTCACAAAGGAGTGCAATGCAATCTTGCAAAACAAATTGCCTCTTAAGCTAAAAGATCCAGGAGTTTCACTATACCTTGTGTCATTAGTGATTTATATTTTAATAAAGCTCTCTGATTTGGGTGTGGTGTTAATCTCATGCCTCTTTATATTTTCAAGAAGCTTAGGATTGGAGAAGTAAGGCCTACGTAGATGTCTTTGCAATTGGGATAGATCCATCAAGCATCCATTTGGTATATTGGAGAATATTTTGGTAAAAGTGGACAAATTCATCTTTTCGGTGGACTTTGTTGTTTTGGACATGGAAGAGGACAAACAAGTTCCTCTTTCTTGGGAAGGCATTTTCTTGGAATTAGTAGAGCCTTGATTGATATGGAAAAGGTCAATTGGAGCTTAGGTTCAAGAAGAAAAGATCACATTTAATATGTTTAAGGCAATTGCACCTCCTTGCGATACGTAAGTTTGCTTTAAAGTGGAGGTTGTGAAACCCAAAATGTCTTGTTCAATTCCCATAGGAGAAAAAAAGAAAAAAGAAGAAAAAGAACGTGAAAAATAAGGAGTGGAAGCCTCGCCTTGAGCTTTCTAAGGATCGTCATTGGAACTACAAGCTACATTGTCCTACTTTATCCTTTGGGGAGAAAATGGAAGGCCTTGCTGCAAGTTAGAGTTTGAAGAAGCTACCTTCATTGGTACATCAATGTCCAACTTAGAGATACTAAATCAAAGTGCTCTTGGAGACAACCCAAGTTCTTTTTAATTTTTGATCATTTCTTCTTTTCTTTAATAATAGCATTCAAGTCATTTCTTATTGGATTTGGTTATTTTGTCTTAACTTGATCCAATTAACTTTTCTTGCGTGTGTTATTGTGATGTAGAATATAGAGTTTTTGAGTTCCTGGAATAGGACACAAAGGCTAGCAATTGCATAAGCAATTTGCTGTAGAACTCCAAAGAATCCACGCTATGACATGGAAACTCACGCTATAGCATGGGTAAAAGACCACAAAATAGTATATTGGAGCTTGGCACCTCACGCTGCATAGAGTCCCCAAAATAAATCTCATGTAAGACAATATGCTCCAGGCCAGGTATGTAAAAAAAAAAGAATGAAAAAGCCACACTATAGCATGGAGGCTCCACCATGAATACCCACTCCAATCATGCTATATCGCTTCGCGTGTGAATTTGGCCATTCCCCTCAAACTCATCCTCTCATTTCAAGCTCACCTTCTCAAACTCTCTTCTTTCTTTTCTCACCACTCTTTCTATACAAACCTAATCCCATCTCTTCCATCCGTCAGCATCCTCAAACTTCTTCAATATTCCTCTCTCCTCCATCCACCAAACCCGTGCCTAAGCCATCATTTTCTTCCATTCACCTTTTCCTTCCACCACATTCTTCAACCCGCAACTTACCAACACCACCACTTCCTTCAACCACAAGCCAAAACCACTTCACACCCTTCAACCCGACCAACCCACAACCACCAACACCATTTCCTTTCTTTTCTCCATTTACAAATTTCTCAACTCTGACAAACCCTAATCGTGAAAGGAAGTAGAAATTCAGGTTTTATTTGTTAAATTGATTGAGGGATTTTGTGCTTTGAGGTTTCTACTACTTGTATTCACAATCTCATCATTCATCACAACTTTGGTATGTCTCCTAACCCTTCCTCTTGGCATTAGAATTTGATTTTTTTATGAAAGTTGCACTGTTTGTTCCTCATTTTGTTCTTCATTAGAATCTAAAATGCTAAGCATTTGGTGATTTTGATTTTTAATCTTTATTTTTCTTGATGTTTTGATGATTGTTCATTAAAAAAAAACTAAACAATAGCTCCAATGTAAAAAAAAAAAAACTGAACCTTTCAATATTTCATTCTGTGAATACTCTAAATTGAGAAGGTTTTAGCTATTATTGTGATTACTCAAGGGCTTTGATGATGTTGTGAGTATAGAAAAGTTTTGGCATTACCCTTGAGTAAGTTGCATTTTGAAAGGTTAAGAATAATGTGCATTCTAATTAGAATTAAAGTGAATTGAAGGCTGGTGTGGCTTGTAATACCCTGAAAATTATTTAAAAATTAATTTGAACTTTGTTAGTTGTAATTTCAAAAATCTACAGTTTAGCAATGATGAGGGTGGCCCAATGGACCTATCCAAAAAATAATTTCTGGCCAGGATGAATAGTAACCTTGCGATCCCAGGTTCGTTGGACAGCCAAAACCCTGAGTAGGAAACCAAGAAATGCCCGAGGATAAAAGATAGGGTTAAGATTAGAAATGATAAGGAATGAGAAGTTATACCTAGAATTAATTTGAGCAATGTTTGATTACGGGTACGGTGTTTTGCCTGTTCGATGAGTTTTGATGTAGGTTTTTAACACGTACAAGTTACTTGGTGGCCAAGTAACCTTTACCAACCACTTTATGCCAAGTGGATGGCAAGGATTGAAACTTGAAATTACATTTCAATCATGACCTTTTATTTATTATATTTTCTCGGAGCCAATATCTCATCCGTTCGATGGAATTTCTATGCAGTTTTAACACTCAAAAAGCTACTTGCTCCCCAAGTCAAAGTGAGCCACTTATCTTGAGCTAAGTGGATGGCCAAGATTCATTCTTTGACCAACAAAACAAATCCTAGCCATTCATTTTACTATCTTTAAGAATTCATCTTTTATATTATAATAAATCAAGCTTTTCTTACAAGATGAATACAAAAGCATTCTTGTTCATTAGCCACTCATATCGACTAAGACCTCTAAAATTATAGCCTCCATTGTTATTCCTCTCAAACCTCCATTAACAAGCTTCAAGCTTCAAAAACCCTAGCTCAAAATTCACTAAAACACCAAGATCCTTTCACAAAACTTGTTCTACTCTTCATATCAATCTAACCGATTAAAATCTCAAATCTCCATCAATTCTCACCTTGATACCTTACTTCCTCATTGATTTCATAAGGGTTTGGATGTGATTTGGGAGCTTTGACGTGTAAGGGATCAATCTTAGAGCAACTTGGAGCCAAGAATCCTTTAAACACTAAAAGTCATTTTAAACCTCTTTTACTTCAATTTTTTTTTTGATTTGCTTACTGATTTGGCTGAATATTTTTGGTTGTATTGGTTGATGATATATGGATATTGATGTATAATTTTAGTGAAGTGTTTGGATGGTGTTAAAAATCATTTTTGTCAAAAGGGGTTTTGCTCTATGCTGCGGATTTTCGATTTTCCTATTGAAGTGATTGTTCATGAATTTTTTGGTATATTTGTGGGTATTTTCATGCACTAGAAAAAATATATGTTGAAGCTAACATCCTAGGTTAGTTCCATGAATTTTCTTGAGCCTTGTTTCAAAATCCTACTCCTGAAGAAAAAAATCATGAACTAAGACTATATAGGTGCTACCTGAATTTCTAGCTTGAAGCTGTAAATTTTGCTAATTTTTTCACACAGCAAATTATTGATTTTTCCTTTGAAATTTTTACAGAGGATTGAAACATATTAAAGTTCAATCGTGATTTTTCTTTTGAATTGATTCAATCATTTGCTAGGGTTAAAAATTATGAATTTTGGGTTTAAGCAAGGTTAATTGGTCTCTAACCATTAAATTTGTTTACATAGTTGGAGAATTCTTTTTGCTCTGAAATTTTTAGGGAACCTTGTGGACACATTGAGGTGTCTTAGGTAATTTTTATAGCCTCTGAATTGATTGTTTGATGTGCAAATAAATTGTGCTATTAAACATGTGAAATTTGCCATTATCCTGGAAATGTAACAATGCTTTGAATTGATGAAATAATGGCATTTTGGGTTCTAGGATGACATGAATACCTGATGTAAACTATTTGGCCATGTGACTTGTGACACATAAATGCATGCTAGAGGAAATAAAGAGTGGTTTATGAGACGTGATTGAAAGTGCATTGTGAATGAATGCCTACATATGGCTTATGCATGCTTTTGGGAAAGAGAAAAGAGAAGGTATAAATTTCAATCGTGCATGTTTTGACATATGGCCAAAACAAAAACAAGACTTAGACTAAATGAGGGGAAGGAAAAAGAGGAACTTCCCAAATTTATTTTGAATAAATAGACGTATCGGCTAGAATAAATCTATGTGTGATTCGAAAATGAAAAAAAAATGAAGTTGATGATCACATATAAGAATGAGCTCATCCTAATAAAAGTCTATTTTCCTTGTGTGGTGTGATCCACTATAAATACCATTTGGTATAAACTATCTATTGTGAAGTTGTCCACAACAAATACCCGTTGGGTATCACTAAGTCTTTTCTTTATCGACGAAAAGAGAAAATGCAAACTTCTATGACCATAAGTGAAACAGGTCACTTTGAAATCATTTCACTTCGGTTATCATAGGCATACTCATGTTATTTTGAATTGTTTGCCTTGTGTGATTTAGTATTTGTTGGAACAGTATGAGATATATGCTTTAAGTGATTGAATGTTAAAAGAAACCCACTTGAAAAAATGGTTTTTGAACTTTAAAATGAACCTTTGATATATGTTGCATGCTCATTTTCTTAATAAACCGAAGTGGCTGGGGCAATGATGATGATATTATGATTGTATAATTGAGGAGTTGCCCTACTGAGAATTGTGTTTATGTTTGTGTTTCCATGTCGTCTCAGGTTAAGCTAAAGAACTGCAAGGCTACTATACAAAAGGAATCGGAATACAGTAGTTTAGTAGTAAATGTTTTATTAGGCTGTACTTAGTGGTATGTATATGTTTGTAAATGTAATAGAGAATATACATGTATTAAAGCTCATAGAAGAGCTTCCTTTTGTACTTAACTATGTATCCAATAAATGTTGTGTTTCCTTGTTATATATTTTAATAGAATTACACTTGACTAGTTATTACATGAATAAATCGAACTTGTTATAGATATGTAAGAAAGGTCCACTAAGTTATAAGTAACAACTCTAAGTCTGATGTCATGGCCTAAGATGATGTTGTACTTGGGAGGATATTACATGGCTGCTAAGATTGACCCTGAATGCTATGATGGACTCGAATTAACCACAAAGTGCTTTATTCCTTTTCCCTTTATTTTGTTATTCTACTTTGCATGTGTATGCTTGGGGACAAGCACAATTTTTAAGTTAGACTACAGTTGGAGTAAGTTATAGTTGTTAACTTTTAACTGATTTTAGTTTCTTTAATTGTTGCTTTAATTTCTTTTTTCTTCTTAGGGGTAGTTCAAAAAAAATGAAAAATTGAAAATTATTGTGTTAATTCCATTCCAAATGATATGATTGGTTGTTTCTTTTGTTAATTCTTTAGTAACTGGGATTGGCCATTTGAGTATTGAAAATCTTCTTGTGCATTATTCTTTTTGGGAAACATTGACCATATTGCATGCACCACCATGACTGACTTAGGGTTAGTGATCATCATGTTTCATTGCCATAGTTAAATTGTGACATGCATTCTTTGCATTTGATGCTCTCTAGATAAGCATGAGTAGGAACTAGCCTTAGAAGTGATCTAGGCCTTTTTGGAAGCCATAAAGAAATTGCTGTTCTACCTTTTGACACCAACCCTTGTCATCGCTTTTGAGCCTTTGGACTTTTGTTTCTTGATTGAGCCATATTACAAGCCTAGAAATCCCTTTTGTTTCATTTCCCAATTTTGAACCTAGTTACCCTCAAGCCTAAAGCTTCTAAGTTCATGAGAATAGGGTAACTCCTAACTTATCCTCATGGGTCAATGATTATAGGGAAGTTAAAAAAAAAAAAAGAGCACCAAAAAGGGAAATGTGTGTTCCTATGTGAATAAAGAAAAAAAGAATAAAAGAAAGTGGCTTGTGATTGGTTGGATTTGATTGTACTCAATTGAGAAATGGAAATAGGTTGTAAAAACAAAGAAATGAAATAGGGGTAGCAATAATGTAAGTTAGGGTTTGCTTGAAGGTTATGGACTAGAAATGAATGGTTTCTTAAGTTGAGGGTAATTAATGAGCCTACATGACTTGTCATCATACCTCAACCTTAGCCTAACATTACAAGCTTAAATAAAGTCTTTTTTATCTTTGGCTAGTTGTTACTTTTGTGGATGTATAAAGAGTGATTTTGCTTTATTTTGGTTTTGTCTCTTTAACTATTGGCATTGGCATGATGAGAATTAGTTCTTTGTCACTTTTTGCACACACACACATTGGTTTAATTTTCTCATAAAAAGTTTTGCATAATTAGATGGTCAATCAATTGGACTATGGATCTTGGTGACTTTGAATTAACTCTTGGAATAATGATGAGGTGTTTGTGGACCAACAACTTAAAAATGTTTTGAAATGTAAATACCATCTTGCTTGTTTAGTTTTGTCTTAAGACTTGCTTAGGGACAAGCAAGTTCTTAAGTTTGGGGGGCGTGTGATAACTCCATTAGGAGTTATGTTTTTCTTAGTTTTCCTAGAACTTTTAGTTTGTTGATAGTTAGTTTTAGTTTTCATGGTTGCCCTTTTTATATCATTTGGTTTAAATTCTTGCATGATTGCACTCATGTTTAACCTTGCATTCTAGTTGTATTTTCCATTGGTTTGTAGCTTTTTGGAAGAAGAATTAGGGAAGTATTTGAGCTAGGAGTGCAAAGGAGCAAGAATGGTGTAACATTCTCCTAAGTACAACCTCATTCTCAAGTTATGACATCGTACTCAAGAGTTGTTACTTATTAATTAGCGGACCTTTCTTAAATATCTATAGCAAGCTTGATTAACGTGTGTAATAACTAAAGATAATTCTATTAAAATATATAACAAAGAAATACAACATTTATTGAATACATAATTAAGTACAAAAGGAAAGCTCTTCTAAGAGCTTTAATATATATATGTTCTCTATTACATTTATATACATATAACTCCAACTAAGCATAGTAAAGTAAAAACATCAACTACTAAATTACAACAATCCCAAGCTCTTTCACGTAGGTTGCATCGTTCTCTAGATGAACTTGGAGGCAATATGGGAACACAAAAACACATAGGGGTGAAAATTATACAATTCTTAGTAGGGTAATTCCCCAATTACACAATCATAATGTCATCATCATTACCCCTAGCCACTTCAGATTTATCAACAAATATGATCATACAATACATATTAAATATTTATTTTAAAGTTCTAAAATCACCTTCCAAAGTGGGTAGCTTTAATAATCAATCACTTAGTGCACATATATCATGAAGCTCAAACACATAGTAAGTAATTTTACTTAAGAGATTACATATGATATGATTATGCATATGATAATTACATGAAATTATCCTAAAGTGACCTGGTTTCACTTATAGCCATAGAAATCAAATCGATGCATTTTCTTTTTTTATCGACATAGGAAAAACTTAGTTTATACCCAACGGGTATTTGTCATGGACAACTCCACAATAGATAGTTTATACCAAATGGAATTTATAGTAAATCACACCACACAGGGAAATATACGCTTATCAAGAGTGAGCTCATTCCTATACGTGATCATCGAACTTTATTTTTTCCATTTCCGAATCACACACAATCTATTTGTTATCCAAGTGGCCTCAAAGAACTCAGAGGGGGGTGAATTGAGTTCAAAAACTTTTTCTTAAATATACCACTCTAATTATTTTTTCAAAAATCTTTAAAGAAATGACTTAAAAAATCTTAATTTAATGGATACAAATACAAGAGATATGAGAGTGTAATTATGTCTATGAAAAAGATTAACAATACAATGAAAGTAAATTTGCAACAAACGTAAAGAGATAAGGGAAGAGACATTGCAAACTTGGTTTATACCTGGTTCGGTCACCTATTGTGTCCTACATCCAGTTCTCTAAGCAACCCACTTAAGAGTTCCATTATCACTTTAATCTTTACAATTGAGGAGCACTCTTACACCTTGGGATCCCTCACCCTTGTGTTTGAGTCTCTAGAAACCAAGATGCCCTACTCTTGTTCTATCAAGGGATGCCCCCCCGTACACAAACTTGAAAAAGTATTACAAGAGATCACTCTTAATAGAGTAGATGTTACAAATTGAAGCCCTTAAGGTTTCTAAGAATAAGACAATTTGGCCAAGTATTGATCACAAAGATTGATAATTGAGAGTGATTGAACAGATGATCTTTGTAGTATGTTTCTGTGTTAAAGAGTGTTAAAGAAGAGTATTTATAGAAAACAATTCGTGTAACGTTAGGGATTGATCCCAAAGGATGTGCCTCTTCAAAACACACCTCTTTGCACATTTCGGGTTCTGTAATCGATTACATCAAATGGTAATCGATTACATAGTTCAAATTTTCAAACTTGGCACAGGTCAAGTTCCTGGTAATTGATTACATTATGTGTGTAATCGACATAGTTCAATTTTCAAATTTTGGGCACGTCAACGCCTGGTAATCGATTACTTTATTTGGTAATCGATTATTGATTCCAGAAATTGAAAATATAAGTTTTAACACACTTTTTCATTCTCAAAACATCATATAAAACAAATTTTCCTTAAAATTAAAACTTGATTAACTTAAAAAAAAAGGCCAAATAAACTTACTAAATAAAAACCTTTTAACAACTTAATCTAAGTCCTAATTATTCTAACCATGACTTGATCATTTATCTTGATCATATCTTCATGAAATTCCATGTTCTTGTACTTCCACCTTTTGTAATATGTATTTTTGGCATCATCAAAACCTACAACATCAATTCACATTCTCCCCTTTGATGATGACAACCATCTTAAGTAGAATAATAGATATGACAAAATATACACTTTTCACTCCCCTAAGTATATGCATGGAGTGTTCAAAGACAAACAAGGACTTTCAATTTCAAAGATAAACATGCTCCCCCTTAAACATTGAGTATATCCTCACCATATATATATATATCCCCCCTTGGCATTATCAAAAAGATATAAGCACAAAACACTCCAGCAATCATCAAAACCACAAATGTTATAATCCAAGATATATAAACCAAAACAAGAACCAACTACCAAACTATATAGAAGTCATGATATAAGTTCATCATAAGTCAAAAGACAGAAGTCCAACTACAATAACAAAGTGCATAAACTAAATCAAAGTCCATAAACAAAATAAAATAAAATAAAGCTACGCGCATCATTAGCAACAAAATCGTCATGTATACCCAAGTGACGACGAATGGAACCTATATCTCCTTCAAGGCGGGCATACGTGAATCAAGAGCGTCGAATCGCTCTCAACATAAACACGAAGACCACGCAACTTAGAAGTTCGGACATGGAGGAAGAAGATATGTCCAGGCTACCGTTCGCGGGGGAAGAGTCCGTTCTCGAATCTTCATTTGAATTTCTCTTTTGCGAACCCATTGATTTTCAAGATTCTTCGCATAGCCAAAAGAGGAAATCGAACTAGCACCAATAGCATAAGAACGTTGAACTATGACAAAATGCTCATCAGAACAATGGAACATCAAGTACTCCATAAACATCGTAATCAAGTGAGCATACGAAGCGCATTTGCCTTAAGGGCTTTTTGCATACGAGATCGCACAGATTAGCCCAAGTTGATTTGACGACCAGTAACAAAGCCCATATCAATATGATATCCTCCTCCGTTCAGCTGCAAGATTTGTGAGTCGAGGATGCAACATGCGAGATAATATAGTGCATAATGCGACATTCAAAATTAAGTGATCCGCAAGTAATCGACAGATATATCAGCCGCTTCATGACAAATCATTTTACGGGCATTATGATTGGAGTAATCCTCCTTCCAATCATCAACAATACGGGCCTTAAATTGTTCACCGTCAAAACTCAAATTAGTTATGTTATAGAATAGATCTTGATCAATGACAATAGGAACCTTCTTAACTTCAGAATAGATACACCGTCCCGAATTTCCAAATTACAATAAAATAAACAAACTAAATCTGAAAATGCCTTTTTCTTATAGTCATGGAACTCCAACAAGTCATAATTTTGGAACACTTGATAGCAATCAAAATTTTCAGTCTCAAAGAACTCCTTATCTAAGTATTTGGGATCTATGATGTCTCTAGATTGGAAGGATTCAAAATACCTCTCTTGTTGACTCACATTAAGAAAAACTCTGAAATCCTTGAAAAGGATAAAGAGAGGTTTTGGGTCGCTGGAATAAGGGCTTCGGTGGTGGTGGAGCGACGGTGGCTGGCCGAACGGCGAGGAGGAGGCGGTGGCGGTCTTGGCGGTGGCGGCTTCTCCTCTTCCGCCGCCCTTGATGATTCAGCCATGTGGAATGATTTTTGTGAAAGAACATTCGGTGGGATTTGTAGAGAATGTAGAGATGAAAGATTTGGAAGAAGTTTGAGTGAATTTGGTTGAGAACGAAGAAATCGAAGAGAAAGTTAGAGAGAGAGAGAGAGAGAGAGAGAGACGCTATATAGGAGAGAAAGAAACCCTTCGAATGGAGGAGGAGAACCTCTCCCTTAAAATGCCCCCGTAATCGATTACACACTTGTGTAATCATTACATTGAACCCAGAAACGGACTCAATGTTGCACGCCTCTGGTAATCGATTACATACCCATTGTAATCGATTACAAAGTTTTTTTATATATATACCACAAAACAAAATAAATATATATATAGCATTAAAATAAAGATCATTCAACACAAACAAACAATAAAAAAAAAAAAAACATACAAATACCAGGAATAATGTCTAATTATATACTTGAAAAATCAATTATTCGTAGTTCTCTTCTTATATAAAAGAAATTTTCCTTGGACAAGGATTTTGTGAATATATCTGCTAGTTGTTTATTTGTTTCCCCAAATTCTAAAACACAATCACCCTTTTGCACATGATCTCTTAGGAAATTATGTCTAATTTCAATGTGTTTAGTTCTAGAGTGCAAATGGGATTTTTGGATAAGTTAATTGCACTTGTGTTATCACATCTTATAGGAATATGGTCAAGTACTAAGCCATAGTCTAAAAGTTATTGTTTCATCCAAAGGATTTGAGCACAACAACTTCCATGCGTATCTGCTTTCATAGTGGATAATGCCGCATTATTTTGTTTCTTGCTATGCCAAGAAACTAATGTAGATCCAATCAAGTGACATGTTCCACTAGTACTTTTCCTATCGGTTTTGCACCCAAATCAAAAAGAATATCAAATTAAACTTATGAGGTGCCCTTAGGATACCATAAACCTATATTTATAATGTCAATTAAATATCTCATAATCCTTTTGAGGCACTAAGATGTGATTCTTTAGGATTAGCCTGATATCTAGCGCATAAACAAACACTGAACATTATCTCAGGCCTACTAGATAAATAAAGAAAGGATCCGATCATACCTCTAAATTTTTTTATATCTATTGACTTGCCCCCTTCACCCTTATCCAAGTAACAAGCAGTGCTCATAGGAGTAGCAATCTCCTTTGCATTGGTCATTCAAATCTTTTGAGCAACTCCTTGCAATATTTTGATTGATTGATGAATATGCCATCCTTAGTTTGCTTGATTTGGAGTCCAAGAAAGAAATTTAATTCTTCCATCATTGACATCTCAAACTCACTTTGCATGATATTTGAGAAATCATTGCACAAAAGATTCATTAGTGGCACCAAAATAATATCATCTACATATATTTGTACCAAGAGTATATCATGCTCCTTTCTTTTAATGAAGAGTGTAGTGTCAACCGTTCCTCTTGAAAAACCTTTTTCTAAAAGAAATTTACTCAACCTTTCATAACAAGCCCTAGGTGTACGTCCCAATTTCTCCTGTTAGAGTACAAATGACCGAAATGCCCCTAAGGTCATTTTTACCGAAATTCGAGGCAGTTGCCCCAACCTGAATGGGTCAACTCGATGTTTAGAGGGGATTACGTTGTTATGAATGATTTTCGAGGTGAAATCTCGTTTTCTAAACTTTCGGCTCAAAATAACCAAAATACCCCTGCCGTGCTCTACACGGTAAAGGTGCCGTTTGAGCCCGAATTTCCAGGAAGTTTAGAATGATGTTTTAGAGTAATATTTGATGTTTAGCCGGGCCAAGGTCCAAGCAGTTTAGTACAAATTACCGTTTTACCCCTAGAACAGTGTACATGTGCCTAATGAAACAATTAAGCGAACCTAAGCAATATTAGGCTCTAATCGAAGATTAATTTATTTCGATAATTAATCTAGAGTCAAAATGATTTATTAAGGTTGATTAGAAACTAAAATTGCTTAGTCAAGTTCTAATTACATTCTTTAATTCAAGATGTCTAATCAAAAAGTAATGAATAGTATTTTTCTCTCTCCAATTTCCTTAGATCAAGGAAATTTGTCTACCACCTTTTTGACCAAAAGAATTATTTTAAAATTGTTAATCTAGTTAGAATTTCCCCCCAAAAGCCACAAATTTTGAGTTCAAATTTCATCCAAAAAGGCTATGCAAAAGCTAGGATTTGACTACACCTAAGCTAGCACTTTAACCAAGCTTCCAAGACAAGCTTTGGAAGATATTTTCCTTCCCTCCAAGGCCAATGAATTTCGGCCAGCCCTCCCCCTAAATTAGCCACAACATTTCATTCTTTATAAATAACACACATTGGAAAGCTTGGCCATTTTTTTAGATCATTTGCTAAGTTGTGCATTCTTGCAATTTCTCTTGTTTTCTCTCATTTTCTCTCCTTCTAAGTTCTTTTTCCTCCTCCCTCAAAGAAAGCTTCCCACCACCACACCCACCATAAACCACCTTCAACCACCACCCCCTCACCTCAAACCACCTCTCAAACACTCAATCTTTCCATTTCTAAGCTTGTTCCTCAAGGAAAAGTCCTTTCCCTTGGTTTTTCCTCTTAGGAACCTCCCTAACAAAGAGAAGATTTTGTCTTCTCATTTCCTTCAAAGAATCAAGCTTTCTTTCATCTCTTTCAAGGTTTCATTTGGTAGGGGTTTTCTTTCAAGTTTTCTTTACTTTCTTTGAGAAAGTTTCTAGTTTTCTCTTAGTTTCAAACTCTTTTTCTTCCTCTTTGTATTTTCGGCCATGAGGCCATTTTACAAACCAATCTTTAGCTTGATGATGAGGTCTCATGGAGATAGTTTGGTGTTTGCCATGAGAGAAACCTCTAAAGCTTGGATCTTGGTCTAGGACCATATACAAACTCGGTTTTTCCTTTTCTTTGCAAGTTCAAAGTTTTGGTTTTTCATTTCCTTTCCTTTATGATTCTGTTCCTCCTTGGTTTTTCCTAGTTCAAAGTTTTGGCCTTCATTCCTCTAAGGTTTCGGTTTTTCCTTTTTGCCTTGTCCAAGCTTTGGTTTTTATTTCTTTTTCTTCAATGGTTTTGGTTTTTCCTTTCCTCTCTTGAACAAAGTTTGCTAAAAATGTTAAGGTAGCCCTTTTATGTTTGTTTGAAAGGTTGTCTCTTGAAAAATCGTTTCCTTGAGCTTGATGATGGTGTTCAAAGAACATAAGACTTCCTTGGTGTCTTGATGCTAAGAACTCTAAAGCTCACTTTATGATACATAATGGGTTGAGGTTTTTATGTTCCTTTAAAGTCTTGTAAGAGCTCTAGTTAAGATTAAAAAGGAGTTGCATTCATGTTTATTTTTATGCTTTGCATAGCATGTTTATTTTCAAGCTATTACTAAGCAACTTAAAGATTAAAACAAGAATGTGCATCATCACTTAATAAATCTCAAAGCCTACCTATTTCAACCTTAAAGTTGATTGTTGATTTGGGTAAACACCAAGAGGCCTAGAGCACTAAAATAAAGAATTGAACCTTGCATTTCATGTTTACTTTCTTGTCTATCATGTTTATATTTTACGCCATCACTTAAACTCTAAAGATAATAAATGACTGCACCTCATATTTATTTTATGCTCTCACTTTATTTTCTAAAAGAAGAGTAAAATGAGTTGCATAGCATGTTTAAATTTATGTCACCACCTAAATGGTCTAGAGCTCAAAGACTTGCCCAAGTATCCAATGTAAAGTTTTAAGAAAACGTTGGTTTTTCAATGAAGCCATTTTGGCCTTGTGGTGATGATGATAGGCTTGGTGTGAGTTCATCTAATCACAAGTGCCTATAGCCATGTTTTGAAATTTTTCTAAGCTTAGGAGTACCTAAGAAGCATTATGAATGAGATTATATGTTTAAATCTATTTTATGAGAAAATTAATTTAGCTACTGATCTTGCTTGGACTTTAATGATTTTAATGAGATAAATTGGTTTCTAAAAGAGTTTGAGTTCCTAAAATTGTTCCAAGAGAAAACTAGCAACTTGTATGCATTTTAATTCATGAGATTATGTGATTTTATGGGCTTATGATTTCGGTTCTGCCCTTCATGATTGGCTGCTGTACAAATATTGTTCTAAGGTATTAAAATGTGTAAAATTATGTTTGAGTGAAGGGAGGATCGATTTAGAGAAGTTAGAAAAGAATAAGTAACTTAAAAGGATCAGGAATGAGAATTCTAGAACACCTTAATGCACAAAAATGCAATTCTGTTCCAGCATAATTAATTCAAGTGTAATTGGTTCATAATCAGTAGGATATGCATAAAAACCTTTCATAAATGATTAGGTATTAATTACTAAGCTTAAGGTGATGATAAGGACTTAAAATAGGAATTCTAGCACACTTAGACATGGCAAGATGTGATTCTGTCCAGCAAAGCTAAATTGAGGAAAAGTAAATTATAACTTAGTAAACATGCCTAGGAATCCCTCATAATTGGTTTAGGGATTGATTATGAAGCCTTAGGCGAAGACGGATCTGAAAAAGGGTTTAAAACGAAGATTTTAGAACCCCGTAATCATATGATGATTTTCTGCCCAAGATGCATAATGCTGTTTGGAATTTTTAGTAAGCCTAAATCTTAGTAAGAATTATAAGTAATGATTTCTTAAGTGGAATAAAGATGTACTATGAGCATTAGAATGATTGCAACTTAAGTTTAAGACCCGTAAGGGCCAAAGCATAAGACAATATGAGATAGGAAGTGTGATGTGAGAATGAGACCAAGTGAGTATGCTTGTGATATGAATGAATGTGTTAATATCATGAGTATGAGAATATATGGATTTGTGATATGCTGTTGTGATTTTGGATATTATGAGCATAATGCATGAGCCTATGTGATAGAAATGAATTAGAGAAAGTATGTTGTCATGATTGAAAAGTTTTCTTGATGGAGGATTTTGTGAGATAACATGCATTATGTAAGTTATGTGGCAAGACTCAAATTTGAGGAAAATTCGTGGTGGAGTCGTTGCGCCCGAATTTTCGTCAAATTTGAGGGACAAAAAGAAAGTTTTTGAGAAATATGAAGTTTAAAGTTATATGCCGAGATGCATTTCTCCTACTTAGGAAGAAAGTAAACCCGTGGGGGTATGGACGTCGAGCCATACCGAAGCGGACAAAGTCGCTGGTCTTAACCAGTCGATGCGTTTCGAAGAATGAAAGTATATGATGTTTAAGGTGACACACCGAGACGTACTTCTCCTGCTCAGGAGAAGGTAAAACCGTGAGGGCATAGACATTAGCCTGCCAAGCGGACAAAGTCGCTGGTCTTACCAGTCGATGCATTTCGAAGAAGGAAAAAGTCCCATGATGGGTGATCCTTAGGCCCCTACCCGTACTCGGAGTCGGGATTATGATGATTATGTTTATGATTCGCTTATCAAAAGGATAAGTAAGAACTAGTGACGACTAGTTAAGGTATGAGCTCATAGCCTAGTTTAAGGGGTGCGGTTACTATATTATTGGTGTCACAAGTATGAGAAAAGGAAAGATGTTCAAAGAAAAGTTTCATGCCACTCAAATGTTGCTTGAATTATTGTTTGATTTACCTAAAGTGCTGCCATGCATCCATGAAATATTATGTTGCATACATGCATTAAGAATCATTATAAAAGACATGGACCTTGGATAAAAACCTTTGTGAAAACCTCATAATGAACTTATGCATGCTTAACCTTTTGATAATAAACCCAAGGTTCCTAGGGACGTAAACGATGACACTAGGATAGAGGACTTCCCTACTGAGATTCTTTAGTAAGAATTCTCACCCCTCTCTCTCTTTTTCCATTACGTCTTCAGATATCGATGGCGTCGTTCGTGATTTTCATTGACCCGCCCACATGGGAGGTGCACTATGACCCCGAGCATCAGTCCTACCACTTCAAGGGTCATTGCGAGGTGCGCGTTTTGCATACGTGGGACGCCCTTTTTCTTTCCGCGTCTCCAGCTATCGTTTCGATCCGACTTCACCCTTTGGCGACGACCTGATCTTTGAAAGGACACGACCCGAGACGAGTAGGCCGTCGTCCATCCTTCCTCGTCGGAGGGCTCTTCCCTTCGTTTCCTATGGGTCTCTGAGGAGGTGGCGGACACAGTCACCTAGCCGAGGCATGCGAGGCGCGTTCGACACCGCGAGGCGACCACGACGGCGGCCACACTGTTCCTCGATTGCTACGCCTAGATCCCTCTTCGTTGGGCTACATCGAGGAGCTTCGTCAGTCGCGGGCTACATCTCCCCAACGGAGATCGGCATCGCAGTAGGCTTGGAGAGAGAGGGTAGCGATAGTTAGGTGTTTATCTTTTGGGGTTGTTTCATGTATTTGTTATCATTTGATATCATTGTATTGCAAGCTCTCCCATAGTATGGGTAAGACTTTATGCTTCTGTTATATTTCCTTATGATGTACTAAACTATATTATCTAATGTGATGAGGAATGATGTTTATGATGGATGTGTTCTTTAATGTTTATGTTTTGTATGTTTTATTTATTCATCCGCTTCACGTCGTTTATATGTCACGTGCAAAGCTCGCACTTTGTTTTATATAAATCATTTCAAAAAAAAATTTACCCGTATTTTCCGCTAAGTATTTTATAAATGAATTTAAAGAGAAGTAATAACTAATGATTAGTCTTGATACGTCCTAGGCGTATTGGGTTAAATATTAGGGTGTTACACTAGGGGCTTACTTTAAACCATATAAAGCCTTTTTTAGTTTAAAAACATGGTTGGGTAAATCAAAACTTTCAAAACCAGGAGGTTGATCAACATACACCTCTTCTTGAATAAGACCATTAAGAAATGCACTTTTAACATCCATTTGATAAGGTTTAAAATCCATAAAAGATGCAAAAGCAAGTAACATTCTAATTGCTTCTAATCTAGCAACAGGAGCATATGTTTCCTCATAGTCAACTCCTTCTTCTTGGTTATATCCTTTAGCCACTAATCTTACTTTGTTTCTTATTATGACACCATTCTCATCTAATTTGTTCCTAAAAACCCATTTAGTGCCAATAATTGAATGATCATTGGGTCTAGGAACTAGTTCCCAAACTTGATTTCTTTCAAATTGATTTAATTCATCTTGCATAGCAATAATCCAATGTTCACCAATAATAGCTTCATCAATGTTCTTAGGTTCAATTTGAGAAACAAATGCCATATGATTACATGCATCTTTAAGGGAGTTTCAAGTTGTTACCTCTTTTGATATATCACCTATGATGTTGTCAAGTGGATGATCCTTTGAAACTCTCCACTCCTTAGGAAGATCACTTGTGCTTGGTTCCTCTTGAAGTGGAATTTCCTTCTTGATTTCCTCTTCCTTGGTCTCTAACTCTTTTCATGAATATGAGTATTTTCCAAAGCATCTACAAGGTCATCAACAATATCCTTTCTTGGCCTAAGGAGGTTAGTCTCATCAAAAGCAACATAGATTGACTCTTCTATTGTCATAGTTCTTTTATTATAGACTCTAAATGCTTTGCTATGTAAAGAGTAACCAAGAAATATTCCTTCATCAGATTTGGCATCAAATTTGCCCAAGTTATCCTTACCATTGTTCAAAACAAAACATTTACACCCAAAGATATGAAAGTGAGAGATATTGGGCTTTCTCCCTTTGTATATTTCATAGAGGGTTTTCTTTAAAATTGGCCTTATTAAGGCTCTATTCATAACATAACAAGCAGTATTTCCTCATCTCCCAAAAATATTTAGGGAGATTTGAGTCATTGAGCATAGTTCTTGCCATTTTTCTAAAGACCGATTTTTCCTTTCAACAACTCCATTTTGTTGTGGAGTTCTTGGAGAGAAAAATTATGCTCAATTCCATGATCCTCACAAAAATTTTCAAAAGAAGCATTTTCAAATTCCCCACCATGATCACTTCTTATGGATGCAATGTTTAAATTCTTCTCATTTTGAATAACTTTTGCAAGTTTTCTAAAGGCATAAAATGCATCACTCTTATGAGCAAGAAACAATGTCCATGTAAATCTAGAATAATCATCCACAATCACTAGAGCATAATAATTTCCTCCAAAACTCATAGTTCTAGATGGACCAAAAAGATCAATGTGCAAAAGTTGTAAAGGTCTAGTTGTTGAGATAATGTTTTTAGATTTAAAAGAGACCCTTACTTGTTTTCCCTTTTGACATGCATCACAAAGTTTATCTTTTTCAAATTTGAGTTTTGGTAGACCAATTACTAGATCTTTGGAGACCAATTTATTTAAGTGATCCATGTGAATATGATCAATTCTTCTATGCCATAACCATGAATCATCTTCCTTACTCATAAGACAATGTGCATGATTTGAAGGAATATCTTCTAGGTTTATCATATATACATTATTTATTCTATGTCCTATAAACTTTACTTGTTTATCCTTCTTACTTTCAATAAAACAATAAAGTGAATCAAATAGTACCCAATATCCTTTATCACATAATTGACTAACACTTAATAGACTATGTTTAAGACCATCAACAAGTAAAACATTTTCAATAGAGGTAGAAGGATCTTTACCGACATTGCCAACTCCAAGAATTTTTCCTTTATTGTTGTCCCCATATGTTACATGTCCACTTTTCTTGGGAGTTATGTGTGTAAATTTTGATGCATCTCCCATCATGTGCTTGGAACAACCACTATCAATGTACCAACTTTGCTTTAAAAGTACCTACATCACAATTTCACAATTTTGATTTAGGTACCCAAATTTTCTTGGGTCCTTGAGTGTTAGAGTTGGGCATAGTGCCCTTTGGAACCCACATCATTTTTCCTACTTTGTGACCATTCTTTCTAATGTAACATGTTGATGCACTATGACCTTTCTTGCCACAGTAGAAACATGTTAGGAATGGAGAACTAGTCATTCCAGAGGACACAAAGAAGTTTTTATAAAACTTTTTTGGCCCTTGGGATTGTATCCTAATCCGGCCTTATCAAAAACACATCTTTGTTTACCTAATAAAATATCTAAGTTATTTTTTCCAAAGGTAAACTTTGCAAGAGTGTTTTTCAAATCATCTATTTCTTTCTCAAACTTGTTGCATGATGTGCATGAGTAAGATTTAATGGCATTCTCATACACTAAGCATTTAGTGCAAGATGAATTTGCATCAATTAATCCTAAAGTTTCATTTTCAAGTTTGAGTTCCTCCAACTCTTTGTTCAACTTTGAAATTTCTTTTTCTAAGTTGGAGATGACTTTCTTGAAGGATGAAACAAGTTTTGCAAGTTTAATGGATTTTTCATGCAAATCATTAAATGCATCTTGAAGTTCATCAAATGAAGGAGATAAATCAAGATTAGAGGATATTACCTCTTCATCACTCTCACAATCTCTAGCCATGAGACTTAGATTTGCAACTTCATTTTCAGAGTCACTTGATGAATCTATATCATTCTCCTCCCATGTTATGTATGCCTTCTTTCCTTTCTTGTCTTTGAAAGATTTCTTCCCAAATTTCTCCATCTTCTTTTTGTAGATAGGGCATTCCATTTTCATGTGACCTGGTTGATCACATTCATAGCATCTTGGGATTGGGGAAGATCCTTCACCCATTTTGAAGTTCTTCTTAGGGATGAAATTTCATCTTCTTTGATTCCCCTTTTTCTTTAGAAACCTGCCAAATCTTTTCACAAAGAGACTAAAACTTTCATCATTTTCATCTATACCTTCTTGTTCATCATTGTCTTCATCATCACTTTCTTCATGTGTGGAAGATGCGATTTTAAGTGCAATTCCTTTCTTCTTTTTATCATTCTCTTCATGTTGATTGAGTCTTGTAAGTTCCAACTCATGTTCTTGAAGTTTTCCGAAGAGAGTGGCAAGAGACATAGTGGCCAAATCCTTTGATTCTCAATAGCCGTCACTTTGGTTGCCATTGCCTATTTAAACATCTCAACACTTTGTTAATAATTAAGATCCTCATTTGGAAATGTCTTTCCCAAAGAGGCAAGATGATTAACAATATGAGTAAATCTCTTTTGTATGTCTTGAATGCTTTCATTTTGATTCATTCTAAAGAGTTCATACTCGTGTATGTGAGTGTTTATTCTAGATCTCTTAACTTCACTAGTGCCTTCATAAGTGACTTCTAAAGTGTCCCACATTTCTTTTGCACTTTTACAATTTGACACTCTAAATACTCATCCATCCCCAAAGCAGAAGTGATTATGTTCTTGGCTTTCAAGTTATATTGAACTTTTCTTTTATCTTCATCACTCCACTCATTTCTAAGCTTTTCAATTTTCTTATCTCATGCTATTTTTGTAGGAATTAAAGGACCATTTTCAACAGCATCCCATACATCTAGATCTATGGCTTCTATAAAGATTTGCATACGAGTTTTCCAATAATGATAACCATCACCATTGAATATAGGAGGCCTATTGATAGAGTTTCCTTCAGAAAGAAAGAGTTTGATGAGGCCATAACTATTCTTGAAGCGTTAAGCCTTATACAAGAATCTAGCTCTGGTACCACTTGTTATCCAAGTGGCCTCAAAGAACTCAAGAGGGGGTGAATTGAGTTCAAAACTTTTTCTTAAATATACCACTCTAATTATTTTTTCAAAAAGCTTTAAAGAAATGACTTAAAAACTTAATTTAATGGATACAAATGCAAGAGATATGAGAGTGTAATTATGTCTATGAAAAAGATTAACAATACAATGAAAAGTAAATTTGCAACAAACGTAAAGAGATAAGGGAAGAGAGATTGCAAACTTGGTTTATCCTGGTTCGGTCACCTCTTGTGTCCTACATCCAGTTCTTAAGCAACCCACTTAAGAGTTACCTTGGGATCCCTCACCCTTATGTTTGAGTCTCTCAAGAACCAAGAGATGCCCCACTTTGTTCTATCAAGGGATGCCCACCCTCGTACACAAACTTGAAAAAGTATTACAAGAGATCACTCTCTAAATAGAGTAGATGTTACAAATTGAAGCCCTATAAGGTTTCTTAAGAATAAGACAATTTGGCCAAGTATTGATCACAAAGATTGATGATTGAGATGATTGCAAATGATCTTTGTAGTAAGTTTTCTGTGTGTTAAAGAGTATTAAAGAAGAGTATTTATAGAAAACAATTCGTGTAGACCGTTAGGGATTGATCCCAAAGGATGTGCCTCTTCAAAACACACCTCTTTGCACATTTCTGGGTTCTGTAATCGATTACATCAAATGGTAATCGATTACATAGTTCAAATTTTCAAACTTGGCAAGGTCAAGTTCCTGGTAATCGATTACATTATGTGTGTAATCGATTACATAGTTCAATTTTCAAATTCTAGGCACGTTCGCGTAATCGATTACTTTATTTGATAATCGATTACTTAATTAGAAATTGAAAATATAAGTTTTGACACACTTTTTCATTCTCAAAACATCATATAAAACAAATTTTCCTTAAAATTAAAACTTGATTAACTTAAAAAAAAGGCCAAATAAACTTACTAAATAAAAACCTTTTAACAACTTAATCTAAGTCCTAATTATTCTAACCATGACTTGATCGTTTGTCTTGATCATATCTTTGAAATTCCATGTTCTTGTACTTCCACCTTTTTGTAATATGTATTTTTGGCATCATCAAAACCTACAACATCAATTCACACTATTCCTAGCCGATATGTCTACGACTCAAAATATCTTTGGGGAAGTTCTCTTTTTACCTTCCCCTATGATATATCTACGGAAGTCCTCTTTTGCCTTCCCTCATTCAACCTAAGTTTTGTTTGTTTTGTCCATATATCAGAACATGCGATTAAGTTTATACATTCTCTTTCTTTTTTCAAATGCATGCATAAAGCACATGTAGGCATTCATTCACAATACAATTTCAATCATGCCTCATAAACCACTCTTTACTTCCTCTAGCATGCATTTATATGTCACAAGTCACATGCCCAAATAGTTAACATCAAGTATTCATGTCATACTAGAACCAAAATGTCATTACATTATCAATTCAAGTCTTGGGTTCATTTCCAGCAATTGGGTAGATTTTACACTATTGTAGCACAAATTTATTTGCACACCAAATAATCAATTCAAAGGCTATAAAAATTATCCAAGATACTTAAATGTGTTCATAAGATTCTATAAAAATTTTAGAGCAAAAAAAGTTCTCTAACTATATTAAAAAACTTAGACAATTTCAGTGTTAGAAACCACTCACCTGCTTAGAATCCAAAATTCATAATTTTTAACCCTAGTAAATGATTGAATAAATTCAAATGAAAAATCACAGTTACACTAAAAGATGTTGTCAATATTTGTAAAAATTTCAAAGGAAAATTCAATCATTTGCTATGGTAAAAAAATTAAACAAATTTAAGGCTTCAATTCAATAATCAGGCAGCATGGATATCATTTCAGTTCTTGATTTTTTTAAAGCACTAGGAGTCAAAATCAAAGCTCAAGAAAATTTGTGAAACTAGCCTAGAATTTTAGCTTCAACATATAATTTTTATAACTCATGAAAATACCCACAATTCACTCAGAAATTTCGTGATAAGTGGCTGTCCATACAAAACTGAAAATCCAGTATGGTTCAACATCTCTTTCCACAAAAATGATTTTTCACAACATCAAATCACTCCACCAAAATTAACACATCACTATCAGTATATTATCAACCAATTCAACTAAAAATATTCAGTGAAATCAGTAAGAAAATCGCAAAAACATAATTGAAGTAAAAGAGATTTAAAATGCCCTACTTTTGGTGTCTAATGGATCCTTCGCTCCAAGTTGCTTCAAGATTGATCCCTTCCACTTCAAAGCCCCCAAATCAACCTCATATCCTTCCTAAATCAGTGAGGGGTGAGATAGCAAGGTAAGGATTGGTGAGAATTGAGATTTTAATCGGTTAGATTTGTTGGGATTGAGATGTAGAACAAGTCTTGTGAAGAGAGTTACGGTTTTTTCAAGTCTAGGCTAGGAAAAATGGATGTTTGAATCAAGTTCTTGAGCTTTTGAGGAAATAAAATGGTGGCTGGTCCTTCCTCTTGTCTTGGCCAAAAATAAGGTTTGAAGAAGAAAAGTTTGGCTTCTTGGAGAAGATTTGTTTGGTGTTGATCTCTATAATTAATGCATGAATATAATATAGTATAAATGGTTAAATCTTGTAATGGATGGCTAGGATTTAATCTTCTAATTCAAGATTAAATCTCAGCCTTCCATATGTCTTAAATGGGTATACATTATCCATGTGTGGTGATTAAATCATCTTTCAATGTTAGAACAACTAAATTTAACGAACAGATGAAATATTGGCTCCAAGTAAAATACAATAAATGAAAGGTCATGATTGAAACTGACTTTTAAGTTTTAATCCTTGCCATCCACTTGGTATAAAGTGGTTGGTAAAGGTTACTTGGTCACCAAGTAACTTGTATAGTGTTAAAGCTCACATCAAAACTCTACCGAACGGGAAAACCTTACCCAGGTAATCAAACATTACCTAAAAATTAATTCTAGGTATAACTTCTCATTCCTTATCATTTCAAACCTTAACCCTTTCTTTTCTTAGTCCCAAGCATTTCCTGGTCCTGGATTTGGGGTTTTAGATGTCCAGAGGGCCCATAGGCCCACAAGGTCACTATTCACCCTTAGAAAATTTTTTTTAACATATCCATTGAGCCATCCTCATTGTTGCTAAAACTGTCAAATTTTTGAAATTACAACTAATAAAGTCCAAATTAATTTTTAAATAATTTTTAAGGTGTTACAAATGGAAGCTGAAGGGATGTTAGAAATCCATGTTGGAGCATGGGTCTTGAAACTAAACCCATGCTACAACATGGGTTGCTATCATATTTCTCATATTTTCACTTAAGCTACGCTAGCATAGCCATAGCCATGCTCCAGAGTGGGTGCACAAACCTGACATGTGAACTAGGCATCTATATTGATTCTGGCAACCTATGATTGGAACAAAAACCTAGGAAAACATGTTGCAAAGGCATTGACATCAAAATACCAAATTAGGAAAGAGGAGGCTAGAACTTGGAGAGCAAAAGGATATGGAAACTTCAAGAGCTTGAGAGAGTCATCTCTTGGGATTGTTCTTCAACTCTGTGTATTTTTCTTTATTCATGGCTTCTTCCCATCTTTCTTTCATTTTTGTTGTTTTTATTTCATTTTCCATGATGTGTAACTAAACCATTTTGCCAAGGGTGATTTATGGAGGCTATGTGTTTGACATTATGCTAATATGAATGAATTTATGTCTTGTTCTCATTTGATAGTGAGCATTGTATTTGAACTTATTTATATTGAATTGTTTGATCACCAATTTAGGATTATAGGGGTTTTTACAAATTTGAAGGAGTAAGAGCTATCCTATGAATGTAATGCCATGGGTTGAATGACACCTAGAGAAAGGCAAAACGATTCATGTGGTATTTAAGGGTTTGAGAACTACTTGTAGACTAAAGTATGCTAAGAGATTAGGTGCTTGACTTGCTTCAGTGACATTAGATGATTTTGAGAAAGACTTTAATGACATGATGATCCTACCATCACTTAATTGAATTTGGACAAGGCATATTGATATTCATGTCGCATATTGTTCACACATAGTTGAAGTAAATCACCCTAGCATTTAACTCCATCAATTCTTATATTGCTTTTACATTGTTCTAGCACTTTAGCCCTTAAATTCCTTTTGATATCATCTTTTTTCAATTGTTCAACTTGGTCATCTAGTTAATTAAAATTGGTACTTGAATTATCCCTCTGGGTATGACAACCCTATCTTTTACTCTATTACTTGACGACCTAGTATACTTGCTAGTGTCTCTCTCCTTTGGGAGCGATCAACACTCAAACTATCAGAAGTTCAAAGTCACTTTGACACTAAGAATGAAGGAAAAGAGTAAAGATTCTCTCACTAACTCACTTACTTGTCTTTAATTTCTTAGAATTAATATTTCCTTTTCACGTAGTTTGTTTTATTTCTTATTCATTTGCTGTAATTTCTTGTACATTGTCAATTAATATTCAAAAAATCAAAAAAATCATTCTACAAGTGTGATTACTTGTTCTTCTATTGCTCACAAAATGCTTTGATCTTGAGCAATTTATATTCTATTTGCATTGCCATTGGACATTTGATAGAAAAAGTATCATAGACACTAAATCTTTAAGAACTTGAGAACTCATAAAGAGAAATCGCTTCATTTGAATTTAGATCATGAAGCAAAGCTTGTCAAGTTTGATTTGTTTATCAACGAAAATATAAGTTAAACAGCTATACTATTAGACCTTGTATTATCATAGCTAATACTATCAAGCCTTATCATATACAATGCACCAAACATGACCTTAGAACACTAGACTCGACTAAAGCCCTTAGGATGCTCCATGCTTGAGAAGACACTCATTTACATGGCATAGTTGTGGATCAAGTCTGGAATTGGTTATCAAAGGAATGGGATTTTCATTTCCATCCTATATAAGGTAAATGCATGTGCGGATTTCTTGGGAAATGGTGGAAGTGTGGGTCACACACGGTGAAAGTGCTCAAGAATCCCAACAAGCATTGAGTATGCACCTTCTTCTTAATAGTGTAGTTTTTAGCTTTGCCCAATGTACCAAAAAATAAGCATAAATTAAGAGCACCATTTGAGTGTTAGAGATGAATTGTTGTCGTAATCAATTAATGTGGTCAATAAAATTACTCCAAGGCTTAATTGGATTTTTCAACATATTTATCAGAGAATAGTTCATAACATCAAAGCCAGATGTTGTCTTTGGACATTGACATTGCTTATAAATAGATAGAATGAATTGCCTGAAACTAACTCTCTAGAAAGGAAAATATAATTTGAACGTGTTATGAATAGATGTAGTATGGCCATAGTACATGAATGTGAATGTATTTTTTTTGAGAAATGATACTATGACACATGATTTCGATGCATACACGGATGCATACATATGCAAAGAGGGATGCTATTGCTATGGTCATACATATTGAAAGACTACGTGGAGAATGAACCATTAAAAAAATAATAAAGGAAAACGTAGATAGTTACTCATTCTACCTTTCCTGTGTGTATCCTTTTGGCGTTAAGCAATTTCTTTCTCAGAAAACTCATTTTGCGAAACCCCTAAAAAGAAAACCCATAGAAATAGAAAACCCCTGCCAATTTTGTTTTGGCACTACTTCTGCTTCTCTCTCATTGATGGAGTTTCAAGTACTTTAGATCAATGCTTCCTGAGAGAAAAAAGGCTAGAAGAGGAAACTTGACAACAAAATCAACAAGGAACAGTAGAATCTCCAATTCCTCCCACTGGATGCCCACGACACCCTATTCTCTACGTCAAGGACCAAGTCTCCATCCTCAACTGCATTCTTCCGATGTCCATGACTTTGATCGAGTCACTACCAAGTGCGCCACTCATGTGCTTGCCAATCTTGTCAAAAACGGTAAATCCTTTCTTGATCTCCTCGTGTCTTGCTCCCTTCATTCTAGTTTTTGCTGAATTCAGTCAAGCATATGTCTCGGTGTCCTTTTTTTGTAGAGTAAGTGGTGAATGCGATAGCTGAAGGAGGCATAATTCCAACTATAGTCTCCAAGTACATCCTGAGGGAGAAAGAACTTGTTCAAAAGCCATGGTTGTTCAAGCATAAAGTCGAGTAAGGGAGTGCTTTTGCACTTGGTCATCTTGCCAACAAGGTAACTTCAAAAAAAATTTTGATGCTTTCTAGTAACAATTATTAAGGGATTATTGCAATTGAACTCATTAATGTCGTGCATTCTGCATGTTATATCGTGTAGGTTATAATGTTTGTAATGATTCTGCAATTGAGATTAAGGTTTTACTTCGTTAGTTCGTTAATTACTAGTTATTTGTAATAATATACTAGTAAATTAGTAGAGGAGTTATTTTACCTTGAATTTGCTTACTCATGTTGATTATGTATTTTTTTTTCAAATCTTACCTATTATTTTGTTTTGTCTGAATATTGTGAATGACTGTGAATTTTGTTTGAAAATGTCATTCATAGCTTGAAAATCAATAGCTCCTATTCATGTCCATCGACTTCACCTCCATCTTCACCACTCGAAGCCTTGCCTTCATCAGGACTTCAATTGCTATATATAAAAGAAGATATTATGCCGAATTTTTGTATTTTATATTGGCTTGATTTTGCTTTCAAACTTAAACTCTTTTGTTGAAATTCCAAAAGCTTATAAACAAATATATGGTTAGCATTTTAGAATACTTTTTGGCTCTCTCATTCATTCACAAACACAGAGACACCCATGCCATCATGACATGCTTACCTTTAGAGGTTTATATCATATGACTAGTATGTATTATCTAATTGTTTCAAGATAAACTTGCTCCGCATGTGACCCCTGTATATGGGAAGACATTAAAAGAATTAGGATGCACAAGGAGATGTATTTCTTTCTAGAAATTTTTTGTATACCTTTTTATTACTTTATATTAGTTCCAATAAAAGCTTATGTGATTTTGTGTATGCTTTCTTTCTGGTCTTTATGATGATGTCTGAGCTAAGTGCAAGAGCTGAACTAACAATTATGCAGGAAGATTTATTGATAATTTACGACATGGCAATTGTTGTCTTTCTAGAATTTCTTTTATTGTTCTAGACGAGGCAAATAAAATGCTTGATATCGGTTTTGAACCACAGATGAGAGAGGTTAGTGGTCTTGAACTTTGCTTCTATTGTAATGGGTTTTTCTTCATTGTAGTGTTTATGGTTTTCTTTGTATTCTTCTAAATTAAGTCGTTTCGATGTAACTTTTTTCCCTTTTACCTTAGTTATTTCCATTTTTAAACTTGGATCTCAAGCCAATGATGCTCAAAAAAGATGTTTTTGGTATGAGAGTACAACTTTTTAACTATTCAAGCTAGGTCCTTCTTAGAAATTATCTATTCTAGCAAATAGGTGAGTTGCTCAGGATTTCCTTACTCATGATAAAATCTAGTTCAATGGTGTAATGATAGAGATGATAAAATATTCAAGCTATACTTTCAATTTATAAGTTCTTGTACTAAAAGGATTTTTTTATTATTTTGAAAATATTAAAGTAAATGTGAAGAGTCTTTTTTATTTTTGGTTAAAAAATAACAAACCATGAAAGCTAATGTTTCTACACGTGATTTTGGCTTTCTACAAGTTTATATGGTCAATTTTGTTGTCATCTTTTTATATTAATTTTTTTAGGGATGATTTTGCAAGCATTCTAGAGGGTTGGCAAGTGGGTTTGATAGATGCATACCTCAGTAGAGTTGAAAAAACATAAAGATTGATGATCCATGAATGAGACATTTGAATTTAAATTTATTTACTTTTTTGTGTTATGTTCATGTATTATTGTCTATTTCATTCTAAAGATGATTATTGTGTAGTTTGGTTGTATTTTGTTTATTTGTCCTTCAAATCTTTGGACTTTTACATTTGGTAAAGTTTAGATTTATAATATTTATGATTTTTGACATTGTTCAAACAACTGAAAAACTAAATAGGCCAAAATGTCAACAACTTGTTTAGAATGTTAGTAATGTCTTAGATTTTGTTAATCTTGAAAATATTACAATTTTTATGTGAATTTTGGATAGAGAGAAAGTTAAGGGGACTCCTAAGTATTAATAAAGGAAGCCTAATTGCATCATGCATGCAATGCTAAGATGGCAAAGTTACTTAAAATTTTCATACACTATGTTGGTAATCAGCTTAAAGATGTTAGTAATGTTAATTCAAAATGTTAGTAACTTTCTTAAAATGTTGGCAACATTTTAAACTTCGTTAACTTTGAAATATTAGCATTCTAATGTAAATTTGGATTAGCAAGCAAGTTAAGTGAACTTCTTGGTACTATAAATTGATGAAGGGAGTCTAATTGAATCATCCAAACAATACTACAATGGTAGTGAGACTTGAAATTTTTTTCTGATAAGTTCGTAATTGGCTTATAGAAGCTGGTAGTGTTAGTTCAAAATATTGGCAACTTGATTCGAATGCTGGTAACATTTTAGATTTTGTTAATCTTCAAAGTATTATGAATCTTATGTGAATTTGGATTAGCAAGCAAGTTAAGAGGACTTATGGATCAAAAATTTTCTTATTGGGTCCAAAATTTTCTTATTCCAAAAAAATAGTATCTTTCAGAAAAGCTAGTATCTTATTTTGTTTATGTTTGGATTAAAGAAGTATGAATTCAATGAAAAATAAATTAAGTTAGAAAACTAGTCAAGAGGGTTCATGGACTCTATAAATTGATGAATCAAGTCTTAACATGATATCCAATTTGTGCTCTAAGAACAAAGTGATTTGAATTTTTTTTTCTAACGCATGTTGGTAACTACTTCCAATATGTTGGTAATTGTTTATCAATTTGTTGGTAATCCATAAAAAATGCTGGTATCCTTTTAGTTTATGTTCAAATTAAAGCAAATATGAATTTAATGAGAAGCTAAGTTAGAAAACTAGTTTACAGGACTTACACGCTCAATGAATTGATGAATCGGTTCTAACATAACATCCAATTTTTGTGTCAAGGTCAAAGTGATTCAATTTTTCCTAGTATATGTGTTGGTAATTCCTTAACAATTTATTGGTAATACTATTTCAAAAAAGTTGGTATTTTCTTAATTTGTGTTTATATTAAAGGAAATATGAATTTCATGAGAAATTGAATTAGAGAACTTGTTTATAAGACACATGGACTCTATGAATTGATTAATCAAGTCTAAACATAACATCTGATTTGTGCTCTAATACTGAATTAATTCAATTGTTTTTTTTGGATCACGTTGGTAACTACTCCCAATATGTTGGTAATTCCTTTTTAATTTGTTGGTAATAATTTTAAAAAACAGTTTTTTCAGTTTATGATTATATTAAAGGAAATATGAATTTTATGAGAAATTGAGTTAGAGAATTAGTTTAAAGTTCTCATAAGCTCTATAAATTGATGAATTGAGCCTCAAAATAAAGGAGAATGAATTTAATCAAATGAAAATGAATTGATGAATTGAGCTCTATATTAGTAATGTTAGTTCAAAATGTTGGTAACTAGTTTAGAATGTTGGTAATGTTTCAAATTTTGTTAATCTTCAATATGTTGGTAACTTGCTTAGAATGTTGGTAATGTTTCAAAGTGACTACAAACTTTTTCTTATACACGTTGGTAACTGCTTCAAATATATTGGTAATTCTTTATCAATTTGTTGGTAATTTCAAAAAAGCTGGTATCATTCAGTTCATGTTGAAATTCAAGGAATATGAATTTAGTAGAAATTGAGTCAACAAAACTAGTTTATAAGACTCATGAATTCTATAAATTGATGAATATAGCCCTAATAAGACATCCAATTTGTGCTCCATGGCCAACATAATTTGAAAATTTTTCTGATTCATGTCGGTAACTAGTTCCAATAAGATGGTAATTCCTTATCAATTTGTTGGTAATCTTTTTGAAAAGTAGGTATTTTTTGAGTTCATACTTAGACTAAAGAAAATATGAATTTCATGAGAAATTGAGTTAGAAAACTATTTTAGACATTATAGGATACTAAACCTCATTAATTGGAACAATATCAATTTCAATTGACAAAGCAACGTGAGAAGGAAGTTTTGTCAAGCTCAAACTCTAATCTTGAGTTCTTTTAGCCAAGTCAAGGATGGTGAAAGTTTGTTCCTGCTACATGCTCAATTAAAAAGTGATATAAACAACAACTGATAAGATACCAACTTTTCTCAGAAATCACCAATAAATTAATAAAAAATCACTAACATATTGTAATCACTTACCAACGTATATCAGAAATTTTTTTTTACTAAACTTTAGTCTTTGAAAACAAATTAGATGTTGTGTAAGACTCGATTCATTAATCTATAGAATTCATGAGTTCTCTAGACTAGTTCTTTAACTCAATTTATCATAAAATTCACATATTTAATATAAACAAAATTGATAAGATTCCAGATTTTTCAAATGATCACCAATAAATTGAAAATGAGTTACCAACATATTCAAAGTACTTATCAACATTTTCTAAACAATCACCAAAAAATTAATAAGTAATCACCAACAGATTCAGCACTTACCAACGTGATCAAAAAATGTTTCAAATCTCTTTGGTCTTGAAGTACATATTGGATGTTGCGTTGAGGCTTGATTCATCAATTCATAGAGCCCAAGAGTTTGATAATCTTGTTCTCTAACTCAATCTTTTATACAAATTTCAATTTCTTTGAATATAAACAAAAAACGAACAAATACTAATGTTTTGAAAATGTTACCAACATTTTGAACTAAAATTATCAACATATTTAAGCAAGATTACCAATTAATATCAGTAAAATCTTCAAATCACTTTAGTGTTGAATCACAAATTGGATGTTGCATTCAGGATCAATGTATCAATTTAGAGCCCTAAGTCATCTAAACTTATTTTTTAACTCAATTTTTATGTAAAACCTGAATAATTGCCATCACTTACCAATGTAAATCAGAAAATATTTCAAATCACCAATAAATTGATAAGAAATCACTAACATATTAGCATCATTTACCAATGTGAATAAGAAACAATTTCGAATCTCTTTGATCTTGGAGCACATATTGGATGTCATATTGAGCATCAATTCATCAATCCACATAGTCCATGAGTCCTCTAAACTATTTATATAACTCAATTTCTCACAAAATTTATAACTCCTTTAATATAAAAAAATTGAAAACATACCAACTTTTTCTAAAAGCTACCAACATTTTGATAAGGAATTATCAACATATTGGAAAATGTTACCAACTTACATCAGAAAATTTTTGAATCACTTTGATCTTGGAGCACATATTGGATGTCGTGTTGACACTTAGTTTATCAATTTATAGGTTCCATGAGTCCTCTAAACTTGTTCTCTAACTCAATTTTTCATTAAATTCATACTTCCTTTAATATAAGCAAAAATTGAAAAATATTAGCATTTTTTAAAAGTTACCAACAATTTGCTAAAGAATTATCAACATATTGGGACCAGTTAACAACTTGTTGCAGGAAAATTTTTGAATTACTTTAGTATTGGTGAACACAAATTAGATGTTGTAATATATCAATTCATAAAAGCTCATGATTCTTCTAAACAAGTTCTCTAACTCAACTTTTCATAATATTCCTATTTTCTTTAATAAAAATAAAAATTGAACAGATAATAGCATTTTTTAAGTAGTTACCAACTTTATGATAAATAATTACCAACATTTTGGTACCCGTTGCTAACTTGTATCGAAAAAGTTTTTAAATCACCGTGATGTTGGAGAATAAATTGGAAAGTCTCCTTGACAATAACTTAACTTTATTTTTTCCCTCTTATGTACTGCTTCTTCTAAAGTAAAATGCCAATTAGAAGTTGTAGTCATTTGGTCAAATTATACACATAGGGCTTTTTGGCTAAATTGCCTTGCCTGACATAAAGAGCTTGTTGGCTAATATGTCTTGTTTAAAATAATCTAAATGAAAAATAGTCAAATGCATACCATAAAAAGAAAAAGAAATAACAACTATGGTACTTCATAAAAGAAATGACCAATGAGACTATGAATTAAAGACAAAAATGAACAAGTTGAGTTCAAAGAGTGCTACAACATGGTACTTTTATCCAAACTACAACCTCCCATAAATCCATTTCTACAGCAAATATGAAACTAAGTGATTGGACATTTGTTGATCCCCATGTAAGACAGGTGCCAACGAACTTATTCCTAGCAACTCTTTTCACTATGTTCCCACAATTGATGCACTGAAGTTGTACCACCTTTAACATGCAAGATAAACAAAATCAATTTTAGTGGTATGAAAACTATAAACCAAAGACACACTAAGAACGGATAATTAATGACAAATAAGCTGCAAGATTAATGACAGAACAAATGGAACAAACAGATTAGTGTGAGATGATTACACGATTAAATAGTAACTAAAACCATATTCACTTGTCACATTCCATAGATGGCTTCTTTAGCGAAATTTTGAGGTATGAGGAACATCATGCTTTCTCTCATCCTTCTTCCTTAGGATCGCTTCTTCAATTTTCTTCTTTTCTAAAGTTTCTCTCCTTGATAACAATCATCACTAGATTAGTTTCACCAATCATTATCACAATGTTTTTCTTGAGGATAATGGAAGGATCTCTTTTACAAGTTGCTAACAATTTCACCACCTTTAAGAAGTAAATGAGATGCGATAGTGAGCTTTACAACAACCCGAGATTTTGTACAATGATTTTAAATACAAACAGAGCATTCAATACCCCCACACTAAAAAGCCACCACTCCTTTGATAATCCCTTTCATAAGCTTCACATGTCTACATTCAATACCAGTACATTGCCTATAACTATATCCACAATTGCAATTAACCCCCAAGCCTTCATAATCAACTTCATGATACATACCAATTTCCTCCATAATATTAATTTTATGGCAATTCCAATTTCGCCTATACCCTGGTATAGCTTAGATACATGCCACTTCAAATTCAATTCAAACATAGCTTCCCTACATTAAAGGCATCTTCTGGAGGACTTGATTTTGGTATATAGCAACTTTTTATTATTCAGAAGCTGTTTGTGTAAGCTTTTAATCCTAAAATAAGTTAATCAAAATCACAAAAATGATTAAAAAAAATAGTTGCAAAAACCCTAAGCATATTTATTTAAAAATAGACACATAACTACTCCCTCTCCCCACAAAAAAAGTAAAAAAAGAAAACCAAGAGGAGCCAATTTGTTTATGCATACCTTTCTTGGCCTTTTGGCCAATTAGTAAAATAGTTTATGTAAAATAAATTTACTTTGCCTCTACTTGCTACCTAGAATGATTCGAAGGACAAGATGAGAAGAATGAAGACAACAGTGACACAACAACTCTTATTTAGTAGGATAACTATTATTTAGTAATCAGAATCATGAAAAAAAAATTGATGCAAATCTACCTGATACTAACGACTTATTTAACACTTCAAAAATGATGTTTTCACACAATCCATACTTCTTGAACATGTAGTTTTCATATCATGTGTTGCTATGCATCGCTTCCATGCATCCCAATAACATTCCTCCTAATTTTGCTATCCTTTTTTTTTCAATTCTAAGACAAATTTGAGGCATGATAAAAACAGGGTTTGTCCTCTTGAATCTACACTATATTCAAAAGCAAACCAGCTTCTTAGTACCTTTACCATAGCATCAACTTGGCTCTATGAAACCAAAAGAAATTATACCCCCATCAGATATCCCTTTATTCCAACTCCTATAATATCTAACTATTTCATCAATATCTAATTCCTCTATTGTTTTATTTTTCTTCTTTTCAATCTAAAAGTTACTTAATTAAAAATGCATTCAATCAAATCCTAAGACTCAAGTTGGTGGGTGAAGAGGAATTATGGGGGCATTAACAACCATGCTTTTTGAGTTAAGCAAAGTCTTAGGCAACAACTAGTGGTTCCCATGATTAAGAATATAATTAATGGAAGTATGTTCACTGTTATATTATAAATATAGAATTTCAACATGTTTTGTGAGTGATGTAAGATGTCTTATGTTTGCTGCTAGCTGTGCTGCTTTATACCTCTTCTACTTTAGGGATTAAGCCAATAATAATATTTATTGGGAAAAAAATTAGCATTGTGACATGTAACATCATGTATATATGCTTTCTGCCCAAAAATCAAGCTTGAAGGTAATCAGAGAAAGGCAGAAAGAAGGGTGTTCTAAAATGTCATACACTCAACAAGTTGCAAGAGAGGGTAAAGAGATAAGGGGTTACATGCTAGGAATGGAGAAGAGATGACCGTCAACGAAAGGCATAACGCATTGGACCGTCGAGTGGTGTAGCATGGCACAGGAGACTGGGTGAAGCGGTGATGCATGACCTACTAGGACTTAATGGAGTGAGAAACCTTGGAAGTCAAAAGGACTAAGGGTAGTAGGGCGGTAGTGTTGCGCGCGGCTATGCTAAGGTTAAGATTTTGAGAAGAAGAAGCTAAGGTTGGGAGAGTGGGATAAAGAAGGGAGACTTGGTAGGCCTATAGGGATAAGGGTAAGTTTTTGAGTGAGAAGGAGCATAGAGAGCGACAAAGAGCACTTTTTCTTGTGGGCTTCCCCTTTCTTCATTTTTTTTGAAATTTTCTTTCAAAACATTAGTCCACCGTGTGGCTTCCATGTAGGGTGTATGATAGAGGCTCCTTCATTAGGCTTGCACAGGATCGTATGCGTCCGTGTATGCATCAAAATCCTACATCAAAATAACATGACTCATTTTTTTTTCCAGAGTAATGTAGTATGGCCATAGTAAATAAATGTCAATGTATGAATATTTAGTAACACATGTATCAAGATGAAAAAGTGTTGTGTATATCTATGAGAGATATTATATTTTAGTATTAAAAATTTGATTTTAATTTTGAAGTATTGAATTTTATATTTTTATCTAAGTTTGGATTCTTACATTAATAAAATAAAAGGTTTTCTAACAAGTACCCTAACTATGCATATGATTGGGAGAATGAAAATGGAAAGAGTGGTAAGAAATGACAAGACTAAAATTAAGTGACCATTGTTTGAAAGTAATTTTAGGGGAGGAAGTTGCATGGCTAGCAAAGGATAATGTGTCCCTCCCTTGCTACTCAAAATCAAGTTTTTTTTACCCTCTAAATTAAGGGGTCAAGGATAGAATGAAAACAACTTCCAAATAAGGGAGTGGTATAGTCTCTTTCACTCTACTCCTTACCTTTCTCTTTCATTCCATTATTAGCTACTCACTTCCATCATCTATAAAACTTTCAATCATAGAATAATAAGTTTTTTTATTGTATAATGAGTCTTTTAAGTTTTCAAGATAATAGGTGCATTAAAAAATTCAAAAGTTATTCATGGTATTTGTTAGAAAACACAATAATAAATATAATTGCATTTTGAGTTTTATTTTAAAGCATTGACATAGTAAAATTGCACAACTTTTCAAGTAGTGAGTGAAACAGTCAACTATCATGATTGATATAGCTATATATGATTGGATAACTGTATGAAAAACTTGCATTGTCAATGTATATAAATTAAAGAGTAATTATACTTGTCACCCCTAAGGTTTAGTGTAATTACAGTTTAGGACCCGCTATTTTGAAAAACTAACACTGGCCTCCCATAAGATTCGCTAAAATTACACAAACCTCCCTTGTAGATCCTGGTTCATTAATTTAAGTGTCAAAGAAATATAACATGTGATATATACATAATTATTAATGGCAAAATTATAATATTTTGATAATATTTGACATATATATTACCTAAAATACCTATTTTTTATCATACGTTATAATTATAAATTTTATTTTCATGTGATAAAAATGTATTTTATTCAAATGATGTGTTAAATATTGCTAAAATATTATAATTTCATTATTAATAATTATGTATATATCCTATATTATCTTTTTGTCATTTAAATTAACGAATTAGTTTCTATAGGAGAAGTCAATAATAGTTTTGCAAATAGAATAGTGTTAAGTGTAATTACCCTAAATCTCATGAGAGGTTAGTGTAATTTTCTCTAAATTAAATCCTTGAATTTTACACATGCTGCTTAGTACTTACAAAGTCATGAAAAGCAACGCATATAATTGGATGTTAAACTATGGGGTGTACATTTAGTCGACAGAATGTTTTTACAATCTCACTAATGTGATTATGGAAATGTAAGATTCTCATGTTTGGTGCATAATTTTTAAAACATACTCCCAAACAAATTGTAATCTCGATAATAAAAATTGACTAATTTTCATTCTCACCTCTCATGTGCAAATGTAAGATTTCCATAGGAAGGAATGTTTCTACAAAGATAAAAAGACCATTAGCGACTACCGGTCCACCAATTTCAGTCGTCAAACCATTGCAACATCTAACTTTCGGCCACCATTATCGGTCATGAGACAATTGCCATAGTGTCGTCAGGTCCGTCATCATTGTTAGACCAACATCGTTAGAGACCATCGTACATAGTTATCATCATCACTACTATTTAAGTTAGGATAAATTCTTTTTTTGGAAAAATACTTGATATTCTCAAAAATGTCAATGTCATCCAAACATGTTAATGATTTATTCTTTGCTATAATTTACAATATTCTCAAGATCTTAGTCTACATACACACACCCATAAACATCTTGTCTAAAGTGATTCCCATGAATAACATTCTTGAGAATGCTATTCATGACAATGAAAAATCTATCAAGCAACTAAACGCCTCATAGGAATACATTGAAATTAAACTCTTAGCATAACACTTGTAACCCCCTAACGTATAATGAAGTATGCTCAAGTCATATTCGTTTTAACGTTAAAAGATCACTCCTTGGCACCTTAGCTTAACCTTTAACTTTTTGAAAATACTTAGCGGGGCCTAAAATTTTTTTTTTTTTTTGGTTCTTTTAAAAAGACATTACTTTCAAAAATAGAAGTCTTAGCATGTAAATAGTATTCACACCAAACCACATAAATATATGTGAACATATAGCACAAAATTATCATCTAAACACCAAGACAATCTCAAGCCCATCACATGAAATACCTTGATATATATAATATATAATCTATCATAAGAGACTCAACAGCTCGCAAGATATCTGAATATGTATAACAATGCCATAATGCATAACCATCTAACTGTCTAAAAGCCGAGATACATAGTGGTAAAAAGCCTAATAGATAAACATGTCAAATGGCTATATAGGTTCGGCATACAGTAATCCAAACCAAAATGATAGTCATATGTTGAGATATGAGCAGGGTAAATATCTAATAATCCTAACAATGTCTCCAGCATAGCTATCCCTATCCATTCGCAAGCTCAAACATCAGTTGCCGGCATGTCTTGCTCATCTAGCGACGTACATGGAAATTTAAAACGGGTGAGAATCCTAATGAATCTCACTAATAGTAAAACATAAATTGTGTCATCATCGTATGTCTCCAACCCACTTGGTTTATTATAGAATAGGTGTGCATGCCACAATACAATCCAATTTTAGAGTTTTCACAAACGTTATTATCAAGTGGACATTTCATTTTAATATGGTCTTGATCATGAATGCATCAAGTTATATATATGTGTGTGTGTGTGTGTGTGTATGAAGAGTTTTGCATTAGAATATACATTTCATAAGAGCATGCATGCATGGAAAGAACAAACATATCACTTAGGCCACATGCATGGATGAAAGAATGAAACATAATTTCATACATACATGCATACATGAAAAGAGATGAGCATAATCCTGTACGCTTACATGCATACATGAAATAATCGAACAAAAACAGTGTCCAACACAAGACCTTCAACTTTCTTTTAACATAGTTCATTTTCACTTATTCATTAACCTCTCAGGACCCTAGGCTATGAGCTCATACCTAATATATATAATGCGATCAGTATCGAACCTCGACTAGTCATAGATAATATTCATCATCATGATGTTTAAATGCAATCAGTCATCGCTTGAACCTTGATCGGTATTGAACCTAGTGTAAGGATGAGTTCTCTTTTAGTTTTATAGACATTTCATACTTACATTTTCCATGGTTTGTGCCATGGTGTGACATTTAGTACACTCGACAACCCTTACTTGCTCCATTTTCCTTACTTCGAAGTAGGCCGCAAATGCACTATGTGGTAAACCATGATAGTGTCCTAAGCTCATACTTTCCATTATTCACGTCTTATTACATACTTGACTCAACACATTCTATTAATGAGACTTATTCACAAAAATCAATCATGAACAATGCTCAGAATAAATACATATGCAACTAACCAACAGATAATATCTAGTTTGATAGTTAATATCACACATATTACCAATACATATTAGCCAAGTATGTCACAACAATTATTCACAATTTGATCAAGTATAACAATTAACTATAATAACTAATCACATTTCACTCAACATATATTCAAGAGTCATCAATGCATTTTAAATCAATTATAAATCTCATTTGCTAAATCGATTTGAGTTCTGATGAAACTTAAAAAAAAAACATATTTTTCCTCTTCCCAACGTGTATGATTACCATGACCCACCTTCTTTTAGGGTGCAAGTTCAAAAATTGGCTTTTAAAGACCTTATAACTTCTACTTTTATAAAATAGCCCCAAACTTCATAAAATTTGCAAAGTAGCCCATAACTTAATCTTTACATTGAAAATAGATTTTTCATCCTAAGTCTATTGAAATTACAGTCTTTTCTTTGAAAGTTTAGAATTTGCACAAAAGCCCAAACTTTTAACAAATTGCATTTTGACCCCTATACTTTACTAAAATTATAAAATAACCCCCAAAACTCATTTTTATTCTTCCAAACACATACATTATTGTTCCAGAACCCATTTTCTATAGTTTTACATCCCAAAAATTCAATTTTTGCAATAAAAAAACCCTAAATTTTGTCAAATTACATTTTAACCCCAGAACTTCTACATAATAAAAAAAATGCTCAAATCACAAATGCAAGCTCCATTTTTCATGTAGATTCCAAATATATGGTTAGTTTTAAAAATAAAATTTTGTTCTAGGTGAACAAGCCTTGGTTGAACCTATATGTCCCAAAATCCAAGTTTTTGCAAAACTTTGAAACATGCATGAATGTGCTCCTTTTTGTGTGTAGATTCTAAATATCAACATAGTTTTTGAAACAAACATTACTACCATAATAAACCCTAAAAAACAATGACCTAACTCAAAGAGACTAAAGCTTACCCAAAAATATCATAAAATACATAAAAGTGACTCTTTTTAAGTGTAGAATAAAGATATGGTGTTGAGTTTTGAAACAAAAATCTCTACATACACCAAATGAAAGAGGCTGAGACTTGAAGGAGAGGAAATGATGAACTATTCAAATATTTTTAAAATAAAGGAAGTGTTTGAGCAAAATAACCAACTTTCAAGTATAAACATTCATCAAGACTCAAACCTTTTTAACAAAATTAGAAAACAAAGTGATGCGAGTGTTGCAACAAATTAAAAATTTATAAAGTGCCAAGTTGCACAAAAATGTAGTAAAGGGCACAACTCAGGTCATCTCACAAGGAAATGTTACTAGCCAATTAGAAATTTGGGGTTTTTGAGATTAAAGCGAATAATTTAAATTGAAAGATAATAGCAATGAGATTATGGCAACAGGAAGAAAGGACTAGTGGGTATTCCTAGGATTGAAAATTAATTATCATTGACCAAATATTAAACACATTGATGGCTATTGGTAATAAATCACCAGCAATTCTACTAGTGATTAATCGACCTTAGAATTTGATCAATGTAAATAATTAATAAATGACAATGGCCAATTTATTTAGAAATCACATCAATTTGATGAGCCAATTACTATAGCCTAACCGCCAATCGAAAAGTTAATTCTAATGTTCTCCCTCAAACATAAACCAATAAATCTATCAATTTATGCCCAAAGGGTTTCCCTAAACGACGATCGCCAATTTAGTTGTCCCAATAAAGATTATAGCAATCACCACAATAATTAAAGGAATATAAACTACAGAACATTAAGAAAACCAATATATTTAATATAAACAAAGGGTCTCAAATATCATTCCAATCCATCCATAATCCCTACACTAGTAAAGAAATCTATTCCTCCATCATTAGAGGATTACAATAATGAAGATAAGAGAGAACCTGAAAATAATAGCAATAATTGTTGCCACAATTTCCAAGATAAAACATCTTCCTCAATGGAACCCTTAGAGAGAAAAAAGAGAAGAAGAGAGATGTAGAGAGAGATTCTAGAGAGGTGTATGAGTCTAGTGTCTAACGTGTGTTTATTTGAAAACCTAAAAAGAATAAAACTAAAATTGAGCCTTGTTCGCGAAAAACACGTCTCGCTCGCTGGCCATAAACTAATAACCACCTGGGCGATCCGCCACCCCCAAAAAGCGTGTCACTCCTCCACCACCTGGGTGGTCTCTTTGTTCCTAAGTTCCTTATTTTTGCTCCAATGCACTAACCTGGAAAACCTCTTACCAAGAGAAACTCCAAGAAGATATTAAAAGCACAGAGAACTTCCAAAGTATGAGAATTCACTAAAAACTATGCTGATAGCCACAAAATTATTTAATAAAGCATGTTGAAGACAAAGTGCAAATTCACTAATTTAACATCAATTGAGTACAATTCAAATGCAAAATGTCCAGAGTTAGGACAAAGAATGAATACATAAATGCAACTCATCATAAAGTAAGAAAACAAGTGTTAACACAAACCCCTATCTAAAAAAGGGTCTTTGTTGGATATCAAGGCAACAACAAGCTCCTTGAAGCTTAAGCTCTCATAAAAGGGAGCAAAATCTCTTCCTTCTTTCTCAATAACAATTTGGCCTCTACAAGAATGGGTAGGATAAGGCTTTTCTTGAAAAACTAATGGTGGATTTGGGTTTTTTGGGTGGAAAAGCTATAGAAAAGTGTATTTGTTTGTTGGATTTAGTGTAAAAATGAAAAGTTGTAAGGTTGAATATGGTGGAAGAATGGAGGTTGATAATGAGAGAAAATGGAAATGAAGTGTTTTTTGAAAAACAATGTGCAAGAGTGCAGAAATAGGGAGGAGATGGTGACTTCTTCAAGGAAAAGGGAAGTGATCGGATTAGGGTTAAAGATATTTTAGGGATTAGGTAAAAAAAAAGGGGTAGATTATGTAGAAAGAGTACTAATTAGGGGTAGTTTATTAAAAGCAATGGTCAAAGTAGAATTCACTTGGTCTAACCAAGATTAATTTGAATTAATTAACATTAAATGTGTCATTAGTCATAATAAAGTAGTACTTTGTCTTAATTGTGTCACACAACATGTAGTCACTACAAGACAAGTGTAGTGGGTGGTGACATCATCATGTCCCCCTTTGTCTTTAAGAATGAGATTAGGTTTCTCTAATCACCTTTGGGCTTCAATTAATTCAAAATAATTTTTTAACTCAAAATTAATTAATAAAAGTAATTTATTTTTAATTAAAGCCTAATATTACCTATATGCTCTTAATTACTTTAATTAAGCTTAATTAGCACTAACTAGGGGTAAAATAGTAATTTTACATAAAAACTCTCCAAGACTCACCCAAGCATCAAATATCCCCTCAAATTGACATATCTAACTCCTGGTGATGACCAATCCAGCGATCACTTAATCCCGTATTAAATTACCTTAGCGACATTTTGATAATTTTGTATACGAAAAATTAGGAACTACGATTTTTGTACTGGTTACCAACTAAAACACATATAGTCCTCTTCAAACATTGAACTAACCCTTTGAGGATGGCCAAGACCGGCCGTCCTTGATTCTCTGCAAAAATGACCTCAAGCACATTTTGATCATTTTGCACAGAAGGAAAAATGGAACATTACAGCACTCCCTCTTATTCACTCTATTTGTGAAAAAAAAGGCATACTAAGAAAATAATAAATAAATCTTAGTAATAGTATAACATTATATAAGTGGACAAGATTGCCCTAATAAAAAAGACAAAACCCCCAAATTGGTCTTTTAAATTTTGCGTTGGACAAATTGGTTGTTATAGAAATAAAATACTCAAAGAAGTCCTCCAATTTAAAATGTTTGACAAATTAGTCCTTCCAGAAAAAAATTATGACATATTAGTCCTTCAAGAATTATGAAAATGGTCAAATTGATCCTATGGAAGGACTAATTTGTCTATTTTTCTTAAATGACGGGGATTCCTTTGGGTTTTTTTTTTTTGGAAGGACCAATTTGTCCATTTTTTAAAGGGGTCAATTTACCTTATGCAAAATTTAAAAAGGACCAATTTAAGGGTTCTATCCATCAAAAAATAATTAAGAGATTACTTAAAGTAAGAAAATACAATTAATTACTCTAAGGGTAGTGGAACGAAAGAACAATGTCAAAAGTTTGAGAGATGTAGTGCAACAGAAGAAGCATGTCAAAGAAGGAGAGAAAAATCAAAAGAATATGGTAAGCAAAGCACAGGCACTTTGTACATGTTGGTTTTATTTAGGTTTAATTGTACTATAAGTCCCTATAATTTCACTTAATTTTTAATTAGGTCCCACAATTTAAAAACTTTTAACTAGGTCCCTACAGTGCATGGGAATTTTCAATCAAGTCCTTGCCGCTATAAAAATAGAATATTCTATAAATATTTCATTTTTATCTTGCTCTTTACCCTCTCATAAAAATGGAATATTCTATGAATATTTTATTTTTTATAACAGAAGACCTGATTGAAAAATCTTATACATTATAAGAACCTAGTTAAAATTTTTTAAATTATAGGGACCTAATTAAAAATTTAGTGAAATTATAGAGACCTATAAAATAATTAAATCTTTTATTTATGTTACCCCAGGCAAAGTGCAGTGTATGACACACCAATTAATTAATCACGTTTAGTAAGTATAGATGGTAAAATACTTTAAATGAATTTAGCCAAACTTAATAAATAAGGCTAAACGTGGAGATTTTTACACATCTAAAATAAAAAATAAGATATTATATATCTACCCCAAACTAAAAAGTATTACCTATATTTATATTAAAAATAACAAAAGTAAAATTATAATAAAATTTCAAAGATTAACATGCCAAATAATGTTAATATAATATCTTTATTTAATAGCAAATTTAATTATATAAAAATAATATGAAAATTATTTTGAATATAATAATTTTTTCTAAAAATACCTCCCTTAATTTTTTTCTTAATGTTTAAGATTCTTTTTTAAATAAATATTGGTATTTTATAGAAAATATTGAAAATTTTAAAAACTAAATTAGTTATTATTAACAAAATTTAATAAATTTATTACGACATTTTTTTTGCAAAACAAAAAATTCAAAGACACAAACCACAATATATATTAATAACAATGAGTTTAAATAGTATATTGAAGTAGTAATAGATTGTTGGTTTAAGTATGAATGAAAAATAATAGATTGTTATTTTAAATATGAATGAAAGTAAAAGGTATTTTTGACGCATCAAATAAATTATCATTAAATAAGGAGTGACATTAGCCAAATTGTCACTCCCATATATATGAAGGATAAATTGATATATTTTCACACACAACTACCAAAACCAGACCAAAAAGCACCGTCTCTCTGTGGATACGTTCTATATATCTGCTAACTATTCTTCAACTTTATTTATTTTCCCAGGTTTTTTTTTATTTTTATTTGTTCATAATTTTTTGTCATCAATTAAAAAGCGTGGAAAAGAAAAGCAAAGAGAAATCTAGGGGAGAGAGAAATATCACAGTGCACCAGAATCGATTTAAATCAATAACACAGTGCAAATCGAGATAACTCGATTCCTGAGGGAATAGTAATTTGGCAGTGAAAAAATCGACTTAACTGTATTTGTGATATTTTCAATTTCAAATTTTGAACTTTATCAAATAAATCAATTTAAATTAATTTCTATATAATAAAAAATATGATATCTCTGTAATACTTTGCAATTTGAGGTAAATATATAATATTTTTTTTTTATTTTAGATGTGTATAAAACTCCTAAACGTGTGTATCACTATTTATGCTTGGCTTTATGTGTTAACTTGCAGCAGAATATAAGATTTCACATCGGCCAGGCATCTCAAGTTGGGTAAATTTTTTGGCCCATTTTTCCGTGGAATATGGGAGATGTAAGGCAACCCAAAATAGTTTTCATCTGTGGGTATAATTCCAAACGACATCACTTATGTGGGCAACGTGTAACAGCTTCTATGGCCTCTCTGAAAGGTGAAAGCAGATGCAACTTTCTTGAACAAGCAGATAGTGTTTTGGCTAAAAAATGGACCGTGAAATATGAGCACCAGTGAAGAGGTGATAGAGACATATTCCATGCAATTCAATGCTATTTGATGACTTTTTTTTCAAGGTGGAGCCGCCAAAGAACCTTGATCAGAAAAGAAACTAACCCATATGGAAACATACATGTCAACTACTATTAGATATACATTTGTGGACATATTAAGGGTTTGGAATGATTTATTATAAAATAAGAGGAATAAATTTAAACTATATATATATATAAGTGAGATCTATTTATTCAAGAATAAGTCTTGTACACTTATTTCATTTAATAATCATTTATAGAAATTAAATTTAATTGATTCAACTATTAAATTATGTGATATTATATTAATGACCAAACATGCAAAATTTCAGAAAAATAGATAACGATATGCATGTATTTTAACAATTGATGTTTATTTGTATTTTTAAAGACATTATCTATTAAAATAAAGTGACATGATGATGTCAAATCATTTTTAAATTATATGAAATTTTATATACTTAATTTGCTTAATAGAAACTTCATATTCAACGGTTAATTGTGAGATTTTGTGTCCATAAAGAAATATTGAATGAAGTAAATGTATCACAACTTATTCTGAGTAATATATATATATATATATATATATATATATATATATATATATATAATTAAGAGTTAATTAATAATAAGTAAAGGAATGGTTTCATGACATCCAAGTGTGGTGTTAAGTTCACCTTGGTGACTATTGTGATTTATAACTTAATGAATACGAACCTTGTCAGCTCTCCCATGCCATTAAGTTTTCAGCTATATATACCAATTTGTAGTAAATTTTCATGGGAAAAAAAATTAGGATATACAGTCCGCTGATAATTTTATTTCAGTTTACCATCAGCATTGATCCTTGGTGTGGTTAGAGGTGGCCAAAATATTCAACCAATATGCCTCATGCGTCAACGGTTGAATATATATTCTTTAAAGATGTAGGCAAATAATAATAAATGTTAGAATGGGCTTAATTATCTTGTCCAACAGGTCCAAATAATTTAACAAATTAAATAATTATATTGGGTCCATAAAATTAAGAAAATAATTGACCCAATTTTATTCAATTGGGCCTATAAAATAATTGACCCAATTTTATTCAATTCAATTATGATTTTATTCCATGGGTTGGCCTACAATAAGTTGGGTGTGCCCGTGAGTCTAAAAATATTAAAATTAATTATCAAAACTATTAAAATTTTCTTTTTAATTCATCAAAATTGATTTTAAAATAAACATTTATTTATTTTCAACAATAATTATTTTTTTTTATCTTTTAACCTAATATAACCAATGTCTTTTATACAATTAATTAATATAAATCACGGCATGGTATAAAAAATCTACAAGTATTATAAAGTAGTATATATGCCACACCTCACTACCTCATACGCCCTTAATGATAATAGCATATCCCGGAAATCCAGCGAGAATTGACTCTATTCTTTTTCAGATGTTAAGAGAGGGTTTGAAGAAGAACTGGTTACTACGCTAATGGGCCATTCATCCCCAGTGCAACGCACCAAAAACAAAAACACCAATAGTGGGGGTCCCTAACTCCTTATCCTTTGATGGATAAGAATATCCTTTCAGTTGCTTCAATGTGACCAATTCTTGTACACAATTAGACCTATCATTGCAAAGATATGATTCCATCTTTGACACAACTAGCCTGGAGCTTCCACAAAATTCTAAAACCCATTGAAGTCTTTTGATGCGCAATTGAAGGTGCCAATTAAAAGCCTTAAAACGGGGAAACATATAGAATATTGTGTAGTGATCAACACATATTCCTTCCTTGACAGCCTTTGCATGATCAGAAAATTTAAATTCCTGCAGTTCACGGGACTTGATTCGTGGTTTAGTTTTTAAATGTTTCCTGGTTGATCAGGAACGCCTGCATATGAAAGTGGTAACAGAAAATCTCTCTCTCGCTGTCATTTCCTCTTCCAATATGAAAAATATAAACAATGTTGTTAAAAATTATTGATATTTTTATCAATGTAGTATAAAATTTATATTATTAAAAAAACTTACCATCAACAATTTTATATTGTTTAGTATCATTTTTTTGTTGCAGGGGATAGTACTTCAGGAAAAATATTTTAGACGTAATTAAAGTAGAGTAAATTATACTAACCTCTTTGGGATTTAATATAATTAAATTCGTCACCTTTCTATTTTGTAAAATTATATTGACATCTTCTATATATGTTAATCCAATATTTTAAGTGACAAAAAATATGATATGTACGTAATTATTAAAATAAAATTATAATTTTTTTATATATATATATATATATATATGACTAAATTATTTTCCTTTTATCATAAGTTATAATAATCATAAGTTTCATCTTCATATGATAAAAAAATATTTAAATCAATATGTTAAATACTGTCAAAATATTATATTTTTTTATAATGAACCAAAATATTATAATTTTATCATTAATATTTACATATATGTCACATGTTATCTTTTATTTGTCACTTAAATTAATAAATTAGTATCTGCATAGGAGGTTAATTAATAGTTTTAGTTAACCTCATGAGAGGTTAATTTTACAAAACAAAATTGTGTTGAGTGTAAGTGCATTAAATCTTAGGGGAGAGGTAATTGTAATTTTCTCTAAAAATTTAAATCACAGCAAAGGGACATGAGCAAAGATTTTTAGCTTTCTATTTTCTTTTTTTTTTATTGGAAGATGAAATGTGTAACATCCCTTTTCCATAAAATAATTGGTCTGATAGTAATTTTAATTATTGTATCTAAATTAAATATTTTTGTCTTGATAATTTTATATTAATATCTATTTTGAAGAACACATCAAAAGGTTAAAATACAAGTATTGACTATTTAAAGCAAGAGAATAATATGTTATACCAGGTGAGGAATAATATTTATTATGAAAATAAAAAATATTATATTGAGTGTTAATAATTAGGTGTATAAATTTATACTACTAGATAAAAAGAGTAAATAAATAAACTGGGTAGTTGGAAGTGCATTATTATTTATGCACCGCAATTTTCCAACCGAGCATAAATTTGATCCGGCTTTTAGAGCCCTGAAAAGGGAAGAGTGAGATGAAGTATACGTGCGTGAGGGTGAATTTGGTTGAGGTGGTTCTCGAAAAAGTAAAAGAAAGAGAAGTGCATGTGTGAAGAGCGAGAGAGTAGAGCGTAGAGCGTAAGAGAGAGAGTGAATGAAAGGATAGGAAGGAACAAATTAAAAAAAGAGTGAAGTTTGTGTGCGTGAAAGGATATAAGCTCAACATACATACACCATTTTCATCGTTCTATAAAATTTAAAGGTAGAAAATAAATTTATTTTTATATAAAATAAAATCATGGCTATATTTATGATTATTACTTATTTTATATACTATTATTTTATATTAAAGTTGTTCGGTATTAATTATGATTGTTATCATATTTTGTCATTCTTTTGTATTTATGCATGATTATGAACCTATATTAAAATAATACTAATCAATTAATTAAAAATATTCTCTTCTCTCTTCACTGATCATGTCAATTTACCAAGCTCCAATTTCTTTTTTATTTTATTATTATTTAATTATAAAGATTTATTTCTTCTTCATCGTCAATGCGAACTATCGCCACTCAAATTTTTTTCTTTTTCCTTTACCTTTACTTTATATTTATATTGTCTATTATTTAATTCAAACTAATTTAATATTAATTTTTATTTATGTTGTTATCTATTTCAAATTATTTTATTATTCATATATTTTAGAAAACTCTGCTTATGATGTGCTTTATTGAAAATCTATTTTCATGGTCGATCCCAAGCCCAGGTAAAAGAAGAGGGTTGTGTTAGGCCGTCGAAGCCAATGTAAAATTTTTTGAATCATTCTGCATGGATCAAAGATGAAACAAAGCTAATGCTATGTCATTTCCTAGAAGCAATGTGTTGTATTGCTGGAGTACTGTGTCAAATGAGCATGGGCCATTGCATCAATGCCTAAATGTAGTGCAAATAAAGCAAGGGTTCTTGCATTTTTGTTAATGGGTGAAGGTAAATAAGTTAACTCACAATGGTAAATTACAATTTGGACTTGGAATAAGTAAAATGATGAAAATAGTTGATACTATGATAAAAATGAGAATAAATTTTAAGTGCTTACAAGAAACTAAATAGGTGGGAGAGAAGGCAAAAGAGTTAGATACTTCAGGTTTTAAGCTATCATACACCGATAAAGCAAAATCTAAAAATGGTGTGGATATAATTATGGATAAGCCCTAGAAAAAGAAGGTTATCGAGGTTAAAAGGGTGGGAGATAGGATTATAGCACTAAAATTGGTAGGTGAAGTAGACACCTTCAATGTCATTAGTGCTTATGCACCACAAGTTGGAATAAAAAGCACCACAAAATAAAATTTTGGGAAGATCTAGAAGGTTTAATCCAAGGCATACCTCTACAAGAAAAGGCTTTCTTAGGATGATGTCTCAATGGACATGTCAATAAGGAAGTGTCATGACCCGATTTGGGAACATGATCGGCACATGAGAAATCTCATCCCCACATAAGCCTTCTAGGTAGCATAACTATCTAAATGTATGAAATAACATAATTTTCATTCTTCAACATATTTAAATTCAACTCATTATCAAATTCCATGTTCAAATCATAATATTCTGAAACATGAATACATGCCTGGCACATTACATAAATCTTAACCACAAGTTACATTTCAAGTTTATACTTAAATTCTGAAAACATATAGGGAGATACATAAACTCTAAAAATAACTACAATATCTCAAAGTATATGCATTGCTCAATTTACCTACACATCTACTAGAGCACTTTACTCTAACATAATTCTAATTTAAGCCTTACTGCAAGTAAAGCTCACTACTAGACAGCTCTGACTACTGGATCGATAACTGGATAATAACTGAACTTGCAACTATAAGAAGGAAGGGAGATGGGTGAGTCAACAGATTCAGAGTGGATTCTCACCCACCAATCCACCACCCACATAGACAACCAAGGATATACATAATACGATATATGTGCAATAGGTATAAATTATTTGATATTTACATACATAGCTAGCTAGGAAAATACTTTTCATTTCATAGGTTCATAGGCAAGCATTTCTACATTCATAATCAAATATGAAATCTTTTTAATTGATGGTGCGGCAGAGCCTCAAGAAATAGTACTCTAAACATGATAAATATATACATAGTAATAATAGTTATCTTTGAATTTCTTTGAAGGTCCCTCGTGGACAAGCTGAGCACCTAACTAAGTCCCGTTCTCTATACTCTAGGAGCGATATTGTCCTCTAGCGGATAATTTGGTACCAAGGCTAACAATATCTCACAATCATTAACTCACTTTTTGTTTCTTTATATCTATTGTTTAAACTAGTTTGAACAAAATTCATTTAGACCTGAAAACTCTTAGAACTCTAAGAGCTCTAGATTCACATGACTTTAACATTCTGACTTTAGAATAATCGTGGCTATGAAATTATATCCAAAGGATCACCAACTTGTAGGCATTTTTGATTTCAAACCCATGGAATATGTATCAGAAGTTTTTCTTATATTATTCAAATATGATTTCTCTTTTATTTCATCTATTCTGATTTTCTTTTCTACTCTGATACATCCTTTTAGCTTTTGCTTGCCCATATATATATATATATATATATATATATATATAGAGAGAGAGAGAGAGAGAGAGAACATGACATGTATCAGAGCATTAACATAGCATGTATCAAAGTATTAAGCACAATATGTTCCATAGCTTGAGCGTAGAGAAAGAAACATTTGATGTAATGAGATATCATATCAAGCAAGTAAGCGATCACTCATTCATCAGCATAGTATTCCTGATTAGCTAAGCAAGATATATATATATAGCCTAAGTGAAAGTTTTTTTTAAGCCTTGTGTTACAAAATCACGTACTCTGATACTTATGTGAAAAGTTTCTTGACTCATAATATAAGCTCAAACTTGCTTTTGCTATGTTTTATTTGGGATTGGCCCTTGTTGAGCTTTAGAAAGCTTTTGTTGCAATATGCTAATGATATTAGTTTAAGGTTTCTATGTGTGTCAGAAACTACTCTTGTATTAGTTTTTCATACATGCTTTGATATGTAGTTTTAACATAAACATTTGTTTCAAAAACAAGTGTGGATAAAGATGTGCTAAATAAGAAAATTAATCAAGATAAAATGTGACAAGTATTACTTGTTTCTTTATTCAAGCACGTATTATTCTCAGAAATTTTTTTTAACAAAAAATCAAGCTGGTTTTGTTAAAAGGGCTTAAACGATGATATTTCTTTTTGATGATGCTCTAATACCTCTCAAAAAGTACTCTGAATAACTTCAGAAACTTCATTAATAGTCAAAATAGCTCTGATTTAAGTCACTTAAGGCTATGAAACGTTTGTGATCATATTCATATCATGCCTTAAAAAAGGACTTCTTGAAAATTACATCATGCAAATGAGTTGAACAAATATTGTTTATCATGCTACATTTTCTATAATATTTATTTCAATATCTCTTCAAAAGATTTTCTTCAAATTGGTTTGTCATCATCAAAAAATGAGAGATTGTTAGCTCCAGAACCCATTAAAAAGCTTCAAGGTAATATGTTTTGAATGACAACAAAACCAATTTAAGGAAAATATTTTGAAGAATGACTGATGTCTACCTTGAGTTTCTTGAAGTAGCAAGCAATTCTTTCATTGGCATAACATGGCTCCTTTAACATGAAAATTTTCACTTTACATGTGCAAACATGATTTATCTCGTATAAAGAGATGGGAACCAAATGGAAGTGATAATTATACCATGATTTGAGCATATACATGCCTAACGAATTGCAGAAATATAACCAGGACAAGAAACCAAGTTTCAAGAGGTCAAAATAGCACTAGACTTCATAAAGTAAGCTTAGACTGAAGATATCAATCAAACTATGAAGCCAATGTGTTCTACAATCTTCAATCATCATGTTCACAATCTTCTTATCAACAACAAGCTCTGATTAAAGGTTAGAGACCAAAATTTTATCAAAGAACTGATACCGTACATAGAAAGTTCACTTCACCGTGAAACATGAACTTTACTGAAAGGAGAGAAAATTTGAAATTCAAATTTAAAGTCAAACCCAATTACAGACTAGCATGTTATCTTTTTTGCCAACTTGATCAACTATCCCAACTTCTAAAAGGAAAAGTTCAGAAACCATGATTAGAAAGTAAAAAGTAGTTTCTGAAAGGACCTCAGAAACCTCAACTTTAGAACGGATAAATGACAAAAGTCAAGCTACTCCTCTAGACTGTAGTTTCAAGACACAAACAGATGATCAACATATATCACTTGGAAAATAATTACCATCTACAAATAGAGATTATGTGCTTTCAAAGAAGTAGAGATTGACGTTGACAAGTGAAACTCTATGAAAATTTCTCATCTCTTGTAAAGTTCATTACATCTTGTAATTAGTTTTCTTGTCTGGAAAAATCTTCTTTCTACGTTCCTAAGTAGTTTATACGTTCTTCCAAGGAAGAATCACTAGAAAGAAGTCATTCAAGTTATCCCAGATCATTCATTGTATATCTTAAGGAAACTTGAGTGTAGGTTAGTTTGAGTTACAAACCCAAACACAAACCTTTGTATCCTCAATCCAGGAGTGATCGGTGTGAGTTTAGCTTGGAGAGGCTAGTCAAAGACTACTTGTAACGCAACAGTAAAGTTATTTTTACTGGTCACGGTTTAGCTTTGAGATGTTGGTTAAAAACTACTTGATTTAGCTTGGAGAGGCTGATCAAAGACTACTTGGTTCACCTTGAAGAGGCTAGTAAATAACTACCTAGTTTGTGATAGTAAAGGTTGTCTACTAGTCATAGGTTAGAGCTTGGGAAACTATTGTAAAGACTATTAATTTCTTTCTCAGTTGAGAAAGGTGTTAGTGAAACTCAATGTGGTTGAGAATTGGATGTAACATGTTGGCCTAACCAGGACAAAAATATATGTGCAGTATTTTTTTTTCCTTTATCTCTTTAACATTTTCTCTCTGGTTATCTATTTATATTTGCTTAAAGTTTATCCTTTTAACTATTCTGTTACTGACGTTGTTATTTAGAAAATAACTTTCTAAAATCTCTAACATTATTTCCACTATACTACAAGCTTAAAGCTTGATAGTATTGTGTTAAAGTTTTCATAAGCTAAAAAGGAAAGAGAACAAAGTACAATTCAACCCTCTTCTTGTGCGCTTTTCTACCTACAACCTATACTACTGATGTATGTCTATAGCAGGAGGACCCTACTTCAATTGCTACTAGAAATGTATTCCTTGGTAGGCCTCGAAATCAAAACAACCAGGAGGGGTATGATCCTTAGGAGCATATATAACCCTGGTTGGAGAGATCATCCCAATCTGAGGTGGAACAACTAATCACAACAACAATAAAAGTATGTTCCACTTTAGCAAAGACAATAAGAGCAACCCACTTATCTACCAACAACCACCTGCTCCATAGTTATTGCCCCTTAGTAGCCTCTAACATTACTTGGGCCTTCTACCACCTCTGAGGCTTCCTTTCAAGATATGATGAAATTGGTGATGAACCAGGAGAAGATGATGTTTGAGATACAAAAATCAACCAATTGGTGGATGCTCACAAGCCATATATCTAGTAGCCTGGTTCTTTCAAATACCTTCCTAAACCATTCCAAACCCAAGGGGAATGTTAGTGCCATTACTTTGAGGTTTGGTGCAGGATTACCTAATGTTGTCAATCCACCTGAACAAAGTGTTGAGGAACAGGTATGATACATGAGCCTATAGTGCAACAATAGCCTGAACCTGCACCTTAGCAAAGAAGTCAGTTAAGCCAGTGGAGAGGCCCATTCCACGCCCTTCCCTAGAGTATTCAAAGACCCAAGAAACCAACTAAAACAGAGTCAGAAAAAGAGCTCTTGGAGACCTTCTGGAAGGTGGAGGTTAATATACCTCTATTGGATGCAATCAAATAGGTTCCAAGATATGTCAAATTTTTGGAGGATATGTGCACCAACAGGAGGAGACTACAAGGCAATGAGAAGGAGAATGTGACTATGGGTGTGTATGCTTCCTCCATCATCAAGCCAAACAACCTACCACCCAAGTGCAAGGATCAAGGCACATTCAATGTCCCTTACACCATTGGAAACCTACAAATCAAGTAAGCCATGGCTAATCTTGGGCGGGCATCAATGTTATGCCAAAATAACTCTACAAGTCCTTATACTTAGGGAGCTCAAGTCCATTGGGTTGATAATCCAGCTTGCCAACCACAACATCGCAAAGCCAGATGGGTATTGGAAGATGTCATGGTAAAGATAAATGAATTAATATTCCTTGATGATTTTTATGTGCTTGAGATATAGAATGACACTGATACCAACCAACATACATTAATTTTGAGTAGACCCTTTTTAAAAACTAAAACCAAGATTGATGTTTATGTTGGTATATTATTGATGGAGTTTGGGGACATGAAAGTCCAATTTTGTTTATCTAATACTAAGAAATTCCCCTTTAAGGAACACTTTGTGTTTGGCATTGATATCATTGACTCCTTAGTGAAAGATGCATGTTGTAGTTTACTTAGTAAGGATGTACATCCCCCTTTCCTTTTTTTTTCACATAGGATATAATGAGTGTTGTTGTAGAGTTTTTTAGTTTAAGATATAAGTACCCCGCCTAAGCAACAGTCATTTGTTTCAAAATTGGCTCATGATCAACCTATACTAGGGAAGAAGCCTATGAGCCTTGACCCAAAGTGATGACTAGAAGATCAAAGTCCATGTGAAGGAACTGTTCTTGGTCACCTGCACACCCTTGTGGTGTAGTTGAGTTAAAGGACCCAAAGTCCAAGATTTGCTATAAGTCAATGGGCACCAACTAAAGTACCTCTATGAAGCTCCTAGAGATTTAAGGGTTGAGATAGGAGTTCTATGGGTTGAAGTTGCACGCCCTCCATGAGGATCTTGACAATTCAGCTTAGGGACGTTAAAGCAAAGTGTTGTGTAGGAGACAACCCACTATGAGGGAGCTCTTCTTTCCTTTTTCTCTTTTATATTTTTTTATTTTATTTATTTTTATTTTTGTTTTTTGTTTTGAGTATTGCATTATGTTTTATTTTATTTGTGTCTTACACCATTCCTTTGATACCTTAAAGATTATATGCATAGCTGACACCACATGTACTATATTGACTTGCTTAACATTGACTTTATTTTGCATTTCATGCTTGGTGATTCACTATGTTGTTTGAATTGAGTACATGCGATTTACCTATGAGTTTTTGAGCCTCTTGATTGATTTGGACTATCATGTGCCATTATTGTTTATTCATGTGTGTCCTCTCTTTGGATTTACATTCTAGAACTTGTCTAGGGTCTTGTTTGAAAATATGTTCCCATGTGCATGCTTGAAGATAATTGAGGCATTTTTCTTGTTTTTAGCCACTTGACCATATAGTTAACCCTTGCATATTATCATTGTCTAACCCCTTTGAGCCTTATTCCCCTTCTTTTGTTTTAGCATATCCTTAGCTAAAAGTGAAAAACCATGAAAATTCCCAACCTTTTAGGTTTGGAGAGCATTAGTGCATTTTTTATATATGTGTGTTTGAGCATTAGTGTGGGAAGAGCATGAGGACATGCCCCAATTTAAGTGTGAGGGAAGGACAATGTGTATCTATATATGTGAATAGCCAAAAAAGAAATCAACAAGTGGCACACTAACAAAGCAAGAAAAAGAATAAGCAAAGTTGACTAGAAAAGACAAAAAGGTTGCAAAAGTTTGGATGAAGGTGTACCATATTGCAAATTAAAGGCATGTGAATGTGTTAAGTTAGACAAAGTGTATCCTTAAGCACTTGTGCTTTTGGTGTATGCATTTGCTCTCATTTGACTAGATGTTTAGCTCTATTGGCCTTTATATTCTCTCACCTTCACTCAACCCCCATTACAACCTAAAGCAAGTCCTCTTGATTTAATATGCATATGTGTGTGATGAATATAGAATGAGACCTCTGGCAAGCCTATGGTAATGCACTTTTATTTGAGGTGATTTGAGCATGCATCTTATTCCAAAGCACTTAGTCAATGAGTGGCAAACACTAACCTTGGGAGGATTTTTGTACTTGATTCATTCATCATGTATGTGATTCTACCTTTTGTGCTATATTCTTGCTCATGATGTGCTTGTTAAGATCCTCTTTCATTGTTAGTGTGAAGACTTACTATTTGTATCTCTAGATCCATTGGATTGATATATTGCTATTTTTCATGCATTATGCATTTTTAGAGTTAGTAGAGTTAGTAGTCCAATCTCTTTGCTGCATCCATCTAAGTTTCTTGCATGAAGATATGCAATTGCTTAACTATAAGGGAGTTTGACGGGTTGCATTTATGAACCCATTCTCCATCCTAACTCTGGACATTTTGCATCTTAATTGTACTTAATTGATGGGTAATTGGCAAATTTGCACCTTGTCCTCATCATGCATCATTGAATAATTTATTAGCTATGAGCACCATTTTTAGTGAATAATCATATTTTGGAAGTACTTGGTGATTTTAATCTCTTTGCGTGAGTGTTCTTTGGTAACAAGGATTTCTAAGTTCATGCATTAGAGTAAAAGAAGGGACTCAAACACGCACCGCCCAGTGGTCAAGGACCGCCCTCGGTGGACAGAGGAAGCACAGTCACAAGATTTTTTGTCACGACCCAACCTAGACCGCGACCGGTGCATAGGGAGCATGTTCCTTAGCTAGCCTTAAGACACACAAAATTTCCCCCAAAAATGACAAAATTTCCTCTGTTTTTTGTACATTTCCCAAATACAAACCTCCAAATCATATTCTTACAATATCTAATATAAGCACAGCTAGAGTACTATATATATATATATATATATATATATATATATAAGCCTCAAATTAAGGTTTTCTCATCAACTACCTCATTTTAAGTTCAAAGTATACATCACCACAAAACTTATCAATCCTTAATGTTTAGATTCATGAATTTAAAAGATACCATGTTGTCCTATCAAAGTACATATGCAGAAAAACATAACATAATGCATAGCCATCACATTTAAATATCTATCAAAATAAGTTTTAAAAATAACCCATCCCTAATCCTATATATGACAAATTGGAGCTACGTCTATCAAAAGAATAGGAAACTCTTCCCTCAACATGGCCCACAAATCAAGGTGGGCTTTACTAAAGAAGGGTCTGAAACCTACTAAGCTGGAGGGGATTGGATCTAGACTAACACTTGAATTTGAAAAAGAGGGAAAGTAAAAGAGTGAGTTTGACAACTCAAAGTAGATAAAGCATCCATAGCCCATATGAGACAATATCAAAATCAAAACCAATAATATTAGAAAGCTATATAAATGATATGGTAAAAACATATTCATAATCAAAATAAATACATATGGGGAAGTGGCCTTGGACAAGCCATCAGGATTACACACTCGCGGCCATTCTCTTGTGTGATCCCACCTTCCATTAGAAACCACAAACACGTGGACCTACACTCATCCATCATGTACCATTCTCATATGTTCATGTAACACTCTCATCAGTCAAGGTGCACCCTGGCTAACGCCACCTGTCGTTAGCAGTTTATCTCAAGTATTCCTAAAACAATTTATAAAATAATCAATCATTTTCATTACTGAATACCTTTTTCCAAATATTCTCATACATGATACTAAATATAAGCATTCCCATGAACTATTCAAGTTCTAGTCACTTTTCAATCCATCAATTTAATGGAGCTTAGCCCATAAATTAATTTCCAGTTCTAAAATTCATATATCCATCATATCTAGATCATTCTTCTTGAAAAAATTATGTAAAATATTTTATTTGTTTCATGTAGTCTTTAAAACATGTTTAGTTTCAATTAAAAATAATAAATAAATTTTTTTAGATACTTAAATCGTATAGATTTATAAATAGGGAACAACATGAATTCAATAAAATTCATAAATAATTTATAGATTAAGAAATTAACTATAGATACTAAATCTACTCACAATATTGGTTCCCAAGGAACCGAAGAATACTCCCCAAGCTACCAAATGTCTCCAAGTTGACATCTCTTGTTCAATAACTCTAGGAACAAGACCACATTAGCATATGTGAGCTAACAATGTTATCAATTAACATACATTAGCTCTAGATTATAAAACCCCAAATGTTAGGGTTCCTAGAGATTCTAACAAATGCCAAAAATTAAATAGAAAGTTTGATAAATTCAAAGGAGTAAGTTTGGGTACCACTTACCACTCCAAGAAGAAGAAGATAGAGAAATCATACATAAGCTCCACACTAAGTTCCCATGGTCATCAATGGAGGTCCTAGTGATAGAAAGAGGTGTGAGGAAGAAGAAAATTATGGTCTTGAATGATAAAGAAGGAGGAATCCGAGAATGGAAGAGACCAAAGGATGGGGATAATGGGTTGGAGTGAGAGAAGAAGAAAATAATGGAGGGGAGAGCTAGAGAGGGAGAGCATTGGTTTTTGTGAAAAGAGAATGGAAGAATGTGAAATGAAGGAAAGGGAGGAAGGAAGAAAGAAAAAGGAGAGGAAAATAAAAGAGTAGGTCCCACCCACTTAAGTGTTATGTTACCAAACACTTATCTATCTTATTCCATGCTAAGATGAGATTCACAATTATTTTATTTTTATCATACAATCCATTTTTTTTTAAAGGCAACAACTAATTTAAATTTCTGGGTCATCACATTTTTAATTGACTGCCCAGTGGTCAAACACTTGCAGTGTAGACACAATGTGATTTAACCAGGCTAGGCCCAATTTTCATGTTGATTTTGCTACATTATAAATTGGAATAGGTGAACAATTGTAGAGACCTTTAGCTTATTGCTATTATTTTTGCCGTCAAGCACTTTCTCTCTTACTCTCTCTAGGTTTTATCAGCTTTCAATCCTTGTTTTGGCTCCTGTTTTGGATTGCAATTTGCACTTTTCCTCAACATTGTTTGTGATACTCCACCTAGAGGAGTAATCCTTTTACCTTGTGCAAGGATAAATAAAGATTAAGATTGTTCTTGAGAGTTCTATTTTAATTACAATTTATGGTTGGTTTTTCTCTTCCTCTTGTCATCTATCTTTAATATCAATTATGTTAATTATTGCAATTGTATTTTTGAGAGCAACCTAATTGTGTGTTCATACACATTGTGAGTTATGTGCATAATTAGGATTCCATTGTGGTATTTAGTCAATTGATTAAATTACATCCATTTGGTAAGGAATTAGAATTAACTCCGTTAGGAGATTAGGTTGCTGTAATTGGGAATTAAATGACATAGGCTCATAGAACCATGATTATGGATTATTAGTGCATGTGTTAATCAAACCCTTAGTGGGAGTGTGATTGTGTCGCTATTAAGTAGAATTGCATAATTGTTGTATAAAAGCATAATTAATGAAAGAAACCACAACTATGAATTTATCTTTTGAACTAATGATAAAACAATTTTTAATCTGAAAGGCTCCTTGTATAGGTAATTCTTCTTCTATTATTGTCTCAAATTAATTTTGCTTTCAACAACTCTAAATCCCCCCAATTCTTGAATCAATTAGAACGCTTCCACGTGAGACGACCTGAGTTATGCCTCTTACTATATTTTTTGTGCAACTTGGCACCTGACATTGTACAACAAACCACAGAGAAGATTAGGTTCATTAAGGAAAAGCTACTCACTACACATAGTTGACAAAAAGTTATGCTAATAAAGGAATGAGACCTTTGGAATTTAAAGAAGGGGACTATGTCTTCCTTAGAGTCACTTTTACAACTAGAGTTGGCAGAGTCCTATAATCTAAAAAGCTAAGTCCTAAATTCGCTGGTCCATTCTAAATCCTGAAAAGAGTAGGATCAGTTGCATACCAAATTGTACTTCCATCTAATCTTTCAAATCTTCATATTGTCTTTCATGTGTCTCAACTTAGAAAGTATTGTTTTGACTCTTTGCACATCATATAATATGAGACAATGCAAGTAAGAAGTGATTTAACCTATGAAACTAAATCAAGGCAAATCATAGATAGATTCATAAAAACAGGGAGGAAAAGAAATTATTTTAGTCAAAATGGTTTGGAAGGGGTTGTCATCTGAAAAGGCAACATGAGAACTAGAAGATGAGATTAAGAAGACTTACCCAGAGTTCTACCAACCAAGTTAGTGAATTTTGGGGGAAAATTCCCAATTTGTGTGATAATAATTTTAATTTTTGTATCTAAATTAAATACTTTTGTCTTACTTGATAATTTTACATTAATATCTATTTTAAAGAACATGTCAAAAAGTGAAAATCCAAGTACTAGTTGTTTAAAGCGAGATAATAAATTAATAAGAATAAGCTCAAAATATGTTATACCAAGTTAGGAATAATATTTATTAGGAAAGTAAGAAACATTATGATGAATGTTAACAATTAGGTGTACAAATTTATACTACTAGACAAAAATAGTAATAAAAAAAACTAGGTAGTTAGAAGTGCATTTATGCACTATGATTTTCCAACTGGCCATAAATTTGATCTGGCTTTTAAAGCCCATATAAAGGGAAGGGGTAAGTTGAAGTGTATGTATGTGAAGGTGAGTTTGGTGAGGTGGTTCTCGTAAAATAAAAGGAAGAGAGAGAAGTGTGTGTATGTGAATAGTAAAGAGTGTTTTAGTGTCACAAAGAGAAGGAATGAAGGAAAGGATAGGAAGGAAGAAAAAGAAAGAAAAATGTGAAGTTAGTGTGCATGAAAGAATAGAAGCTCAATGGCCATGCATTGTTTTTATCTTTCTACAAAATTTAAAAGTATAAGATGAATTATTGTTACTTATTTTATATACTATTATTTTATATTAAAGTTGTTCACTATTAATTATGATTGTTATCATATTTTGTCATTCCATTATATTTGTGCACGATTATGAACCTATATTAAAATAATACTAATCACTTAATTTCTAATATTCTCTTTTCTCCTCACCAATTTCGTCGATTTACTTATTCTGATTTCTTCTTTTTATTTTACTTTTTCTTTATATTTATGTTGTCCATTATTTAATTCAAGTTAATTTAATATTTTTTTAATGATGTTGTTATCTACTGCAAATTATTTTGTCATTCCTCTATTTTAGAATTTCTTGTATGGACTATATAATATTGTATGAATTTGAGTTGTCAATATTTATAACAATTTATGTAAAGGACCTATATTAAGAGTACAATATCAATTTTAATACTAAAAATAAGTTAAGATTATCATATATAAATTTGGACTACCAAATTAATTAGGACGACTTTTATGTGCTAATATGCCATGATGATAAAGACCAACCCATAGACCATGAAAAGTTTAAAGAAATTTTTTTAATAAGAATGATCTTGGCTTTGGTCTCTTTAAAAGTTAATATTTAAATTAACAACTCTATGATTTGAGAAATTTTATTAAGTATTAGTTTATTTTATCAAAAGCTTATATTATTTTCATTATTGTGCATTTTCTTTATTTTTAAGTTTATGAATTAAGCTATATTTTATGCACTTTTTCATTTTATCATTTAAATTTATGTTTTACTATTTTATATGTTATTATAATCATTGATTATTTTATGAGCTTTTATTTACTCCTTATTTATTAATTAAATTTATGTATTTCTTATTGTGAATTTATCCATAATGATAATTAATCAATTTAAAAGGAAGATGTTTAAAACTTTCCACTAGCCACCAAGAACATAAAGGGATAGATATAAGCTCCTTTTATGTCATGTACCCTAGTTAGTATGGTTAAAAGTCTTGTTTTGTCATCGTGATATTAAAAAGTAACACCAAAGAACCTAGAATTCCCTAAGAGAAGGCCTTTAACTATGTGTGGATAAGCAGACAAATAAAAGTAAAAACTAAAGTAAAGAAATCATAATTCTTGTAAGATTTGCATGACATGTTTGCATGATATATATTATTTATGCTATGATAATATATTCTATGATGAAATAATAGCCCTGTGTATTTTTCATGTAGACACAACTGAAATCAACCATTGTTCAATTGTTTAAAAAGAAACCATTCATTTTCTACTAAGAATTTTTCAATTCTCATTTTCCTTTTTATTTATTTCTAGTGGTTTCATATTGGTTGAGTAATACCAAATGGAAGGAAACCTAGAAACTTATGGACTTATGTTTAATTAATGAATGATTTTCTATTACGAATTTCAGAATATTCAATTTGTAATTAATACATTAAGTACTTATGCCAGAAAATTTTATTTCTACCTATGTTAACTAATATTAATTGATGTACTTCCTATGTAAATTCATTTGATTAGCTATAGTATGAATGAGTGTTACAAATGAGAGAAAAGTCAATGGAATTCTAAAAAATAAAGACAAAGGAAATGAAGGAAAAAATATATCTTCTTCTTTACAAGCTTTATATGTTTAGATATAGAGGAAACAAAAGAAAAAGATAAAAGTCATATAAAATAATAATAAGATTATAATTACATAAAATAACATGTGTTGTCCAAAGTTTTGATGAGGGAAAAAATTTTAAGTGAGCTCCATGATAATGTTTTTTCTTATCTCTCTCTCTTCTATATATATATTTATATATATTTTTATATATATATATATATATGTTGCATCAATTATGGATGACTTTTTAAAGTTTATGAACGCTTGAGGGTTTTAGTAAAGGTTTACATTATGTTCAATAAGTTGAGTTCCCACAAAGGTTTCATACTCATCTTCAATACAACATGCATGTGACAAGTTTAGTTAGATAACATGATATGAATGTTTGTGTTATGGTTAGAAAGAGTTGAGTGGATTTATCATCTCTTGTGCTATGTTAATGGAAAATGGGAAAAAGGAAAAATAGAAACATGTTTTACTTATGCGAACTTCAATATTCAAATGCTAGCGCCCCCAAACAGTTGTTCCTTACCTAAGTGGTTTATTTGATCTAAAGCTTAGGTGTTAGCGTGGTTTGTGCTTTCCTTTTGGGATGTTTTATCTTGTGTCAATGTATGAGTAGATGAGATTTTGAGTGATTGGTTTTAAGTTTTAAATGATAAGATCTCATTGATCAAGTTTGTGAACCCGTATGTAAAGAAAATATGTTGTTTTCCTAACCCATGCATGTGAACTATATGAATGAGACTTAGATTGAGACATGTCATGTTTAAGCTACAACTTGGTAACGTGATAGTAAAGAGTTTAAGTAACTTAATAAGGTAGTAGAAGCATATTAAATTATCTATCTATTATGCATTCTTGATTGATGATTTCTCTTAATTGTAGAGTTGAAATTTTATGCTAATGTTAGCTTGCATGTTGGCTTTATCTTGGAAAGCATTTTGTTTACCTTGGTTACATGTATTTGCATGACGTGCGGATATAATTCATGTCTTGAAGCATGTAATTCTATTTGAAGGAAGTTGATTATGGATTAGGAGGTTTAGAGGCAAGGAAAGTTAGCTCATGAGGAATTGATAGTGCATATTGTCATGATGGAATCTTTTAGAACCCTAGAGCATGTTATGTTTGTTTGATTGATCTATGTGATCATTTATCCCCTATGTTTTAATTGACTCCTTTTTTAAATGTAAATGAAATGTCAACTTAATGCATGAAGTTGCTTTCTTGACCAAGATCATATTTTAATGAGTTTGTTTGAAATGGTTTTGTCAAAAAGGTACATTTAACATGACGGTGAATATCAGTGTATGTGTTGCATTTATTCATGCTAAGAGTATAGGGACGTGGTTGATTAACATGAACTTAAATTATGAGGCATAATAGTTAAGAGTGATGCTTATGAATATCAAGTGTGTGGTTGGCATTTTCTATGTGTATGAATGGATTAGTTTTGATTTTCATGCATGATGTTCACATAAAAAGTAAGGAAGTTCAGAAACCTAGGACTATAAGTCCTCACTCATCAATCTATGTTAGAAGCAGGGAGAGAAATAGAGTAAGGACGAAAGTTAATGCTTAACACCCACTATTCTCGAGAGTTGACACGCGCACAAGGCAGCGAAGTGTAGCTATCCACTTAGGACTTGCATTGTGGAAAGGGCTGCCCTTAGAAGTAGAGCCACCCAATGTAAGTGTTACGATAGGTTCCCAATGTTGCCTCAACGAGAAAGAGTGGTGACCTTTAGGATGACATTGCCTCCTAGTTATCAGCTATATAGCTAGAATATCATGTCAAAATGTTTCGAGCGTACATACCCATCTTGTAGCACTACGTAGTTAGAGTACCCTATCTATCTCTTTGATCTTCAAGATGTGCAAGTTTAGATTTGGGGACCAAATCTCTTTTAAGAGGGGAGTATGTGATGCCTCAAGTCCACATGTCCCTAGATAAGTCTAGTACTACCTTAGGGTCCCTTGAGATCCATCTAGGGACACATGGACTTGAGGCATCTGTGTCTTAGATAAGTCTAGCCTTAGGGTCCCTTGAAACCCATATGTGTTGCCCAAAGACCCTGAATACATGGACAACCCCTGAATATAGAAACAACAACCTTTATACATATACCCTTGCTATGACCTCACCATGGCTAGCACATTGACAGGCAAAAGGGGCATGCTCCTAGGAAACTCATCATGACCAGGTACCCCCTTTGTGATTGTGAGCACGTAAATCAATCCCTTATAGGGATATGCTTAGACAAACTCGCCATGGCAAGCCTTTCCCTTGCCATGATGAACCCCAATATCCAAAAATCCCAAAAATGACACAATTTCATTACATAGTCCTTTTTCTATATATACCCTTCCCCACCATAGTTCAAAACTTAGAAATTCTCCAAACACATTTCTCCACTTCCTCTCTCAAGATTTCCCTCATTCCTCTACTCTCCAAGCTAATAGGTAAGAGATTTATGATGCTTTGCTAAGTTTCCTCTCTATTTATGAGTTAGGGTATCCTTATGCATGGATTTCTCTTGTTATCCTTATCTCCAAACATCCCTAAGTCTGCCCTAGGGTATGTTGTAGTTATTTGATGTTGTTCTTGATTTCATGGCAGTGGTTAGTGTCATTCTTATCTCCCAAGGTCAAGTTAGTAGTGATACCTCTCACCCGGCCCTTTAAGGTGAGTGGGTTTGAAATCATGACATTATTTTTAATCACTATGAGTATGTTCTAAGTATTATGATTGCTAAACATGGATTTAGAAGTGAAATATGTTATAAACATGATTTTGCAAGTTATGCCAAGTCTAGCAAAATTATAGTTTTTTTTATTATAGCATGAAAATTTTATTTTAGAAAACCATAGGACCATGATTGCTACGTTGTATGCCATGAAAATATTTTATCAGCTCATGAAAAGATTTATTGGAAAAATATGAGATTTAGCAAATTTACCAAAATCATTAAACAAGTTTTATGGATTGATGATAATACCATGTTTTCAAGACTTTGAATTTCCTGATTATGCTTTAAAATCTCAAGTTATGTTTTAGAAAATATTGAGTTAGGTATGATTTATCTCTATTGACAGACATTTTATTATGATTTTCATGTTTATGAAATCATGTTATCTTGAAATACAATTTTAGAATTTCAGTTATGCATTATTGAAAATATTGAATTATATATGATTCAAAATATTGACCAAACACATACTCTATGAGTTTCTGAAATCACCATGTCTACAAGCTAGTGATCCTTTTGGCACCATTTTAGAACCCAGTTATGCTTCATAGTCAGCTTGTTAGAATTATACGAGTTTAGAGCTTTCGAAGTTTTCATATTTATTCAGTTTATTTACAAATTAGTTTTAGATGGTTACTATAGAAAAATAAACAATGAGTTAACTGTTGTGAGATCATTAGCCTTTGTACCAAGTTGTCCATTAGAGGACAATCTTGCCCTTTAAGAGTATTTAAAAATATAACCTAGTTAGGTGTCCACCTTATAGGACTTCATTAGGTGCCCATTCAGAATTCAGAGATCGGAATAATTATGGTTATTGTTATGTATATTTATCATGTTCAGAGATTCCTATTTCTCTAGTAATTACCACACCGTGAATTTAAAAATGTTTTCCTATGTAATTATGTATGGGTGGTGGGTGAGAATCCATTCACTAAGTTCAATGACTTATCGCTCTCTATTCCTCCTTACAATTGCAGATCTAGTAATCCCTTCAGTCACTAATCAGGATTGCAGTTGTTCCAATGATGAGCTTTATTTTATAGTAAGGCTTAGTCTAGGATTATGTTAAGGTTAGAATGCTTCAGGAGACTGTGATTAAAATTATGCAACAAGTTAGTTATGTACTAATGATTCAACTTTCAAGTATCAAACTAACTTATGTTTCATGACCATGATTATGAAATAAAACATTTTATGTTTTCATGAACTAATAACACATGGAAAATTTAATGTAAGTTGAATCCATAGTTATGTATGTTGAAACTTTTCAGTTTTATGAATTTGAATATTATGCTTTAAATAGAGGAGTTGAATGATTTAGATCAAATTATGTTTTAAGTATGAAAATCAATTTAACATATCCATTTAGTAAGTTCATGCTACCCAAGAAGCTTATGTGGGGATTTAGTCCCTCATCGGTCACGTTAAGTCAAGTCATGACATATCCATAGTTTGGGTGAGCGCTTATAGCTCTAAGGTCTTTTGGTTGCTAAAGAATACTACTTATAATCCTCAAACCCTATGCTCCATAATGATTACAAGCATGAAGGTCCTGTGGATTTGGGCTAGGTCTATATATTTTTATTTAAGCATGGTTACTTTTGTAGCTATTGTGAGGATTTGTAAAACAAGTTTTAATGTTCTTTGAAAACTTTATTAAGATTTTATATATGTTTGGGAACATATGGTTGATTTAGAACTTACATTTGGGTTTGGAATCCTTTAATAACTGTATATTTGATTTCATGCTCTAAGCAGTGCATTCGAAGAATGTGTGGATCCTCATTCTGCATATTTGATGTACTGTTGACAAGGATTGTATTTCTTTATTTTGGGGATATCCAAAATACAAAGGAAACTCCACTCATTTCTATGTGAAAATATGAGTTCAAGGTTTGCATAGAGGACCCATCCTCTACACGCCAATCACAGTTGGAGTTGGGTCATGATAGAAAACAAAAAAAATTTTGTTTCTTTGAATCATTTTTTTCCTTAGAAAAAGAAGCGTTAATGAATTTCAATTATTTTGCACTTTTATTATTCTTTATTGCTGAAGCATTATATTTTACTTTGCATGCATTATTATACTAACCAAACAAAAACTATGAACACAAAAAAAAAAAAATATGAATAGTGATCATACCCAATAAAAGAAGCTATAAACCGTTGCATATTTTAAAGTGATATAACTGATAATAGTCATACATTATCCTTCAGTATGGTACATAAATTGCCTTTTTTATAATTTAAAAATACTTTGTTAAATATCAAATGCAGATCTTAATATTTGTTCTTGCAATATTATAAAATAATTAAAAAATATTATTATTTCATTCACGATTTCCGTACAAACATAAGAATTCTATAATATGAAATAATATTGATGATGCCAAATTCAACAATTAACAAAATATTCATTAAATTTAACAAAGAAAAAATTTTGAAAAAAAATGAATAATAATCTTGCTTAAAACAAAAAGAAAATGAGATCTAAGAATGGTATTCAATCTCTCTTTGCAGTGTGAAGACTCTCCTATAAAACTAGTTTGATTCGTACATTTGCCAATAGTCATTTGCCCTTCAATGTAATTTAACTATAAAAAATTCTTTAATTTTTGTTTATGAAAATAAACTTATATAAGTACTTTTAGTGTGCATTTGGATGAAGCAATTATAAGAGGAATGTAATTTTTGAAAGAATTTAAAATTTATCATGATAAAATATTGTGAATATTCACTTCAAAGAAATTGCAGAATTCAAAAATTTTAAAGAATGATTTTATCTACCTAAAATAGAGGATTTTAATTTCCACCTATAGAAGAAATTTTGGAAATCCCTATATACACAAGTATTTGATTTTCTTGTTTTGGTAAGTCTTACTTTTATTATATTTCATTATAATTTCTTTATATTTATGAGATTTTTGTTTAGTGTTATTTTTAATTCATTTTGTTACATTTTAAATTTTTTAATATTCAATTTATATTACTTGATATTATATTTATGTATCATTTCATTTTATTTATATAAAAATTAAATTTTATAATTCAAATTTAAAATAGTTTATCAATGAAATATAAGATAATTTATGAAACATGAACTCATTATAATTAATTTTAGATTAATTAAATTTTAATTATTAATAAAAATTATTTTTTAAAAAAATACATCATGTTTTTCAAATAAAATATATCAAAATCTAGATATGTAATTACCTCACTCAAACAAAATATTTTACAAATGAAAAAATATAATTATCTATCCAAATAAAAAATTTAAAAATTAAAGAAAATTTAATTGAAATATTTTAATTTCCTTACATTTTAAATTTTCTTATATTTTAAAAATACTCTATCTCAACACACACTTAATAATTAAAAATACATTCTGAATTGCCTATCTAAATATAAAATGATTTAAAAAAAAAAAAAGAAAGCGTTCTACTTCAATAGGTAAAGGGGGAAAAGAACACTTTCTTTCGAATCAACCAATCGCACCTACATAATGGCTGCTGCTTTTTACAGAGTTAATTTTGGTTTAGAGCCCTAAACTCCAAACTTAAAGGAGTTGTTAGTATTAATCTAAGCAAGCGAAATTTGATCTAAGCAAAGTCCGCATGACATTTCACCATTGACGAGCATTCTGAGGCCAGTTTTAAGCTCCGATATCCCTTCCTCCAAAACAGCACACACCGGAAAGATGGGAACATCGTGGACCCTTCTCTTTAACTCGTTATAAACTTCGTCTGCACCTTCCTCATCAATTTTATTAGCCACTATCAAAGATGGCCGTTTGGATAAACCTTCCTGATGGTACTCAAGCTCAAGAATTAGGTCTTTCAGTTGTTCCCAAGGTGGAATTCCCTTCCTTCTGTCTAAAGCAGCAGCCAAGTCTACCACATATGCCAGAACCCTTGTGCGTTCTATGTGGCGTAAAAATGCATGTCCAAGTCCACGATTTCGGTGTGCACCCTTTATAAGACCAGGAACATCAGCCACAGTTATTGATAAATCATCGTAGTTCAGATTCCCCAAATTGGGCCTAAGTGTGGTGAAAGCATAGTGACCAACAATAGGCTTGGCCCTTGTGATGGCCCCAAGCAGAGTGCTTTTACCAGCATTTGGTATTCCTATAAAGCTAACATCAGCAATGCTCTTGAGTTCCAATATAAGAACAGTCTCAGAACCAGGCAAACCTGCACTCAAGGAGGAGTGATCACAGTCAGAGTCCTGAAGATTAAATTTGTCTTGATAGGACCCTGCGTTCGTATTTAAAGTCTTCCTTGAATCTTTGACAATAGACACATTGCCTAGACCACCCTCTCCTCCCCTAGCAATGATAATTTGTTGACCTTCTTCGGTTAATTCAGCAACATTGTATAGTATCTCTTGTTTTTCTCCTATACCCTCTGCACCAGTTTCGGGATTCCCATTAACTGTAGAAGGATGAGAAAAGTCATCCACTGATGCAACTCGTCTCGATTTTACAGATTTCTCAACATTTCTTTCGGCAGCTTGTGAAGATAAGCAGCCGATACGATGTATTGCTTTGACTTCTTCTGCACTTGTAACATTGGAGATAGGATTACCATTGCCAAAGTCAGAAATATCATCATCAAGTGCACCAGGAATTTCCCAAGGATCGATATCTGCTGAGGATTGGATTTTGACTATAGAAGGAATGTCACCACTAACAGCATGAAGTACAGTACCAACTGGGACATGGACAACCTACAAAACCATATGATTTTGGAACGAAATCAGAATTCAGTATTGCTCAGAAATGGCCAAACAAAGAATAGGGAATTATGAAACATTTTACATGCCCAAAAAAACAGAAAAAGATCAGTTACCTTATCTGTGCCCCTGGTTCCTATCTTATTCTTTGATGATCCTTGTCCTCCTTTCTCAGCTATCTATGGGACACCATTACTGTCACTAATTTTTAAGACATGTAATTTAATAATATCACAAAAAGCTGCTAGAAGAATAAGTGCATACGAGGTGGCGCTGCAAACCGCTGAAGTCCCAAACCCTTGGAGAGCATTCAAGAATCACGTCACCTCCTCTGCCACCATTGCCACCTGCATTAAACACAGACATCGAAGTACCAATGTCATCTATTCCATTGTACTCTATCCAGATTTCCTAACATCAATTTGACAGCATTAAAGATAGCACATTTTTTACTAGATAGTCTAATGACATTCAAAGAATAGATGACATCGGAAATGTGATGTGTGTATTTTTCTTATGAAGCATAGCTATGAATAATGATTGAAAATAATCATTATATTTTGACAGAAATCACAGTGCTATTTATAACTTTATAAAGACAAGGAAATGCACCATCAGGTCTTCCCTGGTGATCATGTCGGCTACGGCGAAAGCTGGAGCAACCATGACCACCATCTCCACCTTTTGAGAATATCTTAACCCTGTCAATCATTTTTCTCTCCTGCAACGACCAAAATGGCCAAGGAAACAGAAGATATATCACAATCAATATGTCTAATTTTTTTGCATTAAGAAAGTACTACCAAGGAAAAAAAAAAATCGAGCACAACCTGCAAAGGAGCAATCTTAGACTTCTTGTGAGAGGTCTCCGAGTAACAAGAATAAAGCATAAAAGACCATTTAGATATACATGTTTTTCTAAAAGCTTCTACATGTCCCATGGATCTTGCTTGAAAGATCAACATTTGTGGATCTCCGGTTATTACTAAGTAAACACAAAACTTTTTGAGCTGGAAGCAGGTTAATCTTTATACTCTGTTGAAGCTTCACACCTTCAGAAAAGAAAATGAAAAAAGAAGATAGAGCTTGTATATTAGACCAACACTAAGTATTTTATTTCAAAACTATCAAACTCAAGTGTATAGGTAAATTCATGAAGTGTCAATAAAGTCAAATCTCAAATTCGACCTGCAAACAAGTATGCATTTACATATTAAAAAGATATAATTCAAAAAGACATGTCTTAAAATTGAACAATCAATATAAAACTGAAAGTAATTGGTAACTATTACATAATTACATAATTATACCTCACATAAATCTTTGCATAGCATATCATTCTCATGTTTTTTAGTTTCTGAGTGTGTTTGGAATCAAAGAAAAATGGAAATGAACTGATTTGCAAATCAAATCATATATTTGGAATTGAAAAAAAAAGAAATGAATTAATTTGTAATTCCATCAAATTCTATTCTTTTAATTTTCAAATCCTTTGGATTTTGATAGAACAATCTATAAGCAGTAGCATACAACAAAAATTTCAGTGAGCGTAGAAAGTACCATCTTGATTTGAGACCATTTTAATTTGTATTTTAAGAAGCAGATATACAAGAAATACAACATTTCATGCCAGGGAATAATACTGCTTGTTACACATCATATTATGCAAAGGGTACAACTTTTCTAGCTTCTTGAATACGACAACAAAATTACAAAAGGTTTGTCGATTAAGACTAGAGGAGAACAACAAACAAACATAGCCTTGAATTACAGTTTGATGGTTACGCTTCCATTTTCATATGTTAAGCATCTATTCTATTAAGGCAAGAAAGAGAGAGAGAGGGAGGGGGGATTAAAACTGTTCTTGTGGTCTTCACTCATTAGATTAGCATGCTACGTGTAGCAAAAGCAACAAAGTACCATGGCATGAATTAGATAGCCACAGCTAGGAACTCTCTGCCTTGGCCTTAATTGTTCTAATGAACTCAATGATAAAATATAAACATTAATAATACAGTAATCATCAAAGTTTTTTGTAACCAAACATTATAGCCAATTTCAAAGAAAAGTTGCTCTAAGTAAAACTTCAAATTTACCCCTCCTAAAAGAAAATGCTATATCACCATATAACCATAGAAGTACATTTGGTTTACTCGAGAAGTTTGATATTTGTTTTCATGCAAGATCTCAAGTTTAAGTTTTATGTATGAAAACAAAAATATCGATCGTTGAAAGAAATTTATTCTATAGAGTGTGATTTAAGTCGAAAGAGTCCAGTGTACTGCATATACTAAATAGTCCATTAAGAAATATGCTTCAAATTAATGGAAAGGTAGCTTAAAAAAAAAAAGCATCGTTAATGCAATATGGGTGAAACAAAATCAGAGGAGTTTTTTTAGTGGCACTATAGGAGATGGGAAATCTTAAGCTGGCATATGCATTGTTATGCAATTAGCATGGTACTCCCATCACATTTTCAGCACTCATAACTCATGAATATCATGGGTATAAATAGTTAGCAATAGGTTCAGAATTTTTCAGTAAGCAGGCCCTCCACACAACAAAAAGGCTAGAAATGAATGATCAATTATTGCATGTAGTCATACAGATTTTCTAATTCAGTAACGGCCATGACTGAATACATTGTAACTTAATATTGTGTCATTCCATCACAGTAATCAAGGGCCAGTATCTCAGATGCAAAACAAGCCACACATTCAAGTACTCAGGACATGCTTTTAAAATGAGACACTACCAGTATCTCTATGTAGGGATATAAACAAGAAGTAATGACCAAATTTATTTGGGCACAAGAGAAAAAAATGTCTCCATAAGAAGAAAATTTCTCTGATTATTTTATGTACTGAATTTCAGCGAGTGAGGTTTCCAGAACTTACAACTAAGGACAATGCTAATATGATTGAAAGATACTGGACTTTGTTTCTTACAAAGTATCTTCTGTTAAGAAAACATCAAGTGTTATCAAAAGACAAAAAGCTTCAGCACATAGTATAAAAAGAAATTTAATCAAATAATTCCTAAATATGCTTGGAAGGTAAGGCCAAAGGCAGTTTCCCTTCATATGTTGCATAGGCCCTGATTCAAACCAAAAGAAAAGTTGAATAGGAAAAAGAAGATGGCATCTTAGCATGTGGTTTCGTCTAAAATGTTGCGATAAATATTACATAGTTTTAGAATAAATCATCAATGATGTAATTGAAGTCTTTTGAAACCATTTCAAGATGACTCACCCTAATAAGCTTGCATTATAGTATATAGCATGATGCTCCTCATAAAATTAAAGAAAAACAAGTAGAATTAAATAGAGACTACAGCTAAACTATACTATACCAATGAAAAGGCTTATCATCTGGAACCACTGATTTGTCACAACTTTGAAATATTCAGGGTAAAAGGTGTGATGGGCTATAAGCAAAATCAGGTTGTAACAATCTAATAAGTAACTATTTTCTTTTTTTTTTTCATGTCAAATGGACAACTTATCATCTCACATGATAACAATCAAATGTTCAGAAATCAGAACGACAATTACAGCTTAAACACTTATCTCATAAACAACAACTGGGAAGATCCTCCAAAGAGTGAAATATAAAGGAAAACATATAGTAATTACTCAAGGAAGAAAGATTACAATCATATCAAGGCTCAAAAGCCAATAACCCAGGTGCAAAACTAATTTAGAATGTATGAGTTAATCAAAGCCTTTGCAGCAGTGAGGCCAATAGCAGTGGAACCATCCAGCTTCACATTTTTTTTAACACCCAATTCATTGGGAATGTTATATTCTAGTCTCCTGTCCGCACCTGAACTTATCATTATATTAATTAGTCTATCCACAGATTGGCAAACAATGAATAGAATTTCCTCTGTTTTTCTAGCTTCCCTGTATTACAAACCCACCCAAAGAACCCACCAGCATATACAAACTAATTGGCAACGGGTACAACCCTGCCTATGGTTCATGGAGCTAAACTTGAACATATATATATATATACACACACAAGCCAATTTTCAACCAGAAACTAACTAGAATGGAAGAAAACAACATTGAGGCCAAGATGGATGAAAGTGTTATTCTCTCATAACTTCAGAACTCTTTGAAATGGAGTCCATTGACCGAAGACCTGCACTTAAATCTGAAATGGGAGGGAAAGGGGGTGAGCCCAACCTACGGATTGAGGGACAAAGAGTCTATAACATATGAGGACAAGATTTAATAGGAAAGTAATGTTTATACAAAGTTGACATAGCTGGGAAGATTCAAACTCAGAAATGTTCAAATAAAGATTTGCATGTGCTCATTTGGCCACAGAATCTGTCATGTGTGTTGGCCTCTCACATGTTCCGAGCTAGTAACTCCCCTACTAGCTAGGGTTCAGAACAAGGTGCACCAAGGCTAGCATCGCAGGCTCGCAGTCGCTAGCTACCGATTGTTCAAATTCCTCCCACAATTGTTATTCTAAGATCAATTTATTTAAGGTTAGTTCTATTGATATCAATTTCATGATTTCGTGCTGCCTAATCAGTGTTTTGAAACACGAAATGAACTTATCGGTCCAACCTGTGAACCGGCTAGATAGCCACTCCGAGCATTCTATCTAATCAAACATGCATAAGACCTGTATGATTCGGTCTTCACGATTTTTTGAGAAAAACCATTAAATCGACAGTCTGGCAGTCTGTTTCAGGCATCCCAAAAAAATATAATTATACCTCACCGCCACCATGTTGTGCCGCGTCGCTGACTCCATGCCTCGTCGCTGTCGCTACCATGCCTTGTCCGTGCCGCATCCTATGGGAGCAAGTGTATGTGGAGAGAGAGAGAGAGAGAGAGAGAGAAGGGTGTTAAGGTGAGGGAGAAGAGGAATCAGGATGCATAGCAGCACAATATTGTGTTTGAGAGAAGCTTATATTACTCATATTGGGATTTTTTAAGGCCTTGAAAGAGTGTATTTTTGTCTTTTTCAGTTTTGAAAACTGTTTTTGTTTATAGACAAAAGACAAGATAGATAGTTGGCAAAACTCAAAAAGAAATCAACAATGAGCAATAGAAATAAGCCTAAACCCTAATACAAAATAAAAATAATAAATAAGCCTATTAACATTCATATCTAGAACCTTGGCTTTTATTAAAAAGACAATTTTATTTTAGATGTATGTATTTTATAATTTAAAGTATTAATTAATTGTATACATGATTTTAATATATATTTATAAAATCATACAAATTTTTAAAATGTCAAATTATTAATTATTTATGTTATTTGAGTGCCAGCGCCCTACAAGGAGGTCGTGCTACCTTTCCTTGAGACACTATGATGCCCTCTTTTTTAGCCAAAACCCCTTTTTGAGGTCACATTTACCTGAAATTCATCAATCCACTTCGTTCGCATAGTTCTTAGTGAGACAAATCTCTTCTGAAGGTTTTGTTGATTGAGCATCATCCACACCAACCTCCTTTAATGAAAGGGTTTGCTCTATCTTCAAGAATTAATTAACACTAATTAATCACATTAGTTAGAGTGTCTTTGTTTCTAATTTTGAAAAATGTTTGATTCTCCTAGAATCCTATAATTTCACTCAATTTCCAATAACTCTATAGTTTAAAAGTTTTTAATTGAATTCCTATATTATATAAAATTTTTCAATCGAGTCTCTCTTTTAACTACCGTTATAAAAATATATCCAGAAATAGTGCACTAAAGTCAAGTGTACCATAAAACTTATTATCTATATCATTCAATAAATATAGAATTTAAATCTATGGCTAAATAGCATAAACTATCAGTGATTTTTAAGTAGTCTACCAAAAATAAATAGAAAGAATGAAGATAGATAGATGGAATCATTTTAGGGCTAGAGCTAGGCTGAGGGAAGAGGAAAATCAAGTTTCTTAGGTGTGTTGTTACTTACAAACATAGGCCATGATTGAGAGTCACAGCTTATATTATATAATATATATTGAAATATATCACTTGTTTATGGATATAAATGTTTGACTTTGTACTTTCTTTTGTTTTTTGGCAAAATATTAGGGATGTTATTTCACTTGTTAGGCTCATAAATTGATTATTAGTAGCTATTGTTCTATAGTTAACTCATCCAACCATGGTTAAAGTTTGGCTCTGGTGTTGATGGTTCTCAGGGTTTTCTGAACTTGTCTAACCTCATAATTTCACAATACCTGACATGGAAACGTTGGGGTTCTCTTCTCCTAAATACTTCTATGGTAGAATGGTAAAAGTTGCTACGAAGCCAAGTCATGATGTAAACTTGATCCATCTATTCTTGGCAACAAAGCTGAATATCATACTACAAGAAGATTCTAAATAGAGAGGTTTTCTTAGCATTGTTAGGGTATGCCTTTCATGATATCACTCTTTCTTATGTGTTAAAGCATAAAAGAAATATTTTTTGGCTATGGATGAAGTTGGTTCAACTTGTCAAATTACAATTCTATGTCATGTCATTAGTTTGAATGGTGTAGATGGAGATTAAGATTGATAGAGATGGAATATACTAGGAATATTTTTTCTTTTGTAACATTATTACTCGTAGAGACTTAATTGAAAAATTTTATATAATGTAGGACCTAATTAAAAGCTTTTAAATTATAAGGACCTGATTTAAAATTGAGTGAAAATATAAGGACCTATAGGAATTAAACTTGAAAAGATGATTATAAAAAATAAATTTCATATATAAATGAAAAATCTAAAACTAGTTTTCTTCATAAGCTACTTCTTTTAACTTCTGAAAAAAAAGCTGAAAACTAATTTTTTTAGATTTTAAATATTTGTTAAAAATCATCCAAATATACAAAAAGTGATTTTTTGGGTGAAAAATGATTTTCACCTGAAAATTTCCAAACAAACCCCCTAAATTTCAATTCTATACATGCATACAATATAAAATTGATTGAGTGATACAATATTCCCCACATAAATATACAATATGTGTTGAAAGACGAAAGAGAGAAAGTCATGAGGAATACACGTGTTTCAACTATATAAGAGAGTATATATATATATTGTGCAATAAATACACTATAATTACAAATATATATTTTTCCTAATTAATATATTCATAGATTCTAACACTCCCTCAAGCTAGGTGCACCCTAATATTTAACCCAATACGTAGGACGTATTAAGATTAATTATTAGTTATTACTTCTTTTTTAAATTCATTTGTAAAATTATTAGCAGAAAATACAGGTAAATTTTTTTTTTTGGAATTATGTAAAACAAAATGCGAGCCGCCGGGTCCTATCATAAGCGAAATGTGAAGCAACAAAAAATTAAACATACAATTGAAAGCAATAAAGAACACATCCATTCAAAGAAGCAAATGCCATAATATATTAGATAATATAGTTTGATACATCAAATGAAATATAAAAACGTAAAGTCATACCCACATAATAGGCAGAGCTTATACATAAAATAGGAAAGCAAAGAAATATAATAACAAGTACAAGGTAGCCCAAAAGATCAAACCCCAGCATAGCTACTCCTTCAAACCTACTGGTGACGTTGATCTCATCCCTGGAAGGAATGTACCCATGCTCGAGCTCTACTGTACAAGTGAAAGGGGATTGACATGACCTCCTCGACGTGGGTGCATCTTGGGCGTGAGCTAGCCTCCGCGCGTCACGCTCCTCGCCTCTCCCAATGTCCATGGGGACTGAAGGGAGATCCCTTCGAGAGGTGCGGGTGGGAGAATCCTCCGACAGGTCGTCTCCTAACGCCTGAGTGAGGAACATACTCAGGAGTGCGCACCACCAAGCCGAGGGCTGGATGACAAGTTCGCTCTGTGCGGTCAAGTTTTCTAAGATCAAGCTCGTCACCGTACCCGAGGTATGAGTGAAGGAAGTGAAACGGATGTGAAACGGCATTCCCATGTACGTAAAAATGCGAACATCGACCTCAAAATCATACGATGATGCTCTGGGTCAAAGTGCACCTCCCAACTGGCGTGTCAACAAAAATCACGAACGACGCCATCGAGATCTGAAGACGTAACAGAAAGAGAGACAAAGGGGTGAGAATCTTGCTAAAGAATCTAGTAGGGAATTCTTCTACTAATGTCATCGTTTACGTCCCTAGAATCTTGGGTTTATTGTGAAAATGTGTAACATGCAAAAATTCATTTGAGGTCTTATAAAAGCAATTATCCAAGGTCCATGTCTTTTATGATGGATCTTAATACATGTATGCAACATAGCGAAACATGAATGCATGACAATACCTTATGCAAGCAAACCAATAAATCACAACATCAATAATTTGTCATCACATAAGTGGCATGTACTTCTCATGAAAACCTTTCTCTTTCATAAGCATAAACTTCACTTTCTTTTCTCTTTCCCAAACTTGTGATATAAAGGTATCAAAATAGTAACTACACCCTAAAACTAGGCTATGAGCTCATACCTCAACTAGTCGTCACTAGTTCTTACTTATCCTCTTTGATAAGCATAACATAATCACACAAATCCGACTCCCAGAATTGGTAGGGGCCTAGGATCACCCATCATGGTACTTTTTCCTTCCTCCACCATCAACAAGACCAGACTTTGTCCGCTTTGGAGTCAATATCTATGCCCTCAGAGCTTTACCTTCTCCTCACCTAGATGTAAGGTCTATGAAACACATCAATTAGTTAAGACCAGTGACTTTGTCCTTTGTATGGCTCCACGACCATACCCAGAATTAGTTTACTTTCTCCTTCGTAGTAGGAGAAATGCATCTCCATGTCACATTCAAAATCTCACTTTCAAAACTTTCTTAAGTCCCTCAATTTACGGAAATTCCAATATACAACTATACCGAATTTTCTCAAATTTGGTCATGCCACATAACTCATATAACACATGCTTCCTCGTTCAATACCTCAACTAAACAAACCTTTAAAATCATATAGACATGTTTACCCATTTCATTATAATTCCATATACTTCTCATCTCAAACACAACATGCCACATAACAACCACATCATAAGCTCACATATTCTCATACGCATGCCATCAATACTTTCACATACTCTCATATCAATTATGTGTTCACTCTCACTGCTTTCATCAACCTCCCTATCTTATAGTATCTTATGCTTTGACCTCACGGTCTTAAACTCTGTTCATTATCCTAACTCCCATAATAGATCTTTTATGCACCTAAGGATCATTACTTGTAATTCTCTCTAATATTTATGCTTACTAACACCTCTAAACATTGCATAAATTATTTACCATGATTATTATTCGATTATGGGGTTCTAGAATCTCGTCGTTACTTTCTATATCTCTTCGCCTAAGGTTCTATATTCAATTTCTAAACCAATTATTAGGGATTTCTACACATATCTACTAATTATAAACCATTTCTTAAGTTCAATTATGCTGGAATAGAATTTATTTTTCTTGTGTCTAAGTATTCTAGAATTCTCATTTTAAGTCTTTTTTAGTTACTTATTCTTTCCTAACTTCCCTAAATCGTTCCTTACTTCACTCAAACATAATTTTACACATTTTAACTCTATAAAACAGAATTTATATAGTGGTCAAATAATCAAGGCAAAATCGAAAAGCATAGCTCACATAATCACATTAATTTCATGATTTAACGCATATAGTTGCTAGTTTTCTCTTGGAATAATTTTAGGAACTTGAAACTCTTTAGAACCCAATTCATCTCATTAAAATCATATAAATATAGGTGAGGTCAATAGCTAAATTATTTTGTTCATGAAATAGATTTAAAACATAAAATCTTATTCATAATATTCTTTTAAACTTAGAAAAATTCCAAGACATAGGCTATGGACACTTATGATTAGATGAACTCATGTCATGTCCATCATCATCATCACAAGGCCGAAATGGCATTCTTGAAATGCTTCCATTTTAAACTTTACTTGTGATACTTGGGCAAGTCTTTGAACTCTAGAATATTTAGGTGATGAAATAAACATAAACATGCTATGCACTTATTTTACTTCATTACAAAGTAAAGTGTGAGCATAAAATAAATATGAGATACAATCTCATTATTATCTTTAAAGATTAAGTGATAACTTGAAATATAAACATGAATTGCAAGCTTGAAATTTAAACATGATAATGCAAGTTCATTTATTTATTCCTTGAGAGCTTAGTGATGACATCAAAAAGTAAACATGATATACAAGACATAAACTTAAACATGAAAGCCAACTTATTTTATCTTAGCTAGAGCTTGCAAGACTTTAGAGGAACATTAATAGCCTTAACCCAACATTGTATCATAACAACATAAAGTGAGCTTTAGTTCTTAGCACTAAGTCTTCAAAGAAGTCTTTGGTTTGAACTTCATCATCAAGCTAAGAAAATAGACTAAAAGATAAGCATCAACACTTATCAAAGCAAACATAAGAACTACTCATATTCTTTATTTTATTGCTTATGGGCTTCAATCTAGATTAAACTCTTAGAACGGCCAACCAATTTTAAGGTTGGCATGGTAAGCTTAAAGCTCTTTGAAAACATATGATTAATTTTCTTAAACAAAACCTTTAGTGAACTACTCAACATTTTTATCAAACTTTGTACAAATAAAAGAATAAAAATCGAAATCATCCAGGGATAAAGAAATGGAAAGTTGAAATCTTTGAGCAAGGAAAAGGAAAGGGAAATCATGTATAGTCCAAGACCAAGTTTTCAAGCTTTAGAGGTTTTTCACATGGCATCACAAGACCATTATCTTGAAACCTCATCATCAAACCAAAGTTTTTCACATAAAGGGCTCCAAGGCTGAAATGAGAAAGAGAAAAGAAAGAGCTTTGAAACCAAGAGGAAACGAATTTTCTTAAAGAAAGCAAGTAAAACTTTGAAAATAAACCCTACCAAATGAAGTCTTGGTTGATGAAAGAAAGCTTGATTCTTTGAGGAAATTAGAAGGCAAAATCTTTTCTTGGATACGATGAGAATTCAACCAAGGGAGGAACTCAAGGAAGATGAATTTTTCTTGAAGATGTAAGCTTGGAAATGGAAATGTTTGGTGTTTGAGAAGTGGTTTGAGGTGGAGTTGGCCGTTAAGGTTGTTTGTGGTGGTAGAAAGGTTTCTTTGGTGGTGGAGGAAGAAGACAAGATGAAGAAATTGAGAGGAAAAAAGAAAATTCAAGAAAGCTTAAACTTGGCAAATGATCTAAAGTGTAACCAAGTTCTCTAATGCTTGGTATTTATAGAAAAATGAAACATGGAGGCTGCCAAGGGAAGGAAAGGTCAAGGTTTCAAGGCCATAGGGAGAAAATATTTTCAAAAACTTGTCATTCAAAGGCATGGTTGGAGATATGGCTAGGTATGGGAAGACATGGCTTATGGCATGGTCTTTGGAGTGAAACAAAATCATCATGTGACACAAATGCAAGGGTATCATTCGGCCAGCTTTTCAGCTTTAAGGGAGGAAGAATTTGTTCATCTAATTGTGGTTTAATGATGTGTTTAAGGTGTTTCTTTGATTAAGGTTTTGATTAGGAGTTTGTAAGAAAGTGTTTAGGTGAGGTAATGGTTAATTAAGGTTGTCAATACTTGATTTAGGGAGTGGTCTTGCTAGATTAAAGAATTAAAACTCTTTTTAAGTCAAATTAAGTCATAGACACAATTTCTTGATTTAAGGAATTGGAGAAATTACTATTTAAGATTTCATGACTAGGAATCTTGAATCAAAGAATGAGATTAAAGTTTAACTAAGCAATCTTAGGTTCTAATTAACCTTAATACATCATTTTAACTCTAGATTAATTATTGAAATTAATTAATCTTCAATTAGAGCCTAATATTGCTTAGGTTTGGTTAATTACGTCATTAGGCTCACTTGAGAGAAAATGGTAATTTTGCACTAAAACCGCTTGGGACCTCCAGGCTCTTACTAACCATCACAAACCACTCATAAACATCATTCGAACTTCCTAAAAAGTTCTGGTTCAACCGCACATTTACCCATGTAAAACGCTACAGGGTATTTTAGTCATTTTGATCCAAAAGTTTAAAATGAGATTTTCACCTAGAATATCAAACATTTACTATAATCCCCTTCAAATATTGAGTTGGCCATTGGAGGAGCTGGGTATATCTTTTAATTTGGTAAAATGACCTTAGGGCATTTTAGTCAATTGCACTAAAAGAAAATCTGGTTACATAGGGCATATAGATCATATGCACCTAGCTTGTTACATATGTAACTTATTCGGGACCTCTCAATGACTTGTTAAGAACATTTGCCAGTTGGTCATTTGAATTGACGAAGCTTGTGGTGTCTCCAAATAGAATCTTCTCTCAATGATGTGACAATCAACTTCAATGTGTATGGTGCTCTCATGAAAAATTGGATTTGAGGCAATGTGTAAAGCAGCTTATTGTTACAAACAAGTGTCATATGCTTGGTTTCCCCAAATTAAAGTTCTTTGAAGAAGTTGCTTGAGCTAGATAAGTTCACATGTGGTTAAGGCCATGACACGAGACTCGCCTTTAGCATGACCGTGCAACTACAATTTGCTCCTCTTCCAAGATATGAGATTGCTTCCAATAAGTACAGGACCCTGAAGTGAAACGTCTATCAAAAAGACGACCCTGCCCCACCAGGAATACCCAACTATCTCAATATGTCCCTTTCCGAAATAAGGCCTTTCCCTGAGCTCCTTTGACATACTTCAAAATACCAATGAGCTTACATGGTGAATTTAGGAATTGACCAACCACACTTACTACAAAAGATATGTCTAGACTAGTAATTATAAGATAGTTCAATTTCCCAACCAATCTTCTATATCTCCCAGGGTCAGAATAGTTCCTTAATTTGGCTAGCTTGAAATTAGGATCCATAGAAGTATCAACTTTTGTAGCAGTAAACCTATTTCCTCTTGTCAACAATATTTTCTCGAGAGATAACTACACCATCTTTGGACTTGCTACTTCAATGTCCAGGAAGTATCTGAGTTTGCAAAGATCTTTGGTTGGAAGTGATTACAGAGGTTGTTTGATTTTGCTATGCCATGAGTGTCACTCTTGTAATGACAATGTTATCAACATACATAACTTGGTAGGTGCAACCTTTCTGAGTATGACGGAAAAACAGAGTGATTAGCCTGGCCAATTCAAGTTACCAACCGTCTGAACCATAGTGGAAAACTTTCCAAACCAAGCAGGAGAATTAAGACCATACAGTGATTTTGGAGACGACAAAAAAAACCAAAAGACTCCCCCTGAGCAACAAACTAAGAAGGTTGCTCCATATAAACTTTTCCTCAAGATCACTATGGAGGAAGGCATTCTTAATATCCAATGATGAAGAGGCCAATGAATCAGTAGCCACTGATAGAGAGATACGAATAGAAGCCATCTTGGCAACAGAGGTGAAAGTATCGCCATAATCCACCAAAGATTTGAGTGTACCCTTTGGCAACAAGACGAGCCTTAACACGATCAATTTGGCCATCAGGCCCCACCTTAACTTGGAAAAATCCATCGACAACCAACCATAGAATTATCCAGAGGGAGACATACACCAGTTCCAAGTACCATTATCCTAAAGTACACACATCTCAGGAATCATATCTTGTCTCCACCTAGGATGGGAGAAGTCTTACATGTTGTCTTAGGAATAGACATAGAAGACAAAGAAGACAAACAAGCATAATGCAAAGAAGATAGACGTGATAACTCAAAGCAATATAGCGAGGAGATGGGTTACGAGTGGAACAAATACCTTTACGAAGGGAAATGGGAAGATCAGGCACAACATGCAGGACCAAAGGTGGCGGAGGATCGGGTAGTCAAAAAGGTCCACATAAGCCCAACAGGAGGGAAAGCTAGCTAGTGGAGAGGCTCAATGATGAGGCCTAAGCTTGGGCGAGGTCTAGGTGTAGTGATAGGTGTGGCAAAGGCATATGGATCATGGGAAACGGGAGTTCTCGAAGCAGGAGAGGTAGAATGGTTAGATGGCTCAAAGAAGGGAATAGTGTAAAAAAAAAGGTAACATCGACAAGACGAGGTAATTACGAGAGAGGAGAAAAACAGCAAAAACCTTTTGATAGAGTGTAACCAAGAAAACACATTTAAGTGAATGTGCAGAAAGTTTGTCAAGACAAGGAGTTAAGTTATGAACAAAACAAGTTGACCAAAAACGTGTGGGGAAGGGAATGCAAAGGTATGGAAATAAGAGGGAGTGGGGAACTTGGTAACCCAAAATAGAGGAGGGCATGCAATTAATTAAATAATATGCAGTTAAAACAACATCCCCCCAAAACGAAAAGGTACATGATTATGAAGAAGAAGAGTACGTGTTGTTTCAATGAGATGACGTTCTTGCCTCAATCAATTCCGTTAAGGTGTATGAGCATAGGACATCCGGTGAAGAATGGCATGAAAAGCTAAAATTGTTGAAAATCATGAGACAAATTTGTATGATTATCACTAAGTGAAGTGCGAATAGGAACACCAAAATGGGTTTTTCTTGATAAAGTTTGGTAAGAACATAAAACAACTCAGACATGTTTTTAGTAAAAATAACCAAGTACAATGAGAATAGTCATCAATAAACATAACAAAATAACGAAATCCTAAACTAGACAACATGCAACTAGGACCCCAAATATTTGAATGAACTAAAGTAAAGGAACAGATCAACTTTAACATTATTGGAAAATGACTCCATGTGTGTTTCCTAAGTTAACACAATTGACAAGGCAAACTAGATAGTTTGGACAAGCTAGGCACCATGCGCTGCAAGTTGGCAAGGCTAGGATGAAACTGGGCATGGAGGGTTAGAGGATCGATGGTGAGGGAGCAAACACTTGACGGGGCCAGCTAGTAAAGGCCACGAGACTCATATCCGATGCCAATCATCCGTCCCTTGTCCTAGCCCAATAAACAGAATCTTTAGTGAATGAAATGATACACTTAAGGGCTTTAGTTAATCGATAAGAGAGTAGATTGAATAGAGAACCAGGAACATAAAGGACAAAATCAACTAATATAGAAGGTAGGGGATGGAGTGCCCACGTGAGACTTATGTGAGAACTTCGAAAGTGATAATAGGTAAATATCCAAAAGTAGAAAGTATGGAAAATAAAGCTTTATTACCAGAGATATGATCAGTGGCGTGGAATCAAGAACGCAAGGACCCAATGAGGCCGATGAGATAGACAAGCAAAAGAATTACCAGGCTACGCAACGAACAGTGAAACTGAGTTTCGTTGCTCAAACCATTTCAAAAAATCATAGTCAGCTAAAGACGCTGATGTGAAACGTGAGGTTAGTTGAGGTAAGAACACTAGCTTGGCAACATTAACAGAAGGCACAAGTGAGGATGCAAAGTGTAACGATCAATGGTGTGGCCTAACATATGACAATGATCACACTTGGGCGGGACTTCCGAGAAACATCCGCTTGGTACTTTGCGTGACGAGGGTAGAGGTATCAACCAAGCTAGAGGAAAGAATACTCGGTGGTCATTTGGCGATAACCCGAAGTAGAGAGGTAGACACCACTGAGAGAGTAGGCACGTTGATCCTAGAAGCTTATCAACGTAGCAGAGTATGAGGCAAACCATAAAGAAAGAGCTACGTTGCTTCAACTACTTGTCCGGGTATCGACATGGGCAAGAGTTCATTGAAATTATGGAGAGCATCGTCAACTTACCCAAACAAGATGACATATAACCATTAAGCTTGCGAGGAGCAATGACACTCATAAGATCCTAACAAACATGATAGAGACGTTGAGTGTCATTGGTGAAGAAGGTCTTCACTGCGCCCAAATAGATTCACAAGTGACATGAGCCCAAATTTTGTTGATGGAATGAGCAATGGTGGACTTGAAATTGCTGAATTAGGCATCAATCTTAACCCTGAGGCGCCACCGAGATTTCAACATCCGTCTTGGTGAAATGGTCGGCATAGTCCTACCCGATGCTCAAAATGGATGTCAAATGCCCAAGTATCATAATTATTGCCATCAAGCTTGTCGTGGAAAGAGCATAATGACATAATAGTGAACGCTGAAGCTTGGGCTTCGGAACACCCTTATTGTCAGGTAGTCCCTGGCAGCCATGGGCACAAGGAGGCAAAATGTAATACTCTGTGAACATATCAGGAGACATATTCTACGGCTTCAGTCCTGGACCCACGCTGGTTCTTAACTTCTTTGAGTCTAGACCTACACCTCCTTGGAGGGCTACATGTTAAAGTCATATTCTACCAAAAGTCAGGAATTATTCCTAGAGAGAAAATGAGTTGAAAGTAGATTTTTAATCAATTTTACGAAACCCTAAAATGTTTCGTTTTTGGACCACAAGTTTATGAAACCTAGAATTTCTGATTGAACTAAAACCCAAAATTTGGATTTTGAATGGTTAGGGTTTTGATTTTTATGACATTTTATTTGAATCAAATGAGGGGTATTTCTTATTTACATTTATGTTTTAAAGTTAATGAGAAGTAAAATAAATGATTTAAGTTGAGTGTGCTGTTTGGGTGCTGAAGGGTGTTGCTAAAATTCTAAGAACAAGACGGCTAGCGAATTATGCTCGCTAAGTTAGCAGGTGAGCCAGGAGGCTTACCTCAGCCAGCAATGTTTGCTTGGAGAGTGTTTACTTTTCCAGTTCACTAAGAAGGCTTTACTCGCTACACAACGTATCTAATATCCATAGGAAAAGATCCAGTTTTGATAAATGGGATCCCTCCTATAAAAACACCCTAAGCTCGGGAAAACACCTCATTTCCCAAATCCTACCCCAAAATCCTTCTTTCTCCTTCCTCACTCTCATCCTCTCCTAATCTAGCTTCCATCCAAGCTTCAAGGTGAGTTGATTGTTGGTTTATGCTTCCTTCTCTCCTTGCTTCCATGTTCTAGTGTATGGGCTTTTGTCCTCCATTGCCTCCAAGTGGAGGTGCTCCCCTAATGTTATTAGAGTTGTTTTAGATTGTTTAGAGATTAATAGAGTTTGATCTTAGGTCAATGTTGTTCTATGGCAGTTGGTGCCATTCCAAGCTTTCAAGGCCAAGTTGGTGGTGCCCACATACTCCCTGTCAACGGTTGGGTTCAAAATCATGGCCTTACCTTTAAGCATTATAAGTATATTTATGCATGATTAGTGTTAAATATGAAATTATAGATGGAAGTATGATTATATATATGATTTTTGCAAGGATGGAAAGCTAGACAAAGAGCATGTTTTGATAGCATGAAAAATGTACTTTTAGAAAACCATGGGACCATGATTGATAGATTGCATGTTATGGAAATGTTTTATGTGCAACTCTAAGAGATTCAATGCAAGAATATGTGATTTAATAAGTTGTTATTTTAGCAAATGTGCTTCAAGACTTGAGATTTCAAATATGATTTTAGAGTATTAGTTAAGATATTTTGCAAGAATATCAAACAAAGTATAACTAATTTCATGAACTGGATGTTATTATAATGTCAAAGATTTTATGATTTTGATCTTTCGTTTCAAAGTATGATATTAGAGTTATCAAATTATGAAAGATGTTGGCTTGAAAGATGAGATTTTAGAAATTCATTTTATGATACTAAGAAATATAGAATTCAGGATGATTCGTAACAACTACCAGATACATGTTCAGCGGACTTGAAATCGGAATGACAAGCAGGTGATCCCTTGGGCATGATTTCATAGTCATCGTTATGCTAAAGTTAGATTGTTAGAGTTATATGAGTCCAGAGCTTTCAGAGTTTCAAAAGTTTTAGATTTAAATGATTTTATGTACATTAGAGATCTTATAATTTCAAGAATAGAGAACTATACGATAGGTTTTAAACCCTAGAAAGGCTAGAATAGAGTTTTGGAGAAATGATTAATTTATAATCTAGAGACTAGACGGTAGCTAAAGAGAAACAGCAATCAGTTAAACTGAACCCTGACCGTTAATCTTGGTACAAGTTGTCCTAAAAGGACAATTTCATAGAGCAGAGAATGGAACCTATTAGTGTTGAATTAGATCCCTGATGGATCATGGAGCAGAACATTTTGGGTTTAGAGAACCATAGAGTAGAGATTCCGTTTTCTTATTAGAGTACTATTATTTATGTTTTTAGAAAGTATTGATGTTTTTCATAGAATAATTGATTTAGAGCTTGATGTATATGTAAAATAATGATTTCTCGAAAGTAAGAATTTAGAGATGTTTTTCTACGAATTTATAAATATAGAGATATCTTTCTATATAGATACACATAACTATCACTAATGAGTCCGTTGACTACCCCTCTCCATTCCTCGATAGTTCAGGTAGAGAATGTTGTTCAACCTTTGTTTGGTAACTAGTTGTCCTCTGTGAGTCTTACTTTGGAGTAAGGCTTAATTTAAAGTCTTGTTAGAGTAGGAGTGCTCCCAGGAGATGTAGAAAGGATCCAAGCCATTCATAGATTTTCAGATTATGTATTTAATTTCAGGATTTGAACAACCATGTATATGTTTTCAGTTATAAGTATAAATTGAAATTATAGAGTTTGATTAAAGAGACGTTTAAGGTAGAGATGAAATTATGATTTAGTTCACAAGTTAAATTGATTTTAGAGTATGACTAATATGTTATCAGGCTTCATAAATCAAGTATTTCAATTATATAATTTCATATATAAAGTTTAAATAGAGATTTAGATGAAATTATGATTTTAGAATAAATATTATTTTATACATAGGAGAACTCACAGGTCACGAAACTACATTGGAATGAGATTCCTCACGTGCCCTTCAGTTCCTTGGTTAGGTCATGAAACAGAGGCAGAATGGGAATTACCAAAAAGTAACGTCGTCGGAGAGCACGGATCGTGAAACCAAGGATAGATCCTCGGGAAAAGAGCGCGTGGCCATGTGCGACCAGGAAGCGCGACGAAACACACAAGAAGGAAAGGCGTTGCGTGGGCGGGTGGAAGCACATCTGAGGCGGTTGATGGGGGTCGAGAAGCCGAGGCGAGGCTAGGGGTGGGGTCGTGTGAATCGATGCTAAAAGTGGCTGAGTGGAGAGAGAGGCAGGACAGGAGCTAAGTCACTGTTAAGAGACACAGCGAAGGGGAATGATGGACAAATGGAAAGGAAACACGGATTAGGATTTCTCTTTCTTAGGCTCTAATACCATGTTGAGAGACAGAGAAAAAGAGAAAGTAATAAGAAATCCGTTTTAACTATAAATAGAGAGAGTATATATAGATAATGTACAATAAATACACTATAATTACAAATATATATATTTTTCTTAATTAGATATTTATAGATTCAACAATATATATCTCAGTTCACAATATTTCTCTATACTCACCGTATTATTTAGAATCTATACCAAGTGAACATAATATGGATTAAACAAATTCGAAATAGATTCTCTTAACAAATTATTGGAATCCAAGATCACGGCGCACACATCGAGAAACAACTGTTCCCCGGAGGAGAGAGAGAACGCAAATTAATGTGTGACATTCCTCAGATGCACCTCATCAAATTAACGCTTAAAGCTTATTGCTATGAAGTGAATAACAATTTTTGCTGCCTCAAGTAAGTACGGCGCTGTCGATAACAGTGGATGTGAAAAAAAAGGGTGGCAGAGTTAAGAGGCGATCTCAAATTGCACAGGACGGAATATACAAAAAGTATTCAGACTAACCACGGTATGATTTAACCATTTACAAATCTGATCTAGTTAGCAGACACTATCACAGATAAAAAGATCAAAAAACTCTAAAATGACTACTTTAGAAAGTAAAAACCCTTGGAGACACTATTCACAGAGAAGATCCATTCCGCGCTTTAAGCCTTTAACTCATCTTTAACATCATGCAGCACGTTTCTGATTGCTAAACCTGTAAAAACAAGAAAAACAATTCAAATCAGCAAGGCCAGCAGAATTGGAAGTATCCTCAGACCCAGGTACTCTCATCCATGAAAAATAAAAGCAATTAACTCAGACATGGCAAAATGAGATAAAATGGAGATATAATCAATGTAGTTAGCAGGGGGATTCATCAAAATAGTACTTTCAAAGGATAAATGATCAAATTTAAACCACACATAACATGATTCACATGATTTATCAGAAAGCTGAAGAAGAACCCCCCCCCCAGTGCTTGCAGGAGGCTTACATTGTCCCACCCAAACTTGTGCTCACCCAATACCATGAGAGACGAGTGCATGTTTCTGGACCAGTATTTATCAAGATAAAATATAATCTGTTCCACTTGTTATCAATGAAAAATTGTCAGTTAAAGATAATTGCAATTAGAATTGATAACAGCTTGCAACTAATTGACACAGCAACCCAAAGAAAATGCACAAGTCGATAGTTTCATTCCCATGTTCCTCCACATTGGTAGGTGGTTTTATTGGTGCATGATGTACCATTACAAAGGCAATGACCAATTGTTTGTTGATGGTTCACATCCAGCAAAAGGTACTCTATACTAGGTGTGCAGCAATTCTTGTGGGCTTAGGCTTATTGCTGAAGGAGTTGGGGCATGTAATGGAACTCTTTTCACGGTACCATAATCAAATTGATTACAATGATCACAAACAAGCAGCAGAACCAAGAGAACTAGGAAATTGATTTTGTCATTTACATAATCAAGGGATGAATGAGGAAGCCTCCCTCCATTACATAACTGCCTTGTTACTTACTGATGTTATTTTCCCTTTTCTTCTAAGAATCCAATGTTTGTGTGCATGTAAACAAGGGAATATGTGTGCCAACATTGAAAAATTGTAACAAGAACTCTGCAACAAATTTTGTTGCAATTGCTTGTATAATGACAGATACTGTGGTTTTAGCTTTCTTGCTGATTGGATAAGTGCAAAATAGGAGGACAAGCGGCAAGAAAGAAGGGGACCACAACTGAATGAAGAAGATTTAGGTAACAGCGACCATCATTTTCTTCTAACTTTTGTGACACATGAAACCTCTAAATTGCTACATTACACAAGCAATGAATCAGACAACAAGAAGTTTCAGAAAACAATGAAAAGTACTGCACCACCTACAGAGTTTAATGATTTTTGGTGAAGATAATAGAGGAAGAAGTAAATAGACTGACTGAACTTGATGGAGTATGTCTATCTCTGCTGATGAAATAAATCCATGCATCTAGAATTATTAGTGTTTTTATTCCCACAACAATGAACACACGAATTAGACAGATAAAAGGCCAATCCGAGGTTTATTTGGAGACATATTTGAAAAGAACAGCTAATGCTGTTTAAGCGGTCCAAAGGATGATAATATACAAAGCTGAAGCATTTGATGAAAGCATCAGTTGACTGCTAATGCATCTCCAAGGATATTCTATTTAGACAAGAAAGTTGACCTAACAAAAAACAGATAATTGGCATTTTTGTGGTCAATGAGGAAGTGAAGTTTACTTGTAAGAGGATTCATAATGAGAGAACTACCATTTTGGCCCATGAAAGATTATGTCGCCGACAACATAGCCCTAAAAAAAAAACTATTTGTCCATAGTCCTTAAAAGACCCACCTCATTTGACAAATTCACTCAAACGTCAACTGATCACTTTTTTGTTAACAAAAGTGATTACGTTTTATGTTTTATGCTAAGTTTGCATTGTAGAATCACTACTTTAATCCCAAAATATCATATCTTTGAAAAAATAACCTATTTTGCAAGTTGAAATTGTAGAATGACCATTTTAGACCTCAAAAGATCATATCTTTGACAAAAACAAAACTAGTTGACGTTTGGATGAATTCAAATGGGATTGATCTTTGGAAGTCCATAAGTGAATATAATTTCTTTTAGAAGCTATTTTATCAGTGAAATGATCTTTCGAGAGTTAAAATGATGGTTTCCCATTCATAATTCAATTAAGTCAACAACAGCAAAATCCACAATTTGAAATTTGTCTTGAAAATAAAATGTAGCATCTGCTTTCTATCATCTTGTTAGGAACCGATTAGTTAATGGTTGGTTAGTTAGTTGTCTATAAATAATAGGGAAGTAAGTATTAGATAGGAGTTTTTGGGTCATTTAGCCATTCTTGGGAGAGAATAAGGGCTCTAAAATTCCCTCAAGTGCAGAGTTCTTGTATCTCAGTCAGGGTTCTTGGTGAGTTATCAAGTATTCCATGAATAATAGAAATCAGTTTCCATTCATTTCTTCTATGAGATACCAGTGCCTTCCAGGGCATCGATAGAAGAATGGAAGCGCTCCCAGTGTTTGACGGAGTTAATGCCCTAGCCTGGGAATGGGAGGTGTTAGACGTTATTTTTTAGCACGAGAAACTTGAACTTAAGGCACTGGAAACACACAGTTTAGAAGAGGCAGGAACTGCACTGGGAGGACGACATTACAGGTGGTATGTCTGTTGGAAAACAGATAACCCAACTGGGAAATGGTGGTGGCAATTTCTAAGGGCATTCGTTGAGGAAGTAGAAGTAGAACTGAAAACCCAAAGAAGTCTCAGAAGGGAGAGACAGAGACTAAAGCAAGTTATTCTTGAAACCTCAATTCAAGATTAAGAAAACGGGGCAAGAAAGAGGGAGGCAAGCAATGGGATGATGACTAACGAGGGGTCGAAGGAGGCTGAACCCAACAAGGGGGAGGAGCAAGAATCACTTTTGTAAGAGGGCATCACAAGGAAATCTGAGGAGATAGAGACAAAGGGGAGCGGTGGCTACCACCATAGCAACGACATGTACAACAAGTGCGCTTTGGAGTCAAGATTCGAAGAACTTCAGAAGGGAATTGTGGGTAAAGGAGGAGTTATGGGCCTTGAAGGTGGCTTTTTTGAAAGCACTGCCAATCGTTACAACGAGAAGGGAAGTCCGGTGAATTCCTGCAAAGCAGACGGTCAGGGTCACGAGTAGAAAACGGAGGCAACAAAGATACTTGAGGCCAAGGAGAAAACAAAGGGCAGGAGCAAATGACCTTAGAAACAGGTCCGCATGTAGCGACTGGTGGAGTTTACGAGATGACGACTCCGACAATGAGCGCAGCGACTATTATATTGTTTCCTGTGGCTGCAGCATCTTTCCTTCGCAGTAGCCCAGGAGCGAAGATCAAGGAGGAGACGGCTAGGGCAAAGATGGCATTGATCCATGGGTGGTCAGCTTCCACCTTGTGGAGCCAAGCCCAAGTCATTTCAACAGTACGAGCAGAACTGGCAAGGGGCTCTTGTCGAAAATTAATGGGTCCAACCCAAGCATATCCAGCAGGTCTTTTTTTTTTTGTCTGGTTTAGGGTCATACTAAGTTTGGAGCAATGGGTGAATTCAACATTAGTGCAGCAATTAATTTGGGTTCCTGCTAAAAAAATTATATTTTTACTTTTCTTGTTTTGAGCCCAAGAGTAAAGAAAAGTTTCATCCCTTTATTTTTTAAGCAATAGGACCCTAGTGGATCTCTGATGTAATTTTCTTTTTGTACCACCACCTTGAGGATAAGGTGGATCTCTTGGGGCGAGTGGTGTTAGGAAACCATTAGTCATACATAGTCAGTTTTCTATGAATAAAGGGAAGGAAGTTAGGAGTCTCTTGGTCAATGAGTCATTCTTGAGAGAGATTGAGGGCTCCAAAATTTGCTCTAGTGTAGAGCATTCTTATATCTCAGTTAAGGTTTTGGTGAGTTGCAAGGATTCCATAAATAATGGATATCAGTTTCCATTCATTTCTTCTTTGAAACACCAATGTCTAACACATCTCAAGTTGCTATCTCCATGAATCACAATTTACCTAGGGATGAAGTGGTTTATGAGTTCTGATTAGTTTGATAAGGAATAAGGTAACAAAACTAAGACATGCTACTCGTCGATTATGAGGAAGTTTTTTGTGAGGCAGTACAGAGAAGTCTCAAACAGCATGCACTCCGTTTAGCTACAAGGTACAAACATCTGGAGTCACTGCAGGTGCTGCAAACTGATAGACCATGATGACAACATCTATTTCCGTGGGTGACGTAATGCGACAAAGGAAGATGCTTCGGCTTATGAGAAGGCAATTATTTGCAACTAATGTATACATGGCAGGCCAAATAAAACCATGACAGAACATAAAATAAGTGTTGAATATTGAATGACTGACTAACATAGGAAATATGATAGAACAAGCATGGATAATGATGTGTCAGGGAATAGGTTAAGTGTTTAATAATTTCATTTTGTAAATAGGACCTGCAGTTAATTTCACGTGTGTGTTATGAATGAAAGAAGAAGAGGTATTCTCAGCAACATTCTTGTTGTTCTTTATTTGCAAGTGGAAGAGTAAAGAATGTAGGCATTGTAATGTATCCGGACTGTTTCTTTCTCCTCTGAAATCCTCCTTTCTAAGATACCCTCATCCCATCTCTCTCCCTTCGTTCATGAAGCTTGTAATTTATACAGGATTTGGTCCATGAATGCTTGTTCTCATATGCTCAGTTCAATAATTTTTTTTTTTCCAATGTTATTGATGTTTTTTATTTGGTTCAATTGTGTGAGACTGCACAAGCTACCATTCAATAACCCTCAGGTATCTTTTTGTACCGCACACCCAGTAAAAAATTTCCAAAGATAAACAAAAGTCTTGCAGCTGGGTTTCATTAAAAGACCCCAAAATTTTCAATTATATTCCAACCCCTCTTCTAAAACATGTCCATATTGTCCAAGGCATTTTGCAATTTGCTTCAAATCAATAAGCTTTCAAGTCTTAGTTCTCTAATGCCTTAGCTTTTCCTCAGATTGACTCCCACTTCCTACAAACATCATGAGGCTACAGTATAGAAGCATACAAAGCTCAGGCAACATAATAGGAGTAGGACAATTCAAAAAATGTAAACAATAAAGTATTAAGCCATCAAGTGTGCACCTTTACCTAAACCAAGGAAAATGGCCACCACACAAGAAATATTCTACAATTTAAATGGAAAATATTGCTCCACAACAAAACAAGTACCGGCTCAATGATGGCAAAGAACCTTTAATGGTGAAACCACAGAGGCACCTTCCTGAATTTCTGTAACCTCATGGTCCTGGATGGTGACATAAAACGAAACAGTTGAAAAGATAGATACTAGATATACAACCTCTACCCTATCCCACCCATAAAGAAAACCAACAACGTGCATTTGCTAAATAGGAGAGGACTTTTTTTTTTTTTTTGGCAGGGGGGAAGAAGACATTTTCAATGTACACAAAGTATAATGTGCAGGATGAATACCAATGGAAGCTTAGTAAAATCTGAACAATCATCCAAAGAAACCACATACCGCATTGTAAATTGCTATCTGATTACGCCAAAACTCTAAGGGTGGTAGAAGCAACCTTCCTGCAACATAACCCAATCTTTAAGAAGCAAGTTTTATGTAAATGCAGTGACTCTACTTTTCAAATAAAAAGCTAACTTTAGCATTGAGTTTTGAATGCTGGATAACTTGGATCAAGTGCATGAAAAGTAGATAAGTACGTTAATAACAGTAAGCCTAATAAGATGTAGTTTTTATGCATAGGCTATGAGGAAAATTTACCAGATCTGGATTTTCTGAAGCTCGATGACAGTGGAGAAACTGAGGATATTTTCTCTTTGCCTCCCTTGATCAAGCGATCTACGTTCCTTTCTTGCGCATATTTAACAGCAGAAGCAGATCTAGCCCTTTTTCTTTTAGGTGTGATCACTTTTGTTTCAACTGTCACTTTCTGTTTCTTAGAAGAGCCTTCATCCTTTGCAGAGAAAGGTCTAGACACTCTTGATGCAGACTTTTTAAGGAGCTTCCTAGACTGTGTATTCACTTGTGCTGGTGATTGTGATTGAACAGGTGTCATGGGACTTTTCAGTCCCTCTCCATCAAGAGTCTCCAAGGACCCAGAGGAAGAGTGTTGCTCTTCACCTGGATGCTTCCGAGCAACTTCAGAGGCAGGCTTCTTCTGCTGACAGACTTTGATGTTATGCAGCCGTTTACTACGTCTTTTGCTGCCACCACCAAGGGCAACATTGACCCCACCTGTTGTCTCCTTAGACGCATGGCATTCCTCTGTTGGGAATGGCTTCTCGTTAGCTCCCATGGCCCGTTTTGGGATTTCGAAGAAGTTGGAATAGATTTTGCTACACCTCCAACAACAATTAAAACATCAAGTTGGGTATAGAGACTCTATAGAAAGGAAATGATAAAATATCAAGCAACTATAAGGCCTGCTAATACAATTCATCTGTTAGGATGCACATAATCATACATGTGAATCATTCAGAAGCATCATGTAAACATTTACCATCAAATAAGACCTTTGGATCAATTGCTGATGAAGAGTTTTTAATGAGCTTGCTAGAAGGTGTATTTACTTCTCTTGGTGATTGTGAAAGAACAGGTGCCATGAGACTTTCCAGTCCCTCTCCTTCAGGATTCTCCAAGGCCCCAGAGGAAGAGTGTTGCTCTTTACCTGGATGCTTCTGAGCAACTTCAAATGCAGGTTTCTTTACCAGACCAACTTTGATGTTATGCAGCCTCGCACTACGCCTATTGCTGCCACTAACAAGAGCAGCATTATCCCCACCCATTGTCTTCTTAGATGCATGGCATTCCTCTGTGAGGAATGGCTTCTTGTGAGCTCCCAAGGCCTCTTCTGGGGATTTCGAAGAAGTTGGAATAGAATTTTCTACACCTCCAGCAACAATTAAAACATCAAGTTGGATATAGAGACTCTAGAGAAAGGAAGTGATAAAATATCAAACAAATATAAGACCTGTTAACACAAATAATCATACAAGCAAATCATTCAGAAGCATCATGTAAATATTTACCATCAAATAAGATCTTTTGATCAATTGCTGATGAAGAGTTTTTAATGAGCTTGTTAGACGGTGTATTTACTTGTCTCAGTGATTGTGAAAGAACAGGTGCCATGAGACTTTCCAGTCCCTCTCCATCAGGATTCTCCAAGGCCCCAGAGGAAGGAGGGTGTTGCTCTTTACCAGGATGCTTGTGAGTAACTTCAGAAGCAGGCTTCTTCTGCTGACAGACTTTGACGTTATGCAGCCTTATACTACGTCTGTTGCTGATACTACCAAGAGCAACATTATCCCCACCAGTTGTATCCTTAGACACATGGCATTCCTCTGTGGGGAATGACCTCTCATGATCTCCCAAGGCCTCTTCAAGGGATTTCAAAGAAACTGGAATAGATTTTTCTACACCTCCACCACCAATTAAAACATCAAGTTGGATATAGAGACTCTAGAGATAGAAATGATAAAATATCAAACAACTATAAGACCAGTTAATACAAATAATCATGCATGCAAATCATTCAGAAGCATCATGTAAACATTTACCATCAAATAAGACCTTTGGATCAATTGCTGATGAAGAGTTTTTAATGAGCTTGCTAGAAGGTGTATTTACTTCTCTTGGTGATTGTAAAAGAACAGGTGCCATGAGACTTTCCAGTCCCTCTCCATCAGGATTCTCCAAGGCCCCAGAGGAAGAGTGTTGCTCTTTAGCTGGATGCTTCTGAGCAACTTCAGAAGCAGGTTTCTTTACAGACCAACTTTGATGTTATGCAGCCTCGCACTACGCCTATTGCTGCCACTACCAAGAGCAACATTAACCCCACCCATCATCTCCTTAGACGCATCGCATTCCTCTATGGTTAATGGCTTCCCGTGAGCTCCCAAGCCCACTATTGGGGATTTCAAAGAAGTTGGCATAGATTTTTCTACACCTCCAACAACAATTAAAAGATCAAGTTGGATATAGAGACTCTACAGAAAGGAAATGATAAAATATCAAACAACTATAAGACATGGTAATACAAATAATAATACATGCAAATCATTCAGAAGTAAAATCTAAATATTTACCATCAGATAAGACCTCTGAATCAATTGGTGATACTTTCTCAGGAACAGCACTACCCAAATCAATGCCAGTACTTGCTTCATGCCTGAACCAATCTACGACAAAGCTTTCCCAGTTTGGAGGAAAGCCAAATATGAAATTATTGAAAACCTAGCAACATTGAAAATAAACACTGGTAATCAGATAGAGAGAATTAACAAAGAAACTGTATTGCTATGGGGTAGATAACATTGTGCCACAAACCCTAGAACTATTGCAAGATAGACAGGAAATTCTAGAGTCCCCTCAACTCTCCCAAAGTCTAAGACTCACATACAAATGACAAAAGACACCTATCCCCACTTTATTTATAGTCAACTAATCCCCTAACTAACTAACTAACTACTAACTAATGGGTTACTAACAGAAAACAGGAGTGAAAAAATCAAATTGGAATAACATACAAGTCAAGTTCTACATCATTGAACATTTGACAATCACCATTAGAGTCTAATATTGATAGTGCAAAACTTACCCTGTCATTCAATCTCATGTTAACTTGTCATCCAAGAAGTTAACAATCACATGAAGCGTTAAACTTATTAAATGATGTGGCCATTCAGGGTAGATGCAAGTGTACATCTTCTTGACAGCATCAAAATTGAATTATGTGAGGTATTCAAAGACAGGCTATAGATAATTGATGCCTAAGGCCATATTAGTGTATGTATATCAAGTTCCCACCACATTGAAATGGAGAATGAACGATCTGATTTATTTCATTAAGTTATCCTCAATACATATACACAAAATCTGTCAGCAACGATGGTGCCGTTATTTGTCTGTGACATCAAACTAACTGAAAGTATTTATAACTAACTATCGAACTACATTAACCGCCTAATGCTCCCCCGTCGAGTTGGGAAGCAATACACCATACAAAGAACCAATCAGCAAACGTAATTTATCAAATAGAAAAAGGAAAGTGAAAAAAACACCAACAGCTGCAAACCTCAGCAGGGAAACCATTTTCAAGTGTGCGCTGCTCGTTGATGAAACCTCTGATCATAATGTATATCCCATCTGCAGTCTCCAGAGAGAGCATATCGTATCTTTTGGTAACAGGAGCAGAGACAAACACTCGAATTGCTTTTTCCCTGAATCACAAAATCAAGTTATGCAATTACGGGATGATGCATTTCAAGGAAGACATTACGCTAAATCAAGGTTGGTAAATCAAAGAAGGCATAAAAACAAGAAAGCATGGTCTTGAAAACCCTAATGTGGAAAAGCAAGGTCATACTTTTCTGATGTAATGCCCGAGACGGCCAACGACTTTCCTTCGAAGTCACTTTCAGCTTTAATCAGCCACCAATCGTACAAGCAGACCTTTGCAAAGGAGAATTCAAAGCATCAGAACTGCGAACAAATGAGGAGGGGGAAAGGGAGGAAAAATGATGGGGTGAGAATGAAGGGAAGCATAAGTAACCGTGCGTCGGAAACAAGATGAATCAGCAACAGTGCTGGCATTGTTAGAAATTGACAGAGTTGAAGTGGAGTCAGCCATAGTGGAAAAGAGGGGAATCACAATAATCGTGACATCATGTTACTCTTATAGTCCTCAAACACGCCTTGTTTTGCCCTTCCCAAGGAAACCGTCACAGTGGAAACCCAAAGAATTCAATGATACGAAGGATTTGAATTCTTTTGCATGGAATTGAAATTAGGTATAAATGGACGTAATTTAGTAGGGAAATTCAATTTCAATAAATAAAAATATTAAAATAATTTTAATTAAATATAATATTTTATTTTTAATTTATTAATAGAGAATTAAATAATAAAAATAATTAAATTAATTTATTTTTAAACTCATTTCAAATTAAGGATCTTATACAATAAGTATAAGCATATAAAAGAATTTAATATGTCCCATTTTATGCACAACAACTCTATAACTATATGCTTCCCTTGGAAAGCTCTGCTAAGAAAAATGTATTTTAGATACCATTTATCAGCATGAGTATTCACTTCAGAGAATAACAATGCAATGAAGTCAATCTTGGGATACCTATGGTTTAAAACTTTAAATATTTCGTTTGCCCGGGGCACCAGCAACTAGAAAAGGAATTTAAAAAAGAAAAATACAATCATTCACAAGGTTAATTTAAAATGATGATGACTTTGTTCACCAAAAAAAAATGATGATGACTTCAAACCTTATGATTTATTTAATTAAGCCAATAAAGGATTAAGGCTTCAAACCACATTATTGATTTAAATAAGCCAAGAAAGGATGAAGAGTTGCTAGTATTGATTTTATTATATCATGCGAAATGAAATGTCAAAGATCAATGTTGCTTCATTTTTTGGCGGCCTGTATGGGCTGTGCCAATACCTTGCGGCTGTTATTCTATTACTAAGCCAGGTCATGCCTCTAGTCGTAGAGCAACGATCTTAAACATATTTTAGCAGTTCAAGTAATCTCACTTCATAATCACTCTTGAACTAATCTACATTGTGAAACAGCTTGCCAACCAATCCTAATTATTAACAAGAAAGTTGGCCCTAAGGCAGATGCGACATCTCTACAATAAATTATCGTACACCAAATATTGAACACATTAGTGCTATTAGTAATCATTTACTGACAATTATACTAGTTATCAATCGACCTCTACAATTTAACCAATACAAATAACTAGTAAACAGGATCCAATTTATTAGAAATTGCATTGATTTAATGTATCAATTGCTATAACCTAACCACTAGTCAAAAAGTTAATTCTAATGTTCTCCTTAAACATAAACCAATTAATCAATCAATTTATGCTTAGAGGGTTTCCCTAGACGATAATCGTCAATTTAGTTATTTCAATAAAAATTATAACAATCGCAATAATGATTATAAGAATACAAACTTCAAAGTATTGAGAAAACAAATGAATATATTCGATAGAAAAAGGGTCTCAAATATTATCCCAATACATATGGAAACCCTCGCACTAGTAAGGAAAGCCACTCTTCCATCTTTAAAGGATTGCAACAATGAAATTGTTGCTGTCTAGCTCATGATAGAGGTAGAAGGCGTTTAGGAGAAAAAATGAGGTGTCCTTCTCCTCCAAGAGAGGGTATATATACCGATCATGCATTAATGAGAGGGGCCCACAAGGCATTAATAGGAGAAATAGTGATTGTGTTTCTCGCCTCATGCGTTGTGTGGCGCCTCCGGGCTAGGCGAAGGTGTGTTGGGGTCAATCTACATGAGGATGCAAGTCGTCTAGTAGGTTCAAATACACCCAGTTAAGACCCAAAAGGTCAAATAGACTCAAGCATGAAGGTTAGATATTTAAAGGTGTGGGTCGGGCTAGTGTCAATTGGTCCATAAGCAACTTAATCTTAAGGCCCAAAGGGCCGAAGAGACTCAAGTAGGTCATATCTTCTTCTGAAGCTTTGTTTTACTATTGCAGCTATCTTGCCTTCTATGATATTGTTTACTTTGTTCATATGTTTCAGCTTGGCTTTGTGTTTTTGCTAGGAGCATGTTTGATTCATGGGTTAGGTTGGTTTGTTCAGGTGATTGTTTGTGTCTTGGGTTCTATCATTTTCTTCGTTCTACCGTTTTCATTTTCTTTGGTGGGTGTTTGCAATTTTTCTATTTTATATTATGTGGGGTCCTTGATTTGGTAGCTTTGATAGCTAGCTTGTAGGTCTCATTGCGGTGAAGATCATGTCCAAGCTAGCTTGGAGTGAATTGTGGGATTGATGGGTGTGAATCGTCAGGATACCAAGCTAAAGTGGGCCTTTGAGCATGGCGGTCTTCTTGGCCAGGACACAGTCCTTCCAGCCTTGAGCTCAAGTGCAAACGAAAAGGCTAAGAGGTCGAAAAGGTGAGGTCAGTCTTCCCAATCGGTACACACTGACTTGGGTGCTTGTGAATACGTGTCTTGGGTTCTGTGAATACCAGTCTTGGCCGCTTGTGAATATGAGTCTTAGTGCTAGTGAATACCAGACTTAGTATTTTCCCGTGAAAACGAGGCCAATGAATCCGGGCTTCTGAGGTGCCCATGAAAATAGGGCCAGTGAATCCTGGACAATGCTTGTGAAAATGAGGCCGGAATACCGGTCGGTGAATTCCAAGATTTCGTGGTGCTTGTGAAAATATGGCCGTGATACCAGGCTTCCGAAGTGCCAATAAAAACAAGGCCAGTGAATATCGGGCTTCAAATATAGTGTTGGTGAACATTCGGGTCTTACTTCATGTCGTCATTATCCCGTTTTTACCATCTTAATACAACACAATCATTTTGAAAATTATTAGTGCATTAAATAAGTAATAAGCTAGAATTCATATTTCCTTTACCCTCTTCACCATTTTATCAATCAAATGTCGTAAATACCAATCAAACAAAATTATTGAGAGAAACATAGATAATTATTGATGTGCCAATAATTACGAGGCCAATGAATACCAGTTTTGGGTGCTCGTGAATACGAGTCTTAGGTGTTGGTGATTACCAGGTCGGTAAGTCTTACACCTGTTGAGTTAGTCAAGTCTCGATCGGCTTGCCGTTGGCGTGGCTCAGGGCCTTCCGTTTTGGCCAAAACTTATTAATCTCCTTCTTTATTCATCAATTTAGATGTTGAGACCATGTAGACGATGATGATGAAAGAGATTATCGTTCAAGCAAATAGCATAGCAAATGTATTGTATAATTGCTTCCAAATATCTCCTAATGATGAGAGAAGAGAATTTGTTCCCCAATGAGTGTGTTGTACTGTGTGTTGATTGATCGCCAACATGGTGGTTAGTGATGTTCAGTTTTCCTGGTAGGTGAGTTGTACCGCGTACTGCATGTGTCAACTATGTAGATGGCGATAGGTGTGCGGCTTGCGGGTTTCTTCACGTGTAATAGGAAAAGTTTTACCTTTCCCCAGACGGCTCAAAATGTTGCTATCTAACTCAAGATAGAGGTAAGTAGGAATTTAGGCTAAAAAATGAGGTGTCATCTCCCTCGCAAGAGAGTATATATACCAGTCATGCATTAATAAGGGGGCCTATGAGGCATTAATTGGAGAGATAATGATTGTGTTTCTTGCCCTCACGCATTGGGTCAACACCCATTGGGCTAGGCAAGAGTATGTTCGAGGGTCGGTCTACATGACGGTGCAAGTCGATTTAGTGCCGAGTTTAGAAATAAAAAGAGTACCTGAAGAGGATAACAGTGATCTGTGTCAAAATCTCCAAGAACAAATTAAATTCACTAAAGAAATCCCTAGAAAGAGAAGAATAGAGAAGAAGAGGTAACGAGAGAGAGAGAGAGAGAGAGAGAGAATGTCAATCCAGCTGCCAAAACTCAGAGTCAAAAACTAGGTTGAAAATCTATACTATTTCTCTAAATACTAATCTCCAAAAGCTAAAGTAGGACCCAAACTGAGTTAAAACCCAATAAATCGCATCAGTCACATGAGCATCGCTGCTAAATGAGCGTGCTCCAGCACTCACCAGAACCTTTAGCTGGTGCACTTCTTCTTATGACTCTCCTGAGCACTATAGTCATCATGGAAAATTTCATAGCACCAAATAAACGAAATTGGACTTTCATGTGCTCACACTCCATGGATAATGTACTAGCATAAACATCAATCATGGTTCTAGAAGTTTTGAAAAAAGGTCTAAAAAAGATTAATGTATGCTAGTTGGCATTAGTGTCATTCTCCATCTCAAGCACATAAAAATCAGTAGGCAATATTAAATTATTTACCTTTACCAGGCCGTCTTCTAATACCCCTCTAGCCTAGTAATGCTACGGTTAGCAAGCTGGATTATCAACCTGGTGGGCTTGAACTCCCTAAAATACAAAGACCTATAGAGTGATTTTGGCATAACATTAATGTCAACCCCAAGATCAGCCATGTCTTGCTTAATTTGCAAGTTCCCAAAAGTGCAAGGAAAATAGAATCTACCTGGATTCTTGCACTTGGGTAGTAGGTTGCCTGGTTTGATAATGGTGAAAGCATATTCACCCCCATAGTCACATTTTCTTTCTCACTACCCTGAGTCTCCTCTTATTGGTGACAGATCCTTTAAAACTTTTGCATACTACAGAATTTATTTGATTACATCCAATAGAGGTATTTTTACCTTTACTTTTTTGAAGGTTTCGAACGCTTCTGGATCTAATTTAACTCCGTAGCTTCTTGGGTTTTATTCTGAGGGAATGGTAATGGAGGAGTGGTGTCTTCATCTCTGATAGTCACTATTGAGTTGTATCATGCTTTTTGAGCATTGTGGCCCTTGACAAAAGTTCCCTGATCCTTAATCATCCTCCTGAGCACTACGGCGCGTTTTAGCACTTGGCGCTTAACCAGAGGTCTTCAACCACTAGCTCACCCTCTTCAAGCTCGGCTGAATGCGTGGCACTTAAGAGAAACCTATTTGAGCCTGGTCTTCTCTTGCTTGTCTCCCTCTTCAAGCCTTTTCATCTCTGAATTTTCATCCCAGACCTCAAGGTGATTGCACTGACATTTCCTCTAGAATTTGGCACGGTTTGAAAGGGAAGTTGGGAAGCTAGGATTTACTAACTCTAATTATTCTTTATCTAAGTCACCTATTGTCTTGGCTGGGCATTCTTTTTCCTTAATTCCTGGATCTGCTCTATCATCATCTTCATCATCTTAATCATAGTGGGATCTAAGAGGATGATGTAGGGGTTATTGCCTCTGACAAAGTGCCTGGTACTTTTGTTGCAGAAATTGGTGATAAGGGGCATTTATGTCACTTATCTTACTACCAAACCTTAGATTTTTGCATGATTTTTATTGTGTTATTAATGTAATTAATTAGGATTTTGATTTATTCCTCATTGTGTGATTTTAACAAAATTATTGGCTTTTGCACTTATTTTGGAATAATTTGTAATTACACTCTGTTGCTTTTAACTTGCCTCTTTGAGTATGGTTTTGGGCATAGGAACTTTGGATCAAGCGCAAAATGTTAAGAACAAGGCTTGGAACTCTTTTGAAGAAACTTGGAGCAAAAGGAATAAAAGTTGTAGAAGCTCATATTCGGGTGAGCACTTGCAATGCTTAGCAAAGAGACTTCCATCAAATTTTGGGACTTAGCATTCTGTTGAACGCTACAGTGGTGGTGCAATCATGGACATCAGTTTAGTGACCTGTTTTTGGGCCCACTTTGACCTATTTTTAGAGAATAGTACTTATAGGATTATTATAGACTTTTACCCTAGTTTTTACTTAGTTTTAGCCTCCACTTTAGTCACTATTATTCTCCCTCAACATCTCTCTCTTTTTTCTTTCTCTCTCTCTAAGGGTTCCATTGGTGAAGGTACTTTGTCTTGGGGATTGTGGCAACGATTATTGCTATTATTTTCAGGTTTCCTCTTATTTTCATTGTTGTAATCCTCCAGAGATAGAGGAGTAGATTTCTTTACTAGTGTAGGGATTTCCTACGGATTGGGATGACATTTGAGACCCTTTGTTTATATTGAATACATTGGTTTTCTTAATGTTATCCAGTTTCTATTCCTTTAATTATTGTGATGATTGTTATAATCTTTATTGAAATAACTAAATTGGCAATCGTCGTTTAGAGAAGCCCTTTGGGCATAAATTGATAAATCTATTGGTTTATGTTTGAAGGAGAATATTAGAATTAACTTTTCAATTGGTGGTTAAGCTATAGTAATTGGCTCATTAAATTGATGTGATTTCTAAATAAATTGGTGATTGTCATTTATTAGTTATTTGTATTGATCAAATTATAAAGGTCGATTGATCACTATTAGAATTCCAAGATTTATTACCAATAGCCACCAATGGGTTTAATATTTAGTCAATGATAATAAATTTCCAATCCTAGGAATACCTTGCACTAATGCCTTCTCTATTATTGCTATTATCTTGTTTCTATTATCTTTCAATTTAGATTATTTGTTTTAATTCTCAAAACCCCCATCTTCCTAACTAAGTATTGAAGCCTCCTTGAGAGACAACCTAGGTTGTGCAATTTACTACATTTTTAGTGCAACTTAGTACTTTATAAATTTTAATTTATTTGTGAGTCGTGATAGCTCGTACCAAATTTTGATGCCGTCGCAGGGGAGGCATTAAAACTTAGTTGTTTAATTTTTCTATTTTTATTTTATCCAGTTTTTATTTTATTTTATTTTTCTTTATTTATTGTTCTTTATTTCTTGCTATTATTCTATTCTACCAAAAAAATAATAAAAAAAAAATTGTTCCATTGTATGAGGCATTCCCGTCCCTGAAAATTTAATACCTCTTGATTTTGAAATTGAGAAAATCAGGAGGCAAAGCGTCAACAAGCAGAACTCTCTAGCGTTCTGATCCTTTATTCATTGTTTCAGGTAATCCAGGTGACAAGGGAGATAGGAATAGGACACTTATGGAGCTCACTGCTCCTGATTTCACCCAGCCCTTGGCTATTACGTACCCAGGCTAGATAATAATTTTGAACTTAAAGGGTATATGGTACATGCTTTACCTAAATTCCATGGGCGTCTAGAGAAGACCCTATCAACATTTGAAGAAGCTTCATATGGTGTGTTCTGGCATGAGACCCAATGGAGTAGAGGTGGATGATATTAAATTGAGAGCATTTCCCTTTTCCCTTGAGGGTGCAGGAGAACATTGGTTCTTCAACCTTCCTGATGGGGTTGTAAATAACTAGACTGGAACGAAGAGGCTTTTCTTGGAAAGGTATTTTCCTACCTCTAGAGTGGCTTTTATCTAGAAAGAGATCTCTGAATCCGCCAATAGATAAAACTCTTCATGCGTCCTGGGAGCGTTTCAAGCTCCTTTGTACCAGCTACGCCAACCATCAAATTCCAAAGCAACTCCTCCTCCAATACTTTTATGAAGGTTTTATACCAACTGATAGGTGCATAATTGATACTGCAAGTGGAGGGTGCTCTTGGATAAGACACTAGAAGAAGCATGTGCTTTGATTGAGAATATGGCTGCTAATTTTTGATAATTTGGTTATAGGGCAGCCACAACTACTAGAGGCCTTCATAGAGTGAGCCAGAGAATCCATTGTTGACCCAGATTTTATAGTAACTTTCTAGCCTTATGAAGTAATTGATGGTGAGTTAGGCAGCAACTCTAATGGTCCTTATGGTCTGTGGCATTTGCACCTCCACTAAACATCACATAGATATGTGCCCAGCCTTGCAAGATGAATCAACTACTAGGTAGCAGCAACAAGCCCATTCTAGTCAACCTCAGAATCAGGCAAGTCATTCCCATTTGGAAACACATATAACTCTAGCTGGAAGAATCACCTAAATTTGAAGTGGGGTAATAATTCTCAACAACGGGCCAACCTTCTCCGCAAAAGTATCTAGCACTTCATCAGAGGCGGCCCTCCTTGTATCTCCATCTTTAGATCTTACGATGACTGAGATGATTAAGATGATGATGGAGCAAATGCAGGAAATTAGGAAGGAAAATGCCCAGCTAAGAAAGGATGTGACTCAAATGAAGCAAAATCAAGGCAGCAAACCCCAGCTCCTAGTTACCTTCCCATACCAAGCCAAATCCAAGGGGAAATGTTTGTGCTATTACTCTTAGGTCTGGGACAAAAATTCCAGAAGTGACTAGGCCTATACAGGAAAAGAAGCAAGCTGAAGATGAGCCTAAAGAGCATTCTGGTGAGCGCTGAGTGGTCAACCAGCACTGCAGGACTCCACAAAACCATCAGTTGAAAGGCTGGTGCTAAAGCACCCTCGGGTGAGTACCGCGGTGCTCAAGAGAAGCAACCGAAGACTATAACTTCATTCCACGCCTTCCCTAAGAGAATCTATCCCAAGAAAGTAGCTGCATCGGAATTTGATCCAAAATCTTGGGAAACTTTCAAGAAAGTATAAGTGAACATACCTCTATTAGATGCAATAAAGCAAATTCCCAAATATGCTAAATTCTTGAAATATCCATGCACCAATAGGAGGAAGATCAAAGGTAGTAGAGAGGACAAGGTGACTATGGGGGTAAATGCTTCCTCTATTATCAAGCCGGCAATCTACCACCCAAGTGCAAGGATCTAGGCACATTCATGTTCCTTGTACTATTGGAAACTTGTACATCACAAAGGCCCTGGTTGACCTTGGAGCTGTCATTAATGTTATGCCTAAGTCTCCTACAAGTCCTTGAATTTTGGAGAGCTCAAGCCAACCGAGTTGCAAACAGCAGCATCACAAAACCAGAGGGAGTATTGGAAGATGTTCTTGTCAGACAAATGATTTAATATTTCCTACTAATTTTTATGTGCTTGAGATGGAGAATGACACCAATGCTAGCCAACATACATTGATTTTGGGTAGATCATTTTTAAAACCTAGAACCATGATTGATATTTATGCTGGCATATTATCCATGGAGTGTGGGGACATGAAGATCCAATTCAACTTATCGGATGCGATGAAACACTCCCATGAGGAACACTCTGTGTTTGACATTGATGTTATTGACTCTTTAGTTGATAATGCTTGTGGAAGTATGCTCTAAAGATCCAAATCCTCTTTTCTCTACCTTCTCTTCTTCCATGGGATATGATGCACCTATTATTTTAGAATGTCCAAAGTTTTTAGATACATGTACACTACTCAAGCGGCAGTCATCAGTTACCAAGTGTTCCATTACCAAGATGCCCTGAAGGGACAGGAGATCTTGTTGCATGAGCCCCAGGCAAAACTTATGGCTGGAAGGCCAAAATCTAGATGGAAGGGACCACTCTTGGTCACCCGTGCACATCCCGATGGTGCAATTGAGTTGGAAAATTCTAGGATAACTAGGTGTAACATTGAGGGCATCCTAATGCACCTCTATGAGACCCCAGAGATCTAAAGGCTTAGATGACCTATCTTTGGGTTGAACTGCACACCCTCTATGAGGGTCTTGACCGTCCAATTTAGGGACGTTAAAGCAAAGTGTTGGGTGGGAGACAACCCACCATGAGGTTTTTCTTTACCTTTCTCTTTTATTTTTTCTGCATTTTATTTATTTTCATTTTAATTTTAAGTCCTGCATCATATTTATTTTTGTTTGTATTTTACACTATCCATTTGGCACCTTAGAGGTCATATGCATGGACTATACCACATGCACTTTATTGACTTGTTTGGCATTGACTTTATTTTGTATTGCATACTTGGTGGATTCACTGTGATATTTGAATTGAGTACATGCACTTTTACTTGTGAGATTTTGAGCCTCTTTGATTAGACTATCATGTGCCATGCTTATTTGTTCATGTGTGCTTCCCTCTTTGGATTTGCATTCTAGAACTTGCTTAGGGTCTTGTTTAAAAATATATTTTTCATGTGCATGCTTGAATATGATTGGAAAATTTTCTTCTTTTTAGCTACTTGCCCATATAATCAACCTTTGCATGTTACCATTATTTAGCCTCTTTGAGCCTTATTGCCTATTCTTTTGTTTTAGCACATCCTTAGCCAAAAATGAAAAACCATGAAAAATCCTAAACTTTTAGACTTAGGAGAGCAATTGTGCATTTTTTTTATGTGCTTGAGCATAAGTGTGGGGGAGGAACAATGTGTACACGAAATTCAACAAGTGGCATAGCAAAAAAAAAAAAAAAGAGAAGCAAGGTTGACTGAAAATTTTTTTTTTAGAAAAGTTTGGGTTGAAGGTGTGCCATATTGCAAAAGAAAGGCTTGTAATTGTGTTAAGTTGGACAAAGTATACCTTTAGGCACTTATGCTCTTGGTGTATTTATTTGTTCTCCTTTGACTTAAGGTTTAGCCTATTAGCCTATATTTTTACCCTCATTCACCTAAGCCCCATTACAACCAAAGGTAAGTCCTCTTGATTCAGTATGCACATGTGTTTGACAAAATGGAGAATGAGACCCGTAGCAAGCCTATGGTAATGCATTTTCATTTGAGATAATTGAGTGTGTATCATATCCCTAAACACTTGAGTGAATAAGTGGCAAACACTGACCTTGGGAGGATTTTTGTAATTGATCCATGCATCATATTTGAATTCTACTCTATGTGCTATGTTCTTGCTCATGCCTTGCTTGTTGCAATTCTCTTGATTGTCGGTGTAAAACTTATTGTTATGCCTCTAGGTTCATTGGATTGGTGTACTATCATTTGTTTTCATGCATCATGTACTTTTAGTTCTAGGAGTCTAGTGTAGTCCTTGTATACTGTCTTTCATCCATGCCTTGATTTGATCTTAGTGTCACATGAGGACATGTGAAAGCTTAAGTGTGGGGGAGTTTGATAAGGGGCATTTATGTCACTTATCTTACTACCAAACCTTAGCTTTTTGCATAATTTTTATTGTGTTATTAATGTAATTAAATAGGATTTTAGCTTATTCCTTATTGTGTGATTTTAATAGAATTATTGATTTTTGCATGATTTTGGAATAATTTGTAATTATACCCTGTTGGTTTTGACTTTTCTCTTTGAGTATGGTTTTGAGCATAGGAACTTTGGATAAAGTGTAAAATGTTAAGAAAAAGGCTGGGAACTCTTTTGAAGAAGCTTGAAGCAAAAAAGAATAAAATTCGTAGAAACTCACATTCGGGTGAGCACTGGCGATTATTTAGTATCAGCGCTTGGTAGAGAGACTTCCATCAAATTTTGGGACTCAGCATTCTATTGAGCACTAGCGATAGTGCAATCATGAGACATCAGTTTAGTGATCTATTTTTGGGTCCACTTTGGCCTATTTTTAGAGAGCAATATTTTAGGATTATTATAGACTTTTACCCTACTTCTTACTCAGTTTAGGCTCCACTTTAGTCGCTATTATTCTCCCTCAACGTCTCTCTCTAAGGGTTCCGTTGGTGAAGGTGCTTTATCTTGGGGATTGTGACAATGATTGTTGCTATTATTTTCAAGTTTCCTCTTATCTTCATTGTTGTAATCCTCTAGAGATGAAGGAGTAGATTTCTTTACTATTGTAGGGATTTCCTGATGGATTAGGATGACATTTAAGACCTTTTATTTATATTGAATGCATTGATTTTTTTAATATTCTGTAGTTTTATTCCTTTAACTATTGTGGTGATTGCTATAATCTTTATTGAAATAACTAAATTGGTGATCATCGTTTAAAGAAACCTTTTGGGCATAAATTGATAGATCTATTAGTTTACGTTTGAGGGAGAATATTAGAATTAACTTTTCAATCGCGGTTAGGCTATAGTAATTGGCTCATTAAATTGATGTGATTTCTAAGTAAATTGATTATCGTCATTTATTAGTTATTTGCATTGATCAAATTTTAGAGGTAGATTGATCACTAATAGAATTGTCAGTGATTTATTACCAATAGCCACCAATGGGTTCAATATTTAGTCAATGATAATAAATTTCCAATCCTAAGAATACGTTGCACTAGTGTCTTCTATATTATTGCTATTATCTTGTTGCTATTATCTTTCGATTTAGATTATTTGATTTAATTTTCAAGACCCCCATCTTCCCAACTAAGTATTGAAGCCTTCTTGAGAGACAACCTAGGTTGTGCCCTTTACTACATTTTTACTACAACTTAGCGGTTTATAAATTTTAATTTGTTTGTGAGTCACAACGCTCGCACCAACTGGCCCTACTGTTGAGAATTGTTTCCTTACTTCAGATTGAGGTGGTTTTTCCAGCTTGAATTATATGTATTCCCAAATGGGAATTGACTTGTCTAGTTTTGTTGGAACTGAGGCTTGCATGGAAAAGAATTTGCTCTGTCGACTCATCATGTAGTTATGGGCACATATTTGTGGGGTGGGAATTAGAAGTACATATGCCACAAACTCTGGAATAGCTGGTGGTGGTGACTATCTGAGCATCAATTACTTCAAGAGTCTAGAGGGCTCCTATAAGGTCTAAGTCAACAGGATTATTGTTTGGCTCACCTCATGAAGGCCCTTAGTACCTGGTGACAGTCCTAGAGCCAAACCTGAAATTTGCAACCATATATATTCTCAATCAAAGCACGGGCTCTACTAATGTCTTATCCAGGAGTGTCCCTCCATAGCAGCATTGATCATGCACTTATAAGCAAGTATGAGACCTTCCTAGAAATCTGAAGAGAAGTTTCTCCAGAAGTGATGATTAGGGCAGCTTGCACAGAGGAGCTTGAAACGCTCTTAGTACTCATGTAGAGTCTTATTAGATTGGTAAATCCTGAGATATCCTTTCTGATGAAAGCAACTCAAGGGACAGGAAAATACCTCTCAAGGAAAAGTCTCTTCATCCCTTCCAGTTATTCACAACCCTATCTGGCAAGTTGAAAAACCAATTCTCTGGAGGACCCTCTAGGGAGAAAGGGAATGTTCTGAGTTTAATATCATCCACCTGTACCTTATTGGGTCTCATGTCAGAGTACACCATGTACAGCTTCTTCAAATGCTAGTGTGGGTCCTTTCAAATAGCCCATGGAACTTGGGTAAAGCTTGAACCATATACCTGTTAAGCTCAAAATCATTATTGAGCCTAGGATATACAATTGCCAAGAGCTACTGGGTAAAGTCAAGAGTGATGAGCTCCCTAAGTATCCAACGATCACCCATATCACCTATGTTACCTGAAATAGTAAACAAAAGGATCAAACGTAGAGATTGTTCCCTTAGAGAACATAAGACTTAAATTAAATTAAGGACATAAAAAAAATAAAAATGAAAATGAAAACAAAAATAAAAATAGTACTTACACAACTAAGTATCAAGTATCAACGCCTCCCGCAATGGCACCAAAATTTGACAGAGATTATCACTACCTCCTCAAATTAGAATTAAAATAGTAAAATTAAGTTCAAGTATCGAATGCACCAAAACTACAATTAGGATGCAACTTGAACCATCTCTCATGGAGGCCATGTCACTTAGTTGGAAATTTGGGGATTGTGAGAATTAAATTAAAACAATTAAAAATAATTAGAAAAAAAAATTCAAGAATCAAAAGTATTAGTGCAAGGTATTCCTAGGATTTGAATTAATTACCATAGACCAAATATTGAACACATTAGTGACTATTGGTGATCACTTACTAGTAATTATACTAGTGATCAGTTGATCTCTAGAATTTAACCAATGTAAATAACTAGCAAAGGGATCCTAATTTATTAGAAATTATATTGATTTAATGTACCCTAAATGACAATTGCTAATTTGGTTATTCCAATAAAAATTGTAACAATCACAACAATGATTATAAGAATAGAAACTTCAAAATATTGAGAAAACAAATATATTCAATAAAGAAAGGATCTCAAATAGCATCCCAATCCATACAAAAACCCTCACACTAGTAAGAAAAACCACTCTTCCATCTTTGGAGGATTACAATAATGAAATAAAAAAAGTACCTAAAGAGATTAACAATATCTGTGTCAAAATCTCCAAGAACAAATTGAATTCACTAAAGGAATCTTTAGAGAGAGAAGAATAAAGAAGAAGAGGTAGAGAGAGAGAGAGAGAGAGAGAGAGAGAGAGTGTGTGTGTGTGTGTGTGTGTGTGTGTGAATCCTAGCTGCTAAAACTTAGAGTCAAAAACTAGGTTAAAAGTTTGTACAATTCCTTTAAATACTTTTGCGCTGCGGTGCTAAATGAGCGTTGGCGCTAACCAAAACCTCTATCTGGTACATTTCTTTTGATGACTCTATCGAGCGTTACAGTGCTAAATAAGCTTTGTGGTGCTCAGTTGTAGGTGGTCTTTTGAGTTTTGGACTCCTTTTTGAAACTCCATTGCTCAGGTTCTCTGTAAAAAGCTCATAGCCTTGTTCCTACTATTTTGTACTCAATTTAAAGTTCCTGTATGCAAAACCATACTCGAAGAGGTTGGTTAAACACAACAGGCTCTAATTCATTAATCATTTCAAAATTAGTGCAATAGTTAATGATCCTATAAAAAATACACAATGAAGACCAAGTCAAAATCCAAATTATTTACATCGATAACACAGTTAAATCTATGCAAAAAGCTAAGGTTTAGAAGCAAGATAAATTACATGAATGCCCCTTATCACTACAACTACAAGCTGCTAGTTTCAGAGGCGGTTAACCAAAACAAAATTAAAAACTGCATAAAACAAAAAAAACAAGTATTGAAATCAATTAAGAAATATGCTTCAAATTAATGGTAAGGCAGCTTCAAGAAAAAAACATAGCATCGTTAATGCAATGTGGGCGAAACAAAATCAAAGGTATTTTTGCAATTGCACTATAGGAGGACAAAAAAGTCAACTAATAAAGTCCTTTATTGGCACTAAAGGAGATGGGAAATCTTAAAGCTGGCATATGCGTTGTTATGCAATTAGCATGGTACTCCCATTACATTTTTAGCACTCATAACTCATAAATATTAGGGGTATAAATAGTTAGCAATAAGTTCAGAATTTTTCAGGAAGCAGGCCTTTCACGTTGGTACCAAATCTTCTTCAGTTTATATTGGTATATAATGATTTTTTTATGGTTTATATGGGTAGAAAAACCATTATTACATGTAATGATACAACTTTCTAGTTTAGTAACGGCCATGACTGAATACGTTGTAACCTAATATTGTGTCATTCTATAACAATAATCAAGGACCAATATCTAGAATGCAAAACAATTAAGCCACACATTCAAGCATTCAGGACATGCTTTTAAAATGAGACACTAGTACCATTGTCTCTATGTAGGGATATAAACAAGAAGTAATGACCAAATTTATTTGGGCACAAGGGAAAAAATGTCTCCACAAGGAAATTTTCTCTGATTATTTTACGTAATAAATTTCAGCGAGTGAGGTTTCTAGAACTTACACTAAAGACAATGCTAATATGATTGAAAGATATTAGACATTGTTTCTTACAAAGTATCTTCTGTTAAGAAAACATCAAGTGTTATCAAAAGACAAAAAGCTTTAGTACATAATGCTTGGAAGGTAAGGCCGAGGAGCTTCCTTAATATGTTGCATAGGCCCTTATTCAAACTTAAAAGAAAAGCTTAATAGGAAAAAGAAAAGAGGGCATTTAAGGGCTTGTTTGGTTTCAATTTTTAATTTTCAGTTTTTAAGCTTTTCAAATTTTGTGAAAAATATTGAAAATTGTGAAAATTACATAATCCAATTTTCAGTTTTAGTTTTTTCTTCATAAAATACCAAAACTGAAAAATTGAAAACCAAATCCAAATATGTGGTTTCATTTAAAATGTTGCAATAAATATTATTTAGCTTTAGAATAAATCATAATGATGTAATTGAAGTCTTTTGAAACCATTTAGATGACTCACAGACTCACCCTACTAGGCATGCATTATAGTATATAGCATGATGCACCTCATATAGAATTAAAGATAAAGTAGAATTAAATAGAGATTACAGATAATAAACTACACTATACCGATGAAAAGGCTCATCGTTTGGAACCATTGATTTGTCTCAACTTTGAAATATTAGGGTAAAAGGTGTGATGGGCTATAAGCAAAATTAGGTATAAAAATCTAATAAGGTCCTATTTTTTTTTCATGTCAAATGGACAACTTATTATCTCACCTACATTGCTTGGGTACGAATGGTACCCTAACGGAGGTTATCTCGTACCTCTTCAAATTAGAAATTATTTTATGCTAGGTTGTAAATGTAGTAAAAGGGCACAATCTAGGTCGTCTCTCAAGGAGGCTTCAACACTTTAGGATATGTTTGGGTAGGGAGTAAAAGTAGGGGTAAAATTTCCCTAGATGAGTTTTATGTATAAAATTACACATGATGCTCATTTGCGAAATTTTTATGCCTATTTTTACTTTATAACTAAACACACCCTTAACTAGGATAATTGGGGGTTTTGAAGTATGAGAATTAAACAATTTAAATTAAAAGATAATAGCAACAATATAATAGCAACAAGAAGAAAGTACTAGTGCAAGTTATTAGTAAAACTATTGACCAATGCAAATAAGTAATAAATGAGATCTCAATTTATTTAGAAATCACATTGATTTAATGAACCAATTGCTATAGCCTAACCGCTAATCGGAAAGTTAATTCTAATGTTCTCTTTCAAACATAAACCACTAGATCTATCAATTTATGCCCAAAGGGTTTCCTTAACGACGATCACCAATTTAGTTATTCCAATAAAGATTATAGCAACCACCACAATAATTATAGGAATAGAAACCATAGAACATTAACAAAACCAATGTATTTAATATCAAAAAGGTGTCTTAAACATCATCCCAATCTATCTGGAAAACTTTACACTAGTAAAGAAATTCACTCCTCCATTTCTAGAGGATTACAACAATAAAGATAAAAAAGAACCTGAAAATAATTGCAATAATCCTTGCCATAATCTCCAAGACAAGCACCTTCACTAATGGAATCCCTAGCAGAGAAGAAGAGAAGAAGGTGTGTAGAAAGAAGATGGAGAAAGAGATTATAGAGAGAGAATAATAGCAACTAATCTTAGCAGCCAAAACTAAGTCAAAAACTAGGGTAAACTTCTATGTCAATCCTTTATATACTGCTATCTAAACTAACCCAAATTGGGGCTCAAAAAGGTTATGATCTGTCAACCTGCTATCGCATGAATGCCAGGCGCTCGCAGAATGTTGAGTCCCAAAATTTCATGGTTGTTGTTCTCCAGCCAGCGCTCACCTTAGAGTGAACTTCCACGATTTTCTTCCTTTTTGCTCCAAGTTTCTTCAAGAGAGTTCCAGGCTTACTTTTGACACTTTGCACTTGATCCAAAGCTCCTGTAAAAACTATACTCAAAGAGATAAGTTAAACGCAAAGGGTGTAATTACAAATTGTTCCTAAAATTAGTGCAATAGCTAATGATTTTATCAACAATACACAATAAGGAATAAATCAAAATTCTAATTAATTACATCAATAACATAGTAAAACTCATGTAAAAAGCTAAGGTTTAGAAGCAAGATAAGTGACATAAATGCCCCTTATTATACTTGTACTTAGGATTGGATACGGGTACGGGTACGAAAATTTTGTGAAAAATGGGGTATTGGTATGCCAATATATATATAATCATAAATTTCATATGAGCTTAACCCATAAAGCTTTGGAATGGCCATCTTCATCAACCAAGTTCGAACCACCACCGCAACCCACAACCACTACCCCATTTATCCACCACTTCACTCATCCACCACCTTCAATCCACAAACACATCACCCATTAGATAACACCATCACCTCCACAAACACACCCACCAGCTCCACTATGAGTAGTCACCTTCGCCATTATCACCAACCACTCCATCTTCTAAAATCGTCCCAACAACACCTCCGCAAAACCTAAACATCGAAGTCACGAAGATCTAACTTCTAGAGCCACAACCACCATGTGCGGTTGATGCCGTTGCTGTCGCCACTCTCACCGATGACCCCCTTCGTGCCATGCCCAATGTGTGAACCCATAACCCACAGAGCTTCCTCACGAATAGCAACTCACGTCTAGTCCAGTCGACCTTGGCCATGAAGCCACCGATCTCCCCCTGATTGGGGTTAGGGATAAAAGGGTGAAAACTAAAAAGAAATTTTAAAAATAAAAAATAAAAAAATAAAATGACGTATAGTTTTGGGTAAAATAGCGTACCTAGATTCAAGTACGTGTACCCTATGTGTATCCAACCATACCTATTTTTTTCTTTCAAAACAAAGAGTGATGGGTACATACTCATGCGTACCCAATGTGTACTCATACCCAAAGTAGCCAGTACGAGGACTTTCCCAATTTCCCTGTACCCATGCTTTAGAGCATCTCACACGATAACAATCAAATGTTCAAAAATCAGAACCACAATTATAGCTTAAACACTTATCTCATAAACAACAAAGGGGAAGATCTTCCAAAGAATGAAAAATAAAGAAAAACATTTAGTAATTACTCAAGGAAGAAATATTACAATCATATCAAGGCTCAAAAGCCAATAACCCAAGTGCAAAACTAGTTTAGAATGTATAAGTTAATCAAAGCTTTGCAGTCGTAAGGCCACTAGTAATGGAACCATCCAACTTCACTTTCTTTTTTCTTACCCAATTCATTGGGAATGTTATTCCAGTCTTCATACCTACCTGAACTTATCATTATATTAATTAGTCTATCCACAGATTAGCAAACATTCCTTAGTTCTTCCATTAGCCTAGTCATGCCACCCATTGGCTCTAGATAGGTTAGATCTTCTATACTAGCCTAAACTTTAAACGAGATTATTTCATCATACCACTAGAGATGGAACTTTACTAGGATCAACATCAGAACCAACTGAGTCTTTGACTTCCAACCCATGGAATGGATCTCAACAAGATGGTCCCATTGATGAAGAGAAGCAACACTATTAAACTATAAAGAGGATCTCCAAAACTTCAAGAAGTCAAAGGAACAACAAAATATTTGTGAATAATGATGACATTCCTAAAGGCCTCTCATAATCCCACAATCCACACAAATGGGCACTCTTCCATTTGCATAGTTATGACCTTACTAAAGGACACTTGTTTAGGCTCTGATACCACTTTTGTCATAACTCGACCTGGCCATGATGCACGGAGGAGCTGGCATCTTAGCAAGCCTACTAAACTTTTGATAGAAAAAAATGAATAAAGTTTCCTCTATTTTTCTAGCTTCCTGATTGCAAACCTGCCAAAGAATCCACCAACATATACAAACTAAGTTGAGGCTCTTAGGGCCCCTCAAACAATTCACAACACTAACAACAACATAATTATCCTTCATTCTACACTTAATACAAAAACATAATTGGCAATGGAAGGCAATCTTTCTATGGTCAATGGAGTTGAACTTGAATATATAAAGCCAATTTTCAATTAGAAACTAACTAGAATGAAAGAGAACAACCATGAGACCAAGATAGATAAAAGTTTCATGCTCCCATAACTTCAGAACTCTTTAAAACGAAGTCCATTGACCTAAGAACTGCACCTAAATCTAAAATGGAAAGGAAATAGGGTGAGTTGAACCGACTTAGGGAAGGACAGAGTCTATAATGTAACACCTAGAAATTTATTTCAAAAATCTTATTTGAACTTTATTAATTTAGAATTTCACGAACATGATAGAATTAGCCATAATAATAATGTCTCAAAAAAATGAATAGTAATTTTATGGGCCCAGAGACTCGTCGTGGAAATCCTATTACCTGGACAGGAGATGCCCCTGAGGAAAGATGGGATCAAGATTAGAAATCATTAGAAATGGAATTTTCAAACTCAAAATTAAATTTCGGGCAATATCTGATTACCTGGATACATATTTTACTCGTTCGGTAAAATATTAATGTGCAGTTCTTACACTATGAGACTTTCAGTAGGCTTGCCACCTATCTAGACAAGTGTGTGGCTAGGGATTAGCCACACTATTGTCTTAGCTAGGACTAAATAATAACCACATAAAATTATAATTTTTATTATAAAGAAATAATTGTGGTAGAAAATAATTACAACACATCTGTACATAATGATACAAAATCAACATTTTTCATTCTTCTCTAATGAATTTTGGCCAACAAACTCTATATAGCCTTCTCCACTTCTTTCTTCATCAAAATACCCTAACCTAGCTTGAAACTTCAAGTTACACCACTAAGAATCCTTAACCAAGCACAAACTACAACTTGCTTCTTATAATCCCCAAATAAACTCTCTATAAGAAATCCTCACCTCATGACACCATCAATTGTAACTGTTGTTCTTGCTATTTAAAAGGAGGGTTTGATTGGTTTAGATAAAAAATTAGGTGTAAAATCTCTTGAAGAAAGACAAGAACAAGAGCTAGAGTTTACAATTGCCAAGTAGGGTTTCTTTTAGCCTTTTTCTTCTCAAAACTGATTCTAGAATTATTGAATGATTGATCTTGAAATTTTTTATTTTATTAGTTGATTATGTGTGTGTGTGTGTGTATATATATATATATATATATATATATATATATAATGATGGTAGAATGATTTGATATTGTTAGAAAATCCTTTTTGTCAAAACAAGTTTTTAGCTGTGTGAAAACTCATTTTAAAGCAAGTAGGTGAAAGTACACGATTTTTTTTTACTTAGTTAGAGATCTTATTTTAAGTTAAAATTTTATATGGTGAAGCTAATATATGGAGGCATCTCCTATTTTTCCCGAGTTCATTTGAAACCTTTTGCTACTTTTAAACATTTAGAAACCGAGCTGGTTAGGGTTTTACCTAGTTAATTCTGAAGCATTAAGTTTGTCAATTTTTGCTACTACATCAAATGATTGAATTTTGACTTGAAAGTTTTACAGGGTATTGAGGACATCTTGAAGTTCAATCCTGAATTTTTGTAAGATTTTATATGTTCATTTAATAGGATAATAAAATTGGGAACTCTAGTATTGGCTGGAAATAAGTAGATTCTGCCTTTGAAATTGTATAATTTTGTTAATATAGCTAGAGGCCTTATTTTGTTTTGAAATTTTTACAGGGTCTCATAAACATATTAAATAAACTCTGAAAAATGATTTTGCTCTGTTTTGATGATATTTAGTAGCTGATGTATAATTTTCTTTAGAACTAAAATTCTGGACAATATGCTAAATTGTTGAATCCATGATGAAATGTTTATGACTTGTGAATTTAATGATGATGTTACACATATATAAATGCGAATGCTCATGATAAATGCTCCTATATGAAAAGAATATTGAGATTATAGCTTGAGATTATGAATTATATGTATGCTTGATGCACTAAGTAACTCAGATGCTAATGCTGTGCATATATGATTGTGGTGCTTGTATCCGTGACATGGAGCATGAAGATGTTATGTGCATATAATTGTGAATACTTTTGACATATGCCTCCATATGAGAGAAAGATAATGAGAATATGTTTTTTTGGCTAGAGAAAGTAAATCTGTTAGTTAGGGAAAGTAAACCTGTCTAGGAATAGATCTATGTGAGAATTGTAGAAAGTAAATCCAATGATCATATATATGGATGAGCTTAGTCTTGAAAGAAGTCTACTACTCAAGAGTGGAATAAGCCACCATAGATCAAGGGTCAAGACAAGTTAAAGTAGTAATTGTCCTAAGTAGTCCTCTATATTATGTGCTAAGTAAAATAAGAGATCCCTTCAATATTTAAAGGGCATATAAAGATGACATAGATATATATATGAGATCCCTTCAACATATCAAGGGCATGCAAATATAATTTCATTAAAGATCACTGCATTTATCATATGCATATTCATATTACATTGAATTTTTGGTTTAAGATGATTTGCTATGATCTTGAGCATTATGATATATGAGTATTAAGTGATTAAATACTAAAAGAAACCCACTTCAAAAAGATGATTTTAGGACTTTAAAATAAACCTTGGATATGTGTTGTATGATCACATTTTCTTAATAAACCAAAGTGAGCGATAACGATGACATTGATTATTATGCATTTTGAGGATGCCTTACTGAAAATTTCACAATTCTCACCCCTATGTTTGTTTGTGTTCCTATATCGTCTCTACATTGATCAAAAGAACAATGAGCTGGCTACTGTGGAAGCTCAATATCTAGAAGTCCCTTGTCAATTGTTGGTGTGTTACATTAAGGATGGCATTGTACATAGTAGGGTGTTACATTATGGTATCAGAGTAGTTCATCCTAGTAGGACCTTGAGGAATGGATTGGCTATATTTCCAATGTGTAGATTATTCATGCCTTGAATCTTATCTGGATGATAGGATATAAGGTTTAGATGTGCATGAAGTCTAATGGTACTATAGGTTGCTATCACACTTAGCATGGTGTTAGCCCGATCAACTCAATATCTTTTGCTTGCGTTTAGGAACCAATGGCAAACTAGACGTACTAGGAATAAGAATAGTGAGCCAGAAAACATGATAGGTGTCACAACCGGATTTCCTACGGCGAAAAGAATTAAGTTAAAATTGGAGTTGCCACCAAGTTTATTCAAAATGGAAAACATGGAAAAACCATTTATTTTTTAAAGAAAAGGTCTTTATAAGATTTTACTTTGGGAGTTTGGTTACATAGAGAAGGGTAGAGATTTAATCCTACACACCCCTACACCCGTCCATAGACGTACCTATTGATTTGTGCAAATTATTAATAACCTTCAAAATATTTATTTTATTATTTTTATTTACAAGAAAATTTAAAAATATTTTTTAAAAGAGAAATTTTGGAGTATCAAATCGTCGATTCAATGTCCAAAATATGAGTTAACAAGCCGTCGGCTAAATTAACATTTTTATTTGAAATAAAATATTTGAAAAATAAGTAACAAAATTAAAATGAATACATGAAAATAAAATGTCTTATGAATTAATAAATATTTACAAATAATAAAATTATTTTGATTTCATATAAAGGAAAAAAAATACAAAAGGGAACAAATGTATTTTAGGGAAATTTTTGTATCATTAAGCTGTCACAACTCAAATGCCCGAAATATCGAATTAACAAGCCATCACAGCTAAATTAATTATTTATTCAAAATAAAACATATTTCCCCCAAAGCAATGAAAATTAAATAAAATAAAATATCTCATTTAAAAATTCATTAAAAAAATTATTTACAATGAAGACAAAAATTAATTTTGACTTGACAGGGATCAATCGCCTTCTCACGTATCCCTGTGTAATAGAGATTCAAAGTCACGTAGTTCTTTAGAAAATAATTGTGGATTGGTTGATTTATTTTTGAAAAGGAACTCTATAATATCAACTTTACTTAAAATATCCTAGAATATAGAATTAACAAGCCGTCGCTAAATTAATTAAAAATCTGAATTTTAATTATTTATTTATCATATATAAAAAATCCTAAAATCTAAACAAAATAAAAGCCCAACACCTCTAAAAAATGAAAAAAATGAAAAGAAACAAAGAGGCCTAATCTCAACAAAAATAAAAAAGAACTTAAAAAAAAAAACTCTCTCACACACTCACCTACACGGACACAACTTCAACCACTCAAACACAAGCAAACACATGCTCACACATTCACCAAGAGAGAGATGCCGAGAGAGAGAGAAAGAAAAAGAGAGAGCAACAGCGAAAGGGAAGAGGACAGGAGCTGGCGCCACGTGACTGCAGGAGAGGTGCTGAACGGCGAGGTGGCGAACACGCGGAGTGTGGTTAGTGGGTTGAGGCGGAGGCACAATCGCGAGGAGCGTCGCGGATCTGGGCGGAGGAGGTTCAGGGACCACGACTCAGGAAGGGCTTTCACGCGGAAGGAAGGCGGCGTTCGTGGGAAGGAGTGGCCGAGTGAGGGGGAGTTGAAGAATGCGCGAGAGAAGGAGCACCAGATCTGAAGGATGGTTCCAAGGAGGAAGGAAGGAACACCGCTGCAACCTCCATGCGGTGGTAACAGCGCGGTGGTCCAGGAATCACCCGAGCTCGCGTGGAGTGGAACATGAGATCGCGCGCGGTGACCGGATCTTCGATAGCATACATGCCGCGTGCCGCAAAGGACGATGGTGTGAAGCTCGTGCGAAAGGGCTACCAAAGCCGATCCGCCACAAACAAGTACCGGAGACTAAGGGACTTAGACCGGGCAGTGATGGCGAAGATCCAGACGCGACCCGCCTCGGGAAACACCCACTCTTTTTTATTTTTGTTGAGATTAGGCCTCTTTGTTTCTTTTCATTTTTTTCATTTTTTTAGAGGTGTTGGGCTTTTATTTTGTTTAGATTTTAGGATTTTTTATATATGATAAATAAATAATTAAAATTCAGATTTTTAATTAATTTAGCCAACGTTGTTAATTCTATATTCTAGGATATTTTAACTTGACAGTTGATATTCTAGAGTTCCTTTTCAAAAATAAAATCAACCAATCCACAATTATTTTCTAAAGAACTACGTGACTTTGAATTCCTATTGCACCAGGGGATACTAGGAGAAGGCGATTCCGATCTCTGCAAGTCAAAATTAATTTTTGTCTTCATTGTAAATAATTTTTCTAATGAATTTTTAAATGAGATATTTTATTTTATTTAATTTTCATTGCTTTGGGGAAATATGTTTTATTTTGAATAAATAATTAATTTAGCTGTGATGGCTTGTTAATTCGATATTTCGGGCATTTGAGTTGTGACACTAATAATCCGAAAATTTCCCTAAAATACATTTGTTCCCTTTTGTATTTTTTTCCTTTATATGAAATCAAAATAATTTTATTATTTGTAAATATTTATTAATTCATAAGACATTTTATTTTCATGTATTCATTTTAATTTTGTTACTTATTTTTCAAATATTTTATTTCAAATAAAAATGTTAATTTAGCCGCCGTCTTGTTAACTCAGGATTTTGGACATCTGAATCGCGACGATTTGATACTCTAAAATTTCTCTTTTAAAAAATATTTTTAAATTTTCTTGTAAATAAAAATAATAAAATAAATATTTTGAAGGTTATTAATAATTTGCACAAATCAATAGGTACCGTCTATGGACGGTGTATTAGGGGTGCATAGGATTAAATCCCTACCCTTCTCCATGCATAACCGACTCTAACTCGAATCCGGTTACAAAGACCTTTTCTTTAAAAAATAAATGGTTTTTCCATGTTTTCCATTTTGAATAAACTTAGTGACTCCAATTTTAACTAAATTCTTTTTCGCCGTCCCTTCGCGATCCTGGTTGTGACAATGGGTACTTTCCGTGAGATGGCTCCTGCTACGAGGGAATAAGCTGCTGGCAAATCGAATGATAGAGAGATTAGACCCGAATGCTAGAGGGAATGAATTCAACAGGAAACCTAGGGGAGAGAGACGTAGAATACAAAAAATTTGCTGAGTTTAGGAAGGCAAACCCAATGCCCTTTAGAGGAACTTTCAATCTGAATAAAGATGAAGAATGGATCAAGGCAATGGATAAAATTTTCTCTGCTTGCTTGTACAGAGAACCAAAAGGTGGCCTTTCCTATATACATGCTAGAGGCTGAGATCAAATTTTGGTGGAATAGAACTAAAAGATTGCTTGAGGCTTCTCAGAACTTGCAATCACTTGGAGTATTTTCAAGGAAGCCTTCTACCAGAAGCATTTTCTTGCTTCAATAAGGAGTGCAAAGGAGCTAGAGTTTATAAGGCTTAAGCAGGAAACATGAGTGTAGCAGAATACACTACGAAATTTGAGGATTTCTACAAGTTCTCCACCATTTATCAACATAATCCCAATGAAGCTCGGAAGTGTATTAAATATGAAAGTGGACTACGAGAAGACATCGAAGCGTTGTCTAGGCTCTTAGAGATTAGAGATTATGCTGCCTTAGTAGACAAATGTTGACTAGTGGAAGGATATAACAAGAAACTGGAAATTGTTGGGTCTGAGGGATGATTTTAAGAAGAGATTGCCACTTGAAAATCAAGATTATGAGGATGCCCCACTCGAAATAGGAGTTAAACCAAATCCATATGATGATAAACAATAATAAGAGTCAACCGTGAAACAAGATTGCCCACGATGTGGAAAGAACCATGGGAGTAAACCTTGCTTGGTTGGGCAATATGTATGCTACCTGTGGAAAACTAGGGCATAAGATTAGGAAGTATCCAAAGAAGTATCCGAAACCAACTGTGAGGCCATATAACACTAGAATAACGAAAGGGACATCACCACTCGAAGGTCGAACCGAGGTAAGAACACTTTTACTACATTATAGGATTTGATTGTTACCTTTGATTGGCTGTGTGTGGATTGTTTCTTTGATGTGTGTGAACTATATTTTTTCAAGTCAATATCAAATGAATTTTGAGGGAAATTTTTTTTTGAGGAGGGTAGTATTGTAATACCCTGAAATTTATTTCAAAAATTTTATTTGAACTTTATTAATCATAATTTCACAAATATAATAGAATTAGTCATAATAAGAATGACTAAAAAAAGTGAATAGTAACCTTGCAGGCCCTTTAGACAATCGAAACCCTAAAACTTGGACAGGAGATGCCTAGGAATTAAATTTTGGGCAATATCTAATTACTTGGATATGGTATTTTACCCGTTCGATAAAATATTGATGTGCAGTTTCTTACACCATATGAGACTTGCAGTGTAGGCCACCTAACTAGACAAGTGTGTGGCTAGGAATTAGCCATACCATTATCTTAGCTAGGACTAAATAATAACCACATAAAATTATAATTTTTATTATAAATAAATAATAATTATGGTAGAAATTAATTAAAACTCATCTTTACATAATGATACAAAATCAACATTTTTCATTCTTCTTTCTGATGAATTTTGGCCAGCACACTCCATACAGCCTTCTCCACTTCTTTCTTCATCAAAATACTCTAGCCTAGCTTAACACTTCAAGTTACAACACCAAGAATCCATAATCAAAGCACAAACTACAACTTACTTCCTAATCCCCACATCAACTCTCTATAAGAAATCCTTACCTCCCCATACCATCAATTGTAGCTATTGTTCTTGCTATTTAAAAGGAGGGTTTGATTGGTTTAGATAAAAAAAAATTGGATGTAAAATATCTTGAAGAAAGCCAAGAATAAGAGCTAGAGCTTGCAAGAGCCAAGTAGATCTTCTTTTAGCCATTTTCTTCTCAAAACTTTCTGGAATTATTTGAATTATTGATCTTCAAATTTTTGGTTTTATTGATATATATATATATATATATATATATATATATATATATATATATATATATATATATATATATATATATATGATGCGTTTAAATGGGTGAAATGATTTGATGATGTTAGAAAATCCTTTTTGTCAAAACAAGTTTTGAGCTGTGTATTGAAACTCGATTTTTAAGCAAGTAGGTAAAAATATACAATTTTTCTAACTTAGTTAAAGATCTTATTTTGAGTTAAAATTTTATATGATGAAACTAACATATCAAGGCATCTCCAGTTTTTTCTTGAGTTCATCTGAAATCTTTTGCTATTTTTAAAAATTCAAAAATCGAACTGGTCAAGGTTTTTGCCTAGGTCAATTATGAAGCATTGAGCTTGTCTAATTTTGTTTCTATATCAAATAATCAAATTTTGACTTGAAAGTTTTACAGGGTATTGAGGACATATTGAAGTTTAACCCTGAATTTTTGTAAGATTTTATATGTTCATTTAATTGGGTAATAAAATTGGGAACTTTGACTGTTGGCTAGAAATAAGTAGATTTGACCTTTGAAATTGTATAATTTTGTTAATATAGCTAGATATCTTATATTGCTTTGAAATTTTTACAGGGTCTCATAGACATATTACATAAACTTTGAAAAATGATTTTGCTATGTTTTGATTATGTTTATTAGCTAATCCATAATTTTCTTTAGAACCAAAATTTTAGACAACATGTTGAATTACTGAATCCATGATGAAATGTTAATGACTTCATGTCTAGTATACTATGTGAATTTAATGATGATGTTACACATATGTAAATATAAGTGCTCATGACAAATGCTCCTATATGAAAAGAAGATTGAGATTATAGCTTGAGATCATGAGTGATATGTATGCTTGATGCATTAAGTAACTCAGATATTGATACTATGCATATATGATTGTGGTGCTTATATACTTGGCGTGGAGCATGAAGATGTTATGTGCATATAATTGTGAATATTTTTGACAATTGCCTCTATATGAGAGAAAGAGAAAGAATATGTTTTCTTGGGCCGAAGAAAGTAAATCCGTCAGCGTGGAAAATAAACCTGGCTAGGAATAGATTTGTGTGAGAGTTAGAGAAAGTGAATTCAATGATCATGTATAACAATGAGCCCAGTTGAAAGCATTCTACTACCCAAGAGTGGAATAAGCCACCATAGATCAAGGGCCAAGAGAAGTTAAAGTAGCAATTGTTCTAAGTAGTCCTCTGTATTATGTACTAAGTAAAATAAGAGATCCTTTTCGATAGGTTAAGGGCACATAAAGATGACAGAGACGTATGAAATCCCCTTCGACATATCAAGGGCAAGTAAAGATAATTTCATTAAAGATTATTGCATTTATCATATGCATATTCATATTACACTGAATTATTTGTCTAAGATGATTTGCTATGATCTTGAGCATTATGATATTTGAGTATGAAGTGATTGAATATTAAAAGAAACCCATTTGTATGATCACATTTTCTTAATAATTGAAGTGGCTAGGACGATAACGATGACGATGACATTGATTATTATACATTTTGAGGATGCCTTACTGAGAATTTTATAATTCTCAGTCTTATGTTTGTTTGTGTGCTTGTTTATGTGCCCATGTCATTAGATTGATCAAAAGAACAATGAACGGCTCCTGTGGAAGCTCAATATTCTGGAAGTCCCTTGTCAATTGTATTTTGTTATGTATATATGTTTGTAAATAGATAAGGAAACAGATGTATATTAAAGCTCATAGAAGAGCTTTTTCTTGTATTTGGATTTATATTTAGTGAATACTTTGTTTCCTTTTTACATGTTTCTGTAGAATTACGAATTAATTACCATGCGAATCAATCAAATTTGCTATAGATACTTAAGTAAGGTCCGCTAAATTATAGTAACAACTCTTAAGTCTATTGCCATGACTTAAGGATGACGTTATTCTTGGGAGGGTGTTATATATAACATATGAGGACAAGCTTTCCTAGGAAAGTAATTGTTATACAAAGTTGACATAAATGATAGAACCGATAGTATATATATCCAGAGTTAACAAAGCTCCACAACACACACACTCACATATATATATATATATATATATATATATATATATATTAACATAATACCATAATCTGAAAGAATATATCACATATATAGGGTTATCATAATTCCACGAAACTGAATTTTCTTTCATACACAGTAAACAGAGCTGGGAGGATTCAAACTCAGATTTATTCAAACATAGATTAGCACATAGATTTGCAGTGCTAATTTGGCCACAGAGTCAGTCATGTGTGTTGGCCTCACACACCTTCCGAGTGAGTAACTCCCTTTCTAGCTGGGGTTCAGATCAAGGTGCACCAAGACTAGCATCGCAAGCTCGCAGCTGCTACCTACCGATTGTTCAAATTCCTCCCACAATTGTTTTTCCATTAATATTCAGAACAAAACATGCCAGGCGTAGATTATAGTCAAAACAAACTTTTAACAAAGACTAAATATTCCTCAAATAAATCCATTTCCATGCCATCAGAGTTCAGAAATACAGAACTAAATAAAATTCACATATGCAGATATAACATATAATTGCTCAAGCAAACAGATACTAAACAAAACTCATAGTTACAACCCACATTCCTTTACAAAGTCGAACACACATCCTATTCTCAAAATACAAACATGAAAATGCGCTAAACCAAGTTTATAACTAGGAAATTGGTTTAACCAATAAGACTTCGGAAGCTTGTTCTCATTTTTAAGATCCAAATTCTTTTCCAAAAACACTATACATATATATATATATATATATATATATATATATATGTATGTATCAACCCAACATAAATTTACATGAACCAAATATGCCATAGAGGCTTTGTCCACTCACAGAACTATAGGAGCTCTCAAATCTATGTCCCAGGACCTGCCGAACTCAGAGATCGATCTTTTGTGGAGTTTGAAACTGACAATCAATTAATTCCCATTCAACGTAAGTAATGGTCTTAAATTTTAGCTGCACTCACCACCACACCTCCACTAAAATCACCCATAACAGCCCACAGCTACCACATTAACTACAAGAACAACAACAATAATATGCACGGAATACTCACTCCGTAAAGCAAACTGGACAGAGATAATTTATAGAAAAGAAACGCCGCAGAGAGATATGGCGCCCGATGAGAGGTCTGAATGGTGGTGGCAACGGTGATGATAAATGATAAGGCAGAGGTTGTTGTAGCATCATGATGAGGGGTGGCCGCTGTAATGAGCACCATGAGCAAATGAGAAGGAGGTGAAAGATGACATAGAGAAAGGAAAATTGAAAATGAGAAAGAGATACAAAAATGGAGGAAGATTGCAATTGAATCGGAACAGGAAGAGGAGGGAACCTACCGATTAGCACATGCACTATGAGAAAAGACTTGAGGTTGAAGAAAATTGAAACTTGGAGCTCAACCGAGAAGGGACAACACCAAATACCAAATTGAAACGTAATGGCTGGACGGTGGTTTATGTTTAAAGAGGTGGTTCTATGGCGCACCCCCTCATGGGTACATCGACAATCCCAAACATTTTTTTTTTTTTTAACTTTTGTTAGTTTATTTTATCTACTACAAAAAACTCAAATGTAAAATCTAAAATTCCTAGCTATCAATGTTTTATTTCCATCAGACATTTTATTTTAAACCAGATAGTACAAGACCAAACTAATCAAAGGAACATATCAGTGTAGGGTGTGTATAGAAAGCACGATAAGGGAGTTGAATCATGGTTTCTAAAAACCTTTACTTTGTGAAATAGTTAAACAAGTTCTATCAAGTCTTAAAACTTGAGGCAATGGAAAATACTTGTTAATGAACTTAGAAAGTAACTTTTTAAAATGTTCAATAAATAATATAAGTTCTAAAAGTTAATAAAAATATTTTACAATACTTACAATAGAGGATGCACACACATAATAAAATGGAAGTTTGAGGAATAGAGTTAATCACACAAAAAGATTTATACTGGTTTGTCCAAGCTTTGCCTATGTTCAGTCCTCAACCAACAATGTTGAATTTCTTTCTCTTACACTAGAATTCAAGATAGTTTTTCTATTAGCCTTCTCAAGCTAATCATAGTGAGCAGTTGTGCAATCAACCTTTGTTCACAAGTAGTTTTTGTTCCTAGCCTCTCCAAGTTATCTCACACTAATCACTACTAGATCAAGGTACAATGTGATAAAAGTGTTGGTGTTTCACTCCAAGAATACACTCAAGTTTCCTAAGATTCAAGAATAATATAAGAAAACCACTTAAGAGACTTCTTTCTCGGCTTTTAATGAGGAATGCTAGCCATTAACTACAAGAAAGAAGATTCTGCTTTTAAGAAATTTAAATTTGATTAAGAACAGAACTTCAAAAAGTATATATAAGGCTTGAATATCTTTCATGCAAAAGTTCATTCTAGCTTGAATATATTGCGCTTTTATACTTGAATTTTGAAAATGACCATTGCCCCTTAATCTCTTCTCCTCTTGACATGCATTGATCAATCATCTTATGTCCTAAGATTCTTCTTCTAGATATGTGTGTTAAGCTATGTCAATGGTAGCAATTGTAGTACTAGAAAATCATTGTCCTTGGTTTCTAAAGGTATTTCAAAAACTATTTTTCACAAAGTGTGTCGTTTCTGAACTTCTCATCTTGTAAAGACTTCATTAGAGATAGAAAACTTTCAAGTATAAAATTGATACGTTACAATCACAACTTTCTAAACTTTGACTTCATTGAAATTCAAAATATTCTTCATTTTTTATGAACAAGTGTATTTTCTGATGTATGCTTTAATTTTTGATGAGCTTCTACACTTCCTAAGCTCTTTATACTCATGCTAAGTTTTCTTTCTAAGATGATGATTTTCAGAGAGTGTTGGACTTCATAAATTGTGAGCATGAATAGATATGGTGGAGATGCACTTGATATGAACATGAGAAAGCGCCTTCTTGAGTTGTCATTTCACTTTCTAATGCATCGAAGTAGTATGTAGATATGTATATATATGTATGTATTTATAGCATCTATATATATATATATATATATATATATATATATATATATGTATGTATGTATTAACCTAACATAAATTTGCATAAACCAAATATGCCATAGAGGCTTTGTCCACCACAGAACTATAGGAGCTCTCAAATCTCTCCAAGACCTGCTAACTAGAGATCGAACTTTTGTAGAATCTGAAGCCGACAATCAATTAATTCCCATTCAACGCAAGTAATGGTCTTAAAATTTTAGCTACACTCACCACCACACCTCCACTAAAATCACCCATAACGCTTGCAGCTACCACATTAACTACAAGAACAACAACAATAACAGAACAACAATGATATGCACAAAATACTTCCGTAAAGCAAACTGGACAAGGATAATTTAGAGAAAGAAATGCCAGAGAGAGATATGGTGCCGATGAGAGGTTTGAACGGTGGTGGCAACGTTGACGACAATGACAAGGCAAAGGTTGTGGTAGCATCGTGATGAGGGGTGGCCGTTGGAACGAGCACCATGAGAAAACAAGAGGGAGATGAAAGATGGCGAGAGAAAGGAAAATTGAAAATGAGAAAGATACGAAAATGGAGGAAGATTGCAATTGAATTGGAACAAGGAAGAGGATCAAACCCACCAATTAGCACATGCATTATGAGAAAGGACTTAAGGTTGAAGGAAATTGAAACTTGTAGCTCAACCGGAAGGAATAATATTGAATCTCAAATTGAAAGGTAATGGTTGGACAAAGGTTTATGTTTAAAGAGTTGGTTTTATGGTGCACCTTGAACGGACTACCTTCTCAAATTAGAAATTTATTTTAATGCTAAGTTGCACAAAAAATGTAATAAAGGGCACAACATAGATCGTCTCTCCAAGAGGTTTCAACACTTAGTTAGGGAAATTAAGGTTTTGAAGAGTGAAATAATAGCAATTGAAATTAAAAGATAATAGCAACAGGATAATAGCAATAGAAAAGAAGGCACTAGTGCAAGGTATTCATAGGATTGGAAATTAATTATCATTGACCAAATATTTAACCTATTGGTGGCTATTAGTAATAAATTACTGACAATTCTACTATTAATCAATCGATGTCTAGAATTTGATCAATGCAAATAACTAATAAACGAGGTCTTAATTTATTTAGAAATCACATTAATTTAATGAACCAATTGTTATAGCTTAACTGCTAATTGAAAAGTTAATTCTAATATTCTCCCTAAACATAAACCAATAGATCTATAAATTTATGCCCAAAGGGTTTCCCTAATACAATCACCAATTTAGTTATCCCAATAAATATTATAGCAATCACCACAATAATTAAAGGAATATAAACTATAGAACATTGAGAAAACTAATGCATTTAATATAAAAAGGGTCTCAAACATCATCCTAATCCATTCGAAAACTCTTACACTAGTAAAGAAATCTACTCCTCCATCTCTAAAGGATTACAATAATGAAGATAAGAGAGAACCTGAAAATAATAGCAATAATTCTTGCCACAATCTCAAGACAAAGCACCTTCACTAATGGAATCCCTAAGAGAGAAGAATAGAGAAGAAGAAGATGTAGAGAGAAGATGGAGAGAAATGTAGAGAGAGAATAATAGCAACTAAAAGTGGCAACCTAAACTAGAGTGAAAAGCCTGGGTTAAAGTCTGTAACATTCCTATATATACTGCTCTCTAAAAATGGGATAAGGTTAGGCCTAAAAATAGATAAGTGAACTGCAATCCGCTATCGCACAGCGCCTAACGCTCAAGTTCCAGAGGGGCTTGGCCAAATTTTTCATGATTGTTTCTTTGAGCATTGTAGCACTAAATGAGCGCTATAGCGCTCACGAGAATGGTGAACTTCCACAATTTGTCTTCCTTTTTGCTCTTAGCTTCTTCCAAAGAGTTTCCAACATTGCTCTTGACATTTTGCACTTGATCCAAAACTCCTGTGCTCGAAACCATACTTAAAGAGATAAGTTAAATGCAACAGGATGTAATTACAAATTATTCCAAAATCAATGCAAAAGCCAATAATTCTATTAAAATTACGCAATGAGGAATAAATTAAAATCCTGATTAATTACATTAATAACTCGATAAAACTCATGTAAAAAGCTAACGTTTGGCAGCAAGATAAGTGGTATAAATACCTCTTATCACACCCCTCATGGTTCCACCACTAATCCTAAGCTTTTCTTATTTTTATTTTTATTTTTTTATTTTTTCTTAATTTACTTTATCTGCTACAAGAAACTCAAATGTAAAATCTAAAATTCCTAGCTATCAATGTTTTATTTCCATCGAACATTTATTTTAAACCATATATTACAAGGCCTAACTAATCAAAGAAATATATCAGTGTAGGTTGTGTATAAAAAGCAAGATAAGGAGGTTGAATCGTGCCTTCCATAAATATTTACTTTGTGAAACGTTAAACAAGTTTTATCAAATCTTAAAACTTCAAGAGCGGAAAACACTTGTTAATCAACTTCAGAAAGTAACTTTCTAAAGTGTCCAGTAAATAATATAAGTTCATAAGCTAAAAACAATTTTACAATACACACAATAGAGGATGCACACATGAAATAAAATGGAAATTTGAGGGATAGAGGTAATCATACAAAAATATTTACACTTGTTCGGCCAAGCTTTACCTACATCTAGTCCTCAACCAACAATGTAAGAGTTCCACCAAAATTTCTTTCTCTTACACTAGAATTCAAGATTGTCTTTTTACTATCCTTCTTAAGCTAATCATAATGAGCAGTTTGTGCAATTAACCATTGCTTACAAGTAGTTTTTGTTCCTAGCCTCTCCAACCTATCTCACACTGATCACTACTAGATCAAGGTACAATGTGATAAAAGTTTTAGTGTTTCACTCTAGGAATGCACCCAAATTTCCTAAGATTCAAATATGGTATAAGGAAACCACTTGAGAGACTTCTTTCTAGGCTTCTAATGAAGAATTCTAGCTAATGAATACAAAAAGAAGATTTTTCTTTTGAAAAATTAAAATTTGACTAAGAACATAACTTCAGAAAGTTTATTGAAGGCTTGAATATCTTGCATGCAAAAGTTCATTTCGGCTTTACATGATGTGCTTTTATACTTGAATTTTGAATAGGACCATTGCCTCTTGATCTCTTCTCGTCTTAACATGCATTGATCAATCTTCCTGTGTCCTAGGATTCATCTTCTAGATGTGTGCTGAGCTATGTCAGTGACAACAATTGTAGTACTAGAAAATCATTATCCATGGTTTCTAAAGGTACTTCAAAAGTCTTCACAAAGATTATCATTTCTGAACTTCTCATCTTGTAAAGACTTCATTGGGGATGGTGAAATTTCAAGTATAAAGTTGATACTTTGCAATCACAACTTTATGAGACTTTGACTTCATTGAAATTCAAAATATTCTTTAGTTTTTTATGAACAAGTGTTGTTTCTAATGTATGCTTCAGTTTTGATGAGCTTCTACACTTTCTAAGTATTTTATACTCATGTGGAGCATTCTTTCTGAGATGGATGATGATTTTCATAGAGCGTTGGACTTCATAAATTGTGGGCACGAATAGATATGGTGGAGATGCGCTTGATATGAACATGAGAAAGCACCTTCTTGGGTTGTCATGTCACTTTCTTGTGTATCAGACTAGTTTCTTATGCCCTAGCTACAATTTCTTATGCTCTAGCTTACTTTCCCAAGCTTCTTATGTAAAATAATTCACTTTCTGAGATATTTTTCATATTCTTAAGAACTATAATGTCTTTGAATAGATTTGTATCATGCTGAATCATGATTATATGAATAATATATCAAGAAATAAATTATACATAGATGAAAAATTTTGTTTAGCACTTAAGAAACTCATGCAAACTATTAGTTCTTTTTACAAAATTTTCAACAAAATTTGCTTTGTTATCATTTAAAACTTAAGCTGTGACAACTTTCTCAAGGGTTTTGAAGCTAATAATCTCCTTTTTCTTATGACGATGAATCAAAATTTGAGAAAATCCTTTGGAGAATGATTGAAAGAAGATTTCTAATGTTCAGAGACTTAAAGAAACTTCTGTCTAAAACTTTATAAGATTTTACTTACAACTTAGCTTCCAGAAAGTGATCCTTTTGAAGCTTCTCATTGTGAATTAAAATTTTGTTAAGTTTGTCATAATCATATGTTAGAAACTAACATTTATAGGTTATATCAAATGTGATAATATTTATGGATACAATCTTTAAAAATAGCATACCATAAAGCACAGTATATCCAAGCTTTGATAATAGAAACATCAAATTTCATTTTATATGTAACGTAGAGATGATGTACAATGAACTATGAGATTCAAAGAAAAGCATAAAGAGTTCAAAAGATATAACTTGAACATAATACAAAAGATTATGATACGATTATGGCATGCAATAGAAACCGAAGCTCTTTATAAAGCTCCCCCCTCAACAAGTGACTTCTTTTTATTATGGTGCAAAAGATTTCTCTTCATGGATTTCTCCCATTTTTGTCATCAGCAAAAAGAGTGCACAAAGCCATACCATCACTAGCCACCCTTTCATGAAGAGTCTCAGAAGTAGATCTTTATGTCTTCTCACATGAACTCCAAGATCCCTCTTAGTAGCTTCAACTCTATCCATTCTTGCAGCTAAGTCTCTTTGGTTGTGTAGGAGGAGTTGACTCTATGAGTGATGGAGGACTATTGGCAAGTGCACTTCTTCATCAGATACATTGAGAGGAATAGTATCACTAGAGCCTTGAGATCTCTGAGATGCTTCCTTCTTAACCTCAGCAATAGGTTCTGGTTTAGTTTTCAAAGCCATTTCTTCTATGATTTTGATGGATGGCTAAGGAATTATTCTTAGCACAAGGGTAGAATTAAGGTCCTGCTAGCTCTTCTAGTTCTTTAACAAAAGCTCCAAATAGTAGAAAGTTCTATCATGTAGAGGTTTGGATCTTCTATTCTCTTCCCCTCAATATGATAGCTTTCTTCCCCCATGTCTTTTGAGACGGATTTGAGTATCTGACTTAAGGACATTTAGTCCTCATCACCTTTAGAAATTGACTTCTCAAGCTCCTTGGATTGTTGGATTTCTTTCTCAATCACGACATGAGATCAAGTGGTGGTTCTATAGCACTTTCTAAACTAACTTCTGAAGTTGTCTTAGAGGGTGGTTTAGATCTAGGTGTAGCAATAGATATGGAAAGGACGTATAGCCAAATTGCTCTGATATTGGCCCTAAAGGTTGCTCATTTATCACAACAAAGGGTTTAGAAACCGCAACTTTGACTCTTGCTAAAGCTCTAATTCCTTTGGCTTGTTGAGCTTTTTGAGCCTTGTCCAATTTCCTCTTTTCTATTAGAGTTCTGCTTTCTCTAAGGATATCTTGAATTTTCTCATCATTAGAGAATCCAGAATCTTCTACAACCACACCAGCCTATTCTGAGCCAATTGTTCTTCAGAACAAGTGATCTTCTAAACATATCCTTGGAAAGATTTATGAACTTCCATACTAGTTGTCGCCTTTTTATAGGGAGTTTGTTTGGTCTCCCTTGGTGTTTACTTTCTAAGACAATCTCCTCATTTTCTGAAGCATGAGGTTCTTTTCTTTGCCTTTTTTCTTCTCTGTTTGTGATTCTTCTTTCCACAGTCATGATAGGTTTTTCTTTAGAATGTTCAGCTTCACTTTCTGAAAGAAGAACTACTTTCTCTTTCTCTTACTTTGCTTTATTTCTTTAGGCTTCTTTGTCACTTTCTTCTTCTTCTTTTCCTTCTTACCTTTCTAGGGACTCACTTTCTGAACCTTCTCTTTTGATCTTGATTCTGAACCCATGTTTTGAACTTGAACCCTTTCTAACATAAGTTGAGCTTTCTGAAGTAGTCTTTAAACTGAAAGTACTTTCTGAACTTTGAAACTTGTTTATGAGCTTGTAGATGTAATCTTCCATAAAAGGCCTCAGATAGTCACTTGGGGACTTTAAAAGTGCAATGTATGCAATGAAATGCAAGTTTTCAAAAACTTTTCAAGTTCAAAAGGTTTTTAAGGTAACAAAAATGATCTTCGGCTAATGGTTTAGTGAATATATCAGAAACTTGGTTTTTGTATTCACAAAATTTAGCTCAACATCAGCTTCTGTAAATGATCTATAATAAAGTGATGTTTTATATCAATATGCTTAGACCTAGAGTACTAAATAGGGTTCTTAGCAAGATTTATAACACTAGTATTATCACATAGAATAGGGATTTTGATGTACCTCAAGTGACAATTCTCAAGTTAGTTTACGATCCATAGCATTTTAGTGCAACAATTTGTAGCAGCTACATATTCAGCTTCTATAGTTGAGAGAGCAATTGTGTTTTGCTTCTTAAATGACCAAGTGATAAGGCAATCTCTAAAGAAACAATAGTATTCACTTGTGCACTTTCTATCCACTCTATCCCCAGCATAATCCACATCATAGTATCCTACAATCTCATTAGAAGTACCTTTCTCATACCAAATGCCAAGGTTAGTAGTACTTACTAAATATCTTAAAATCCTCTTGATAGTATTTAAATGTGATTGTTTTGAGTTAGATTGAAATCTAGCACAAATACACACACTTAATTAGATTGGAATCTAGCACAAGTATACACACTTAATTGAATGTAGGCCTATTTCAGTGAGATAAAGTAAAGAGCCAATTATACCTCTATAATTGCTTTTTGATGCTTTCTCACTATTCTTATCAGCATCTATGACTTGGAAAGGATGTATGAGAGTGCTTATGGGTTTTGCTTGATCGATGTTAAATCTCTTGAGTAGCTTCTTAGTATATTTCTCTTGATGGATTATAGTTCCTTCTTTTTATTGTTTGAAGCCCAAGAAAGAACTTAAATTCTCCCATTATGGTCATCTCAAACTCACTTTGCATTAGTTCAAAAAATTTTTACAAGGAGAGTGGTTAGTAGCACCAAAAATAATATCATCAACATATATTTAACTGTCAAAAAGTGATTATCTTAATATAAGGTAAAGAGAATGGTGTCAACATTACCTCTTTTGAACTCATTCTTAAGCAAAAAGGTACTAGGTCTATCATACTAAACTCTTGGAGCTTGTTTAAGACTATACAGTGTCTTTGTAAGCTTAAAGACATGGTTATGAAGAGCTTTATTCTCAAATCCTAGAGATTGCTTTACATAAACTTCTTTAGAAAGAAAGCCATTTAAGAAGACAGATTTCATATCCATTTGATAGAGAACAAATCTTTTGAAGGCTGTAAAGGCTAAAAGCATTATGATAGCCTCCAATCTTGCCACTAGTGCAAAGTTTTCATCATAATCAATCCTTTATTGTTGATTATACCCTTGAGCCACCAACCTTGGCTTGTTTCTAATCACTTTCCAAGCCTCATCTAACTTGTTTCTAAACACTCACTTAGTTCTAATTATGGAGGTTGTCATTATTGTAACACCCATCCAACTATAGTGCTATGCTTAAGTCATAACATTATAGTAAGTAGTAGTTACCTATAAAAAAAATTTCTTTTAACTATATGAGTTACATATGTATGAGTTGTAATAAGTAGGAGCCTTGCACTAAAAGCTATACAAATTTTCTTGCGTTTCGTAATCCTTTCAGCATATTAATCAACGTACAACAATAGTAGAAAATATAGTGCGCATTCCAAAAAGTCGGTCTCACGATAATATACATCTTATATCACATCCATAGTAAGTTAAGTCATACAGTTATACTATATACATTCACATTTAATTACATTCTATTATAAATAACCATACCCTGGTCCTGAATCTGGGTTAGGGCCTAATAAAATACAACTAACTATATACAAATAAACCTAACTCCCTCGATCAGTGGCTCATCAAAAGGTTAGACATAAGATCCCATGATAGTCAAGTAATATGAGGACCCTAAGCCATACTATGTCTATAAACAAGCTGGATACACCATAACCGTCAAGTAATTGGAGAGTAGTGCCCACTAGGCACATTAGCTAGGTAGCTCTACAGTCACCACTACCTCTAGAAGGAGTAGAAGAACAAAATATGTCTCCTCTAACGATTAGACTTAGCATTATCCAGGTTGTGGTGGATGTGCAGGATGAGCCATATGCAAGTGGAAAAGAGGAAAAGGGAACGCTGGATCAAAAGTAGGACTCATAACATTAGTAGCCAATGGGCAAGCAAATAGTACATAAACACGGATATGACACTCACGACCAGGTATAGTGATCCTAATTCGGGTCATAATACCACTGCAACTAGGCATCTAGAAAAACACGATTCAGGCCATCTATAGAAAATACATCATACAACGGATGAGAATCAATGATTCCAATAGGAAAACACCGTCTATTATTCAATGATATTCAACATTAATGCAAAATTAGTAATGTATTTTCGTTGTTTATATAAAGGTCTCAATAGTTAGTATCATTATTTTCTGACTTAATTCTATTAGATAATTTTAAACTTCTTATCGTATTGTCAATGATGTAATCGTCACGTTACAACCTGATAGTTCACTAGATGGAGTACGTCTATACATCTCATGAATAGCCTCGCTATTCTTTCAACGTCCTCTTATAACGATGGTTCGTGATTACAACCTGATATAGTTCAAAGCGCGTAGCACGTCTAATACTACCAGTAAATCCATGAGCTTACCATTAAACAATTAATATTACATAAAGCTTATTTCTTAAGTTTTCTCTTTTCATAAGGATCTTTAATATTGGTTTAAGAAATCTTATGGTTCTCAAGAGAAATCTCTTCTTACTAGTTCTATATCTCATACTCTTGCTTTGAGATTTCCTTGAAATCTTCTTCATTATTATGAGATTTTCTCTGTAAGTCTCCTTAATTCCTGTGAGACTTTTCTCTTGAAAATCTCTGAATTTCTTATGAGACATTCTTCAGAATCTTTTAAATTCTTATAAGATTTTCTGTTCAAAATCTCTTAACTTCTTATGAAACTTCTCTTAAATTTTTATGAGATTTATTGTTAAACTCTACTAAACTTTTTGAGATTTTCTGGAAGAAGTTATGAGATTTTCTAAAATTCTAGTAAACATTTATGAGATTTTTTTCTGAAAGAAAACAATTAGACATTTATGAGATTTTCCATAAAATCTAATAAACTATTATGAGAATTTCTATAAAATCTGTTAGATTGTTATGAGATTTTTCTATAAAATATGCTAATCTTTTATGAGATTTTATATCATCATAACTTGTAAAACTCTTCATGATGAAATTCTTATAAATTTCAAGGAAAAAAACCAAGTTTCTTGGATAATAATTGCTCCTGAATTTTTGAAGATGCAAGCCAAGTCTCGCTACCATTTTTTTCAGCTTTGATTATTATGTATAGCAAGATCATACAACCCAAGAATTAATGCTGAAAAATTCAGCACACAAAAATTCCAGCATATACCTACTTAGAGCACCTCTTATATCATACAAACCAAGAATTAATGCTATAAAATTTCAGCACATGGAATTCCAATACACAAGATTTCATAATCATCCAAGCACTTATAAATTCTGAAATTCTGAAATAAAAATTCAAGTTTTTATTATACATAATCTCATCACAACTTAATCCATCATAAATTCTAAAATTTGGTTTCAGATTTTTAGCAACCATAACCTCAACAAAGTTCAAACACTTATCTTAGCAAAATAGCCAAATATCATGAAGTAAAAGACTAGAATAATTTCCTACCTCCTTCCAACATTTTCTTCTAGTTTTTCCTTTCCAACCAACCTCAAACCCCTTTTAGCCCTTTTGCATTGCCACAAGGACCAAGTGCAAGGAAAAACAAATTTTCAATTGATCTTGATGTAGAGATGTTCTTAAAGTAGTTTAGATGCTTACCTAGGAGTATCCTTTGTAGTTATGGTGGTTTGATGGAGTTTTTCCAAAGAGAGGTATATAAATGAACCGATTACACACCCAAATGAGAGGATCCTAGACTGCAGGTATGGTATCAGAGCCTCACACCTCTCCCAGTACGATGTGGTTCGGGACGAACCAGCGGAAGCTGGTGGGCATGTAACGCTCGGGGACAAGATAGAGAGTGATCGCTGCTAGAAGTCACGGACAAGGAGCGGCTTGCCTCCAAGTGGAGGGGTACATGAATGAACCTATTACACACCCAAATGAGAAGGATCTTGAGTCTATATAGGTATGAGACTATATAGTTAAGGAGAACTTATATGAATTGATTGGTACTACTTATGCCACAAAGATGCATCTTTCTTTTCGGTAGCCTATCACAAAAGAACTCCAGTTAAGCATGCTTGACTTGGGGTAATTTTGGGATGGGTGACCTCCTAGGAAGTTTTCCTAGGAAGCATGTAAGTGAGGACAAAGCACGCTGAAAAGACCTGTGTTGGTTTGGGACAATCGTAATTCATAAAGCAAGGGATGTTACAATTACCTCCTCAAATTAGAATTAAAATAATAAAATTAGGTTCAAATACCGAATGCACCAAAACTGTAGTTAGGATGCAACTCAGGTCATCTCTCAAGGAGGCTATGACACTTAGCTAGAATTTAGGGGATTTTGAAAATCAATTTGTTACAATTTAAAATAACAAGGAACAATCAAGAATTAAAAGCACTAGTGCAAAGTATTCATAGAATTGGGATTAATTATCATAGACCAAGGATTGAGCACATTAGTGGCTATTAGTAATTAATTACTGGCAATTTTACTAGTGTTCAATCGACCTTTAAAATTTGACCAATGCAAATAACTAGGAAACGGATCCTAATTTCCTAGAAATTCCATTGATTTAATATACCAATTGCTATATCCTAATTGCAATTGGAAAGTTACTTATAATGTTCTCCCCTAAACATAAACTAATTGATCAATCAATTTATGCCCAAAGGGTTTTTGTAAACGAAAATCACCAATTTAGTTATTCCAATAAAAATTGTAACAACGCAACAATAATTATAAGAATAGAAACTTCATAACGTTGAGAAAACTAACACTTTCAATAGAAAAAGGGTATCAAATTTCATCTCAATCCATATAGAAACCCTTATACTAGTAAAAAAAACTAGTCATTCATCTCTGAGGATTACAATAGTGAAATAAAAAGAGTACCTAAAGAGAAAATCAATGACCCTTGCCAAAGTCTCCAACAACAAAGTAAAATCACCAATTAAATCCCTACACAAGAGTGAAGAGTAGAGAAGAAGGAGATATAGAGAGGGCAGCCAAAAGTAAAAACTAAAATGAGTCAAAAGTAGGTTAAAGGTTTGTGCTATTCCTATTTATATTGTACGTAAAAATAAGGCAAGTGGGGCTTGAAATTGGGGCCAATATTTGACCTCTATGCATTGTCACATGAGCGCTGTGGTGCTAAATTAGCATTGCATTGCTCACTAATGAGTTACTTTCTTTGAAGTCTTTAGTCAGGCACTATTGAGCATTGTGGCCCTCAATGGCCACGACTTGGGCAGAATGGATATTTTCCTTCATTTGGTCATTTTGACCCCTTAAACATCTGAATCTGTCCTTAGCATTAGCAATAGTGATTGTAGCCCTAATGCCACAAAAATCACCCCAATTTAACTTTTGTAGCTCCTAATATTGGCAAAATACTAGACATTGTGCAATGTTTAACCACTATAGAAGTTATTGCAATATGAATCTTGCATTCTAGTTACCCCAAGCTCCCTTGCAAATTGTTCTGCACTTAAGTGGAGATCTTGTATGCATAATAACACTCATAGAGAGGGGGTCACATGCATTGGGCTCCCATAATCAATACATCCCACAATCATGTGCAATTATCCAATAGTTTACAACTATGCACAATGAGGATAATGTTTATTTTCAATGCAAATGCTTGATTACAATGTGCAACACAATGCAAAAATACCTAGAGTTTTGAGAGAAAATAATATGCATAAATGCAAGTTATCATTTAGCTCCTCTTGTATTGATTCAATCTAGCTTTTGTCATTTAGAGCTTCCTCAACACTTTTTGGTTCAATTATGGACAAAAAGGCACATTTTATTTCATTTCTGAGGAATGATCTTGTTTTCACACCTCTAGAAATATCACCAAACACTTGATTCTAGATACTACCTTGAGATTAGAAAATCTTTTGTAGTTTATGTGTAAATCTTGTTCTCCAGCATCATTCTGAATTTCATAAGGCTTTTCAACATCCTTAGAAAGTGCATATTTATGAGATATCACTTTCTAAAGGGTTTAGAGTTTTGAGATAGTTTTCTGAAGGTTGAGCTATCTCAAATTTAGTTTTCGAAGGTTGAGAGACCTTGCTTTTACTTCCTAAAGATTCCTTGAAGTTTAGATTCTCAAAATCATCATCAAGGTCAGCTATATCTTGAGCAAAATCCTTCTTGTGGTCCTTGAACTTGATGTATATGGTTTCTTCAACGTATAAAGTCCTTTTATTATAGAACTTGTAAGCTTTAGAAACTAAAAAGTATACTAGGAAAACGTTATCATTAGATTTGGGACCAAACTTTGTTAATTTGTCCTTTGTGTTAAAAATAAACCAGTTAGATACAAAGACATGAAAATATGATATGTTGAGTTTTCTTCCTTTCCATAGCTCATAAGGTGTTTTCTTAAGGATTGGTCTTAAGAAAACTCTATTTTGAATATAGCAAGAAGTGTTTATAGCCTCTACCAAAAACCTTGTGACAGACCACTTTCTAAAAACATGGTTATGGTCATTTCTTGTAAACTTCTATTTTTTTTTCAACTAACCATTTTGTTAAAGGGTTCTAGGAGAAAAGAATTCATGCGAAATGTCATAGTTTTCACCAAAGTTTTCAAAAATATGTTTTTCAAATTATCCTTCATGATCTAATCTAATGAAAGAAATTTGAATCCCTTTCTCATGTATAACACATTTAGCAAAAGCTTTGAATATTTCAAAAACCTTATCTTCAAAAGCTATGAATATAACCTATGTGAATATAGTGTAATCATCCACAATGACCAAGTAATATCTCTTCAAGCAAGACTTGCAGTCTTAGCTAGTCCAAATAGATCCATATGTAAAAGCTCTAGTGGTCTTATGGTTAAGACCACATTCTTACTATGGAAAAGGCCTTGGTTTTTTTGTCTTTCTCACAAAATCACAAGTTGAACCCTTGTCATAATTGATCTTAGGAAGGCCTTTAACAAGCTCTTTCTGAGATAGTTTAGAAATTAGCTTTATATGAGCATGTATAAGTTTCTTATGCCATAGCCACGTAACATCCATGAAGGATGCTAGGCATTTTATATCTTGATCTAAGAGGTCATTCAAGAATAACATATAAGTGTTATCATGTCTCTTGCCAAAAAGTATTACTTGTCCAAACTGGATTTAACACATGATAGCCTTTAGCTTCAAACCATATATTAAAACCTTAGTCACAAAATTGACTAATGCTTAGTAGGTTGTGAGCTAAGCCATCAAATAAAAGAACATCATAAATTTGGTGAAAATCATCCTTACCAATATTTCCAATACCTATGACTTTTGTTTTTCCTCCATCAACAAATTACGCTAATCCTTAGTTCTTGGACTTTAGTTTTCTGAACCATTTTCTCTTCTTTGACATATTTCTAGACTAGTCACTATCCATGTACCACTTGTCATCTTTCTTAACATGCGTCCTAAGATACACCTGCAATATGAGTAGTTTTACTTTAGGTACCCATAACTTTTTAAGTTCTTTTGTGTTAATTACTTTAGCAAGGTGGTTTCTGACCCATTTCTTAGCCTTATTTAACATAGGACATTTATCAGGGAAATGTCCCTTCGTATAATAGAAAACAAAAGGTTTTAACTTTTACTTTCTAAGATAAAGTTGCATCAAGTTTCTCATCCATTTCTTTCTCATAACTAATCCAAGTTTTATGAAAATATGGTCTCTAAGCACCAAGCATCCCATTTACCATTTTCTAAAGATCTAATTTGAGAAGATTTGAAGTTATTTCAAGTTTAGGAACCTCCTTTTGGACTTTCTGATCATTTTCTAAACTTCAATTTCAAAGGCTTTTATTTTAATATTTAAAAACTTGTTTTCTTCTTTAAGTTCTTCTTTCACTTTCTCAAGTTCTAAAGATACTTTCTAAAGGTTTTCTTGAGAGAAAGATAATGAGAAGATAAAGTTTGAGAGTTTTCTAGCAACTCATCATACAATTTTAATAACTCATCATAAGACTATGATATATATTATTTAATACCATGTTTCTCAATTTCTATATTCTATCTTTGTTATTCACTTTAATTTAGTCTGATTAATTTTAGCAATAATTATCACTGATCTATACTGCTAATTGTAGGTTAAAAAATGCACAAGAAAGGGAGGGTTGAATCATGCTTTCACTTTTCTTTCCTTCTGTGTTTCTGAAAACTTTGAAACAAATACTATTAAGTGTAAATTTGAAGTACAATAGAAATATAGTTAGTGAGTATTAGAAAGTAACTTTCTGAACTAAAGATAAGTAAGAACTGATTAAAAAAATGTATTCTCATAAAAGCATTAATGATAAACATGAGAAGAAAATAAAAGAGATTTCCTGCACAAGAAGTTTTATATTGGTTTGGCCAACCTTACATCCAGTTTTCAACAACATGTTGAGTTTCACTAATCAACCCTTTCTCTAAGAAAGTCAGATAGTCTTTCAATAGCTTTCTCAAGCTATCTCACATGACCGTAGCATACTCTCCTGTCACTATCACTCTAAGTAGTCTTTGACTAGCCTCTCCAAGCTATCTTATAGTGATCACTACCTGGATCAGGGTACAAAGATATTTGTAGGTTGGTTCACTCCAACTATCAAACACTCAAGTTTTCTTAGGATAAAACGGTGTATGATCTGAAAAACTAGAATGACTTTTTTCTAACAATTCTTCCTAGGAAGAAAATGTTATCTAATAAGAACTTAGAAATAAGATTTTTACAAAAGCGGAACTCGTTATAAGCTGTAATAGCTTTATAGAAGATGAAGGAGAGTTCCTGCATTCTTCAAAGATTCAGCTAAAGGTTTGATGAAAAGTCTTAAATTGTAAGCACATGATTTACTTTTATACTTGAAATCTCATTTATGATCGTTGTCCTTGATCTGTTTTCCTAGTGACACGTGTTGATCTTCTTTTTGTGTCTTGGAAATGCAATCTAGAAAAGTAACTTGGCTGTGTAGACCCACCTTTGCAGTTCAGAAACCATTGTCAAATAGAGGTTTCTAATCCATCTTCAAAAACTACTTTTTACTTTCTAATCGAGGTTTCTAAACTTTTTCTTCTAAAAGATGAGATGTCACTGTCATCCCTGTCTAGGCTTAACTTTTAATTTGAAATTTGAATTTTCCCTTCTATTCTGTAAAGTGCACCATTTAATAGTAAATGTGTTTTCTAAAGTGCTGATTTAGCTTTTGGACTTTCCTTTGATCTTCATTGCTTCAATCAGAGTTTGTTGGTGAATATATCATTATGGTTGAAGACAAAAACAATAACTTGCTTCAGAGGTCGGTTGAATTCTTCGTTATGACTCACTTTTGAAGATGATGTTAGCTCAGAACCTTCAGAAAATTTCATAGCAATATGTTTTGAGTGACAACAAAACCAATTCAAAGAAAATATTTTGAAGAACGACTAATGTCTTCCTTGAGTTTCTTGACATAGCATACAGGTTTTCCTGATTGCATAACATGGACTTGAAATGAGAATGATTTCACTTTGCATGTACAAACATATTTTATCTCATATAAAGAGATTGAACCTAATAGAAAGTGAGCGTTTTATCGTGCAATGAACGTATACATGCCTTACGGATGGAAAGAAATCATATCAAGGGCAAGAAACCAAGGTCTGGGACTTCAAAAAGTAGGACGGGACTTCATAAAGTACACTATGAAGGAAGATTTCCATCAAACGCTGAAGCCAAAGTGTTCTACTATCTTCAATCATCACACTCGTAATGTTTTATTCATCAATAACCTTGGATTGAAGATCTAGAGACCGAAGATTCATCAAGGAACAATTTCGCGCTTCAGAAAGCTCACTTCACTGGAGTGTTGAACGTTCCTGGAAAATGAGGGAAATTTGAATTTTTGTAATTCAAATTTAAAGTCAAAACCAGTTCAAAAGTGGCAAGCCATCTCTTCTACCAACTTGGTCAACAACCTCAACTTCCAGAAGAAAGAGTTTAGAAATCACGTTTAGAAAGTAAGAGTAGTTTCTGAAGTAACAACAGAAACCTCAATCTCACAACGGCTTCTGCAAAAGCTCTAACAAAGACAAGCTACTCTTCCATAGCTTTTCCAAGACACAAATGGATGATCAACACGTGTCACTTGGAGATCTGATCAAGGGCAACGATCACAATGGAAGACCATCTATAAATAGAGATGTTGTGCTTCAATGTTTAAATGGCTGATGCTACATAAGAGAGGACACTTTGTTCAAATCTGGCTTCATGTCCAACAAGGTTCATCATATCATCATGTAATCAGTCTCCTTACTTGTAAAAATCTTCTTTCCACATTTTTGAATAGTTATATGTTCTTCCCATGAAGAGTTGTGGGAAAGAAGTCATTTAAGTTATCCCAAGTTTTCATGCATATTTTAAGGAAACTTGAGTGTTGGTTAGTTTGACTGGCAATCTAAAAACAAACTTTTGTATCCTTGATCTAGTAGTGATTAGTGTGAGATAGTTTGGAGAGGCTAATGTAAAACTACTTGCAACATGACAGGTAAGGTGTTCTTGCTACTCTCGGTTCAGCTTGGGAGGATGGGGAAAGACTACTTGGTTCAGCTTGGAGAAGTCGGTGAATAACTACTTTCAACGTGACAGGAGAGGTTGTCTACTGGTCATGGGTTCAACTTGAAAAGGTTGGGGAAAGACTACTCGGTTCAGCTGGAGAGGCTGGTAAATAACTACTCTCAACGAGACAGGTAGAGGTTATCTCCTGGTCACGAGTTCAGCTTGGAGAACTGGAAAAGACTACTCGATTTAGCTTGGAAAGGCTGGTGAGTAACTACTATCAACGTGATAGTAGGGGTTCTTATTTGTCAGGGGTTAGCTTGGATAGGCTAGTACAAGACTACTCAAGGTTCAACTTGGAGAGGCTGGTGAATAACTACTTAGGTTGTGAAAGTAGGGGTTGTCTCCTGATCACACGAGAGAGCTTGGGAATGCTAATATCAAAACCATCCATTTTTCTTTCTCTAGTTTGAGAAAGATGTTTAGTGGAACCTCAACATATGTTGAGTCCTGGATATAGGCATGTTTGGCCGAACCAGTATAAAAATACTTGTGTCACTTCTTCTTATCCCTAATCTCCTTTACTTTCTTTGTTATATTGTATAATTTATTTTTGCTGATATATCATTTTGGTTGTTTTGTTACTCTTTCTATGCTTCAAAAATCTCCTTTCTAAAATAACTAATATGTTTTCCGCTGCACTTCAAGCTTAGTGATTAATAGTATTTCTTTAAATGTTTTTAGATGAGGAAAAGGAGTAAAGCACGATTCAACCCCCATTCTCATGCACTTGTATACCTATAGATGAAGGATACTCTCTGAACATATGAAGCTTGGCTTCTTGTTCTTGAAATCATTCTTTTGAGTGTTAAACATAATAACTTTCATTTCAAGGATTATTTTTCACCTTTTTTAAGTTTTGAATCTCTTTTATATTTCAACCCAACTTCTAACCCATTCTCTAAACTTCTAATCTTCCTTCTGAACTTTCATACTGACTTTATGATCTTTCATATTGATTTTCTAAGCTTGCCTTGATGTCTTCGTTTAGGGCCTAGTTTAGAGTCTTATAAGGGAGACTCAGAGATGTTATGCATGCATGCTATGAGGTTTCAAAAACTTTTAAGATTCAAAAGTTTTTCCAAACAATAGAAACGATCTTCAGCTAATGGCTTAGTGAATATATCAAACATTTGATCTTTAGTATCCACAAACATTAACTCAACATCTCCTTCTGAACATGATCTCTAATAAAATGATGTTTAACATTAATGTGCTTGCATATAAAGTGCTGAATAAGATTCTTTGCAAGATTAATAGTCCAGTATTATCACAAAAGATAAAGATCTTGGAATATCTCAGGTGATAATCTTTTAGTTGGTTACTTATCCACAGCATCTAGTAAGTAATTTGCAGCTACATATTCAAATTCATTGTAGAAAAAGCAATGGTGTTCTGCTTCTTGCATAACCAAGTGATGAGACTTTTTCCAAAGAAACGCAACATCCACTAATACTTTTCTGTCTACTTTAGTAAAATCATCACAGAATCCTACAATCTCACAAGATGTACCTTTCTCATACCATAAGCTAAAATTAGTAGTACCAGATAAATATCTCAAGATTCTTTTAATAGTTTTAAGGTGATTGTTTTGGGTTAGATTAAAATCTAGCACACATACCCACACTTAGAGCAATGTCTGGTCTACTTGTTGTAAAGCATAGAAGTGAACCAATCATTTCTTTATAATTACTTCCTCAAAAATGAATTTGTTTAAGAATGAGACTTAACATTCATTTGGTATAAAGTGAATCCCTTAAAGGCTGCAAAGCAAGTAGCATTCTTATAGCTTCAAGCCTTGCTATTGGTGCAAAGGTTTCATCATAATCAATTTCCTCTTGTTGATTATAACCTTATGCAACCAATCTTGTTTTGTTTCTAATCACTTTTCCAGCTTTATCTAGCTTGTTTCTGAACACGCACTTGGTTCCAATGATGGTTTTTTCTTTGGGCTTCTCCACAAGTATCCAGACTTTGCTTTCTAAACTGATCTAGTTTCTCTTGCATAGCTTCCACCTAACTTTGGTTACCAAAGCATCTTCAATGCATTCTGGCTCGATAGTGGAAATGAAGGCATAGTTGGACTCATTTGTGAGGGAGATCTAGTTCTTACACCCTTGGAAATGCCCCTAGGACTTGATTATGAGAACTGCTCTTAAATCATAAACTCCTCTATAGTTTTGTAACCTTGTTGTTCTTTAGTTTCTCTATCATCTTTATATTGTTCTTCTTCATGCGCATAAATGTCATTTTTTGAGGGCTTTGAAGTTATGAGTAAGCTTTCTGAGTTGACTCTGTTCTAGAGCTTACTTTCTAAAGATTGTGCTTTCTTTTGCTTGCTTTCTGAACATTCCTTGAGATTCAGCTTCTCAAGGTTTTCTTCTAAATCTTCTAGACCATCAGCAAAGTCCTTCCTTTGTTCCTTAAACTTGATATGGATAGTCTCTTCAACACAAAGTGTTCTCTTATTGTATACCCTGTAATCTTTGGAAACTGAAGATATCCTAAGAAAATTCCATCATCAGATTTATGATCAAACTTGGCAAGCTTGTCGTTGGTAAACAACATGAATCAAAGATATGGAAATATGATATATTGAGTTTTCTACCTTTCCATAGCTCATAAGGGGTTTTCTTAAGAATTGGCTTGAGAAAAATTCTATTTTGAATATAGCATTAGGTGTTAACAAGCATGGTTTTGGCTATTTCCTGCAAGCTCCTATTCTTCCTTTCAGCAACTCCATTTTTTGAGGAGTTTTAGGAGCAGAAAACTCATGGGAAATGCCAAATTTTTCACAAAACTCTTTAAAAACATGATTTTAAAATTCTCCTCCATGATCTGATCTAATAGAGGTAATTTGAGAATCCTTTTCATTACAAACTCATTTGGCAAAAACCTTGAATCTTTCAGCCACCTCATCCTTAGAAACTAGGAGGATAACCCATATAAATATAGAGAATCATCCACTATGACAAGGTAATATCTTTTTCAGCAAGACTAAAAGTCTTGGTTGGTCAAAAAAGATACATATGTAAAAGCTCAAGTGGCTTAGTAGTTGAAACCACATTTCTATTGTGGAAAAGCTTTGGTTTGTTTGCATTTCTCACATAAATCACAAGTGGAGTCCTTGTCATATCTGATCTTTGGTAAGCCTTTAACAAACTCTTTTTGAGATATCTCAGAAATTAGCTTCATATGAGTATGTCTAAGCTTCTTATGCCACAATCACTTATCGTCCATAAAGGATGCAAGACATTTTACATCTTGATCTAGAAGGTCATCCAAAACAAACACATAAGTGTTATAAAATCTCTTACAAGATAAAATGACTTGTCCAGATATGGGATTTACAATATTACAAACATTTGCATTGAATAAAACATTAAAACCTTAATCACAAAATTGGCTCATGTCTAAACAGAATTTGGTGAAAATCATCCTTACTAATATTTCCTATACCTGTAACCTTAGTTTTTGTTCCATTAGCAAATTTTACTAATCCAAAGTTCTTAGATTTTAGGTTTCTGAACCACTTTTAGACCCAAACATATGTCTGAGCAGCCACTGTTCATGTAGTACTTGTTGTCTTTGTCAACGTGCATTCTCAGACACACCTGCAACAAAAGCAATTTTTAACTTAGGTACCCAGACTTTCTTGGGTCCTCTTAGGTTAGTTTTCTTTGGGGGAGGTTTTCTAACTTGTTTTACAGACTTTCTCCTCATAAAACATTTGTTAGGTAGGTGTCCCTTTTTGTGGTAGAAATTACAGGATATTTGTTCTTTTCCTTCTTTGATGAGATTGATTTACCTTTCTCATCTATTTCACTCTTATATCCCAATCATGTTCTTTGAAAATATGACCTTTGATGTTCGAGCATTATCTCAAGGTTTTTTAAGTTATTAACCATCTTTTCGAAGTCAAATTTAAGAAACTTTGAAGTTCTTTCAAGTTTAGAAATAATTTTATGAGCTTTCTTGACCTTTGTCAGTGACTTCAACTTCTAAGGCTTTGGGTTTTACATTAAAAACTTGTTCATTCCTTTAAGCTCTTCTATCTCAAGCCATAGGTTCTCAACATTTGTTTTTGCCTTTTAAAATTCTAAAACCACTTCCTGATGGTTTTTTTTTAGGTTGAGATAGTGAGAGGATAGGGTCTAGAATTTTCAAGCAATTCAACATATAAGGCTAGCAATTCATCATAAGAAAGATCAAGTTCAAAAGTTGTTTTTACCTCAGGTTCTCCTTCTGAAGTGTAGTCAATCATGAAATACAAGTTTGCTACATCTTCAACTCATCCTGGCTTTTTAAACCTTCTTTATCCTCTTCTAAATCACTCCATATGGCCAGCATTCCCTTTTTTTTGTGGGCAACTTCTTCTGTGACCCTTGAGCTTGGGACAGTTGGTCTTATAGTGTCCATTCTCACCAAATTATAGCAGTTCACGCTATCCAGCTTCCTCTGCCTTTCTTATCCTTTCTAAAGTTAATGTCCTTCCTTTTATTTGTTTTGTTCTTCCAGGCTCTGGACATCTTTCTTACCAACATGGAGATCTCATCTCCATCTTCTTCTTCATTTGTGGTTTTAGCAACTTTCATTGTTTTATCTTTGGTCTGCTTCTTGTGTGAGGACTTTAGTGCCATGGACTTGCTCTTCTTTATGGTTTCACCATGAACCTCAGAGAGCATAATCTCATGGGTTCGAAGAAACCTAATAAATGCATCCAAACCAAGAGTTTGAAGGTCTTTGGCTTTTGTAATGGTTGTGACCTTGGGAAGCCATTTTGCAAGAAGACTTCTAAAGATCTTTATAACCATTTTAGAGTTCCAGTATCTTTTGCTCAACCCTTGAGTTGGTTCACAATATGCATGAGCGTCGTGGTCATGTCATTAATACTTTCTTGTTCATTCATTTTGAACATTTCATATTGATGGACTAATATGCTGATCTTAGCTTCTTTGAATTGATCTATTCTTTCATGTAGCATATGTAGTTTGTCCCACATCTCCTTTGCTCTGTCACAAGCAATGATATTTTCATATTTAGCTTTGCTTAGTGCACACCTGAGTAGGTACTTAGCCTTGAAGTTCAACTGAATTCTTGCTTTATGTTGCTCAGTCCACCTACTCCTGAACTTCTCTAGAGGTGGAAGGTACATCTTCAATTCCTGGAACTTCTTCCATAGGAACGTAGTCTCTTTCTTGAATAATCTCTCATAGGTCAAGGCTTGTATATTTAATGAATAGCTCTATTCTATCTCCAATACGCATAATCTCCACCATACAACAATGGTGGTCTATTTATAGAGTATCTTTTTGCTATGTGAATATTTTGTACCATTTGGTCTCAAGATCTTTGACCTCTAGTCATTAGAATGCTCAACCCTTAGAGGTTTGAGCTCTAATGCCAATTGTAGGTTGAAAAGTGCACAAGAAGGGGGTTGAATCATACTTTTACTTTTCTTTCCTTCTATGCTTCTGAAAACTTTGAAACAAATACTGTCAAGTGTAAACTTGAAGTGCAACAAAAATATAGTCAGTGAATATTAGAAAGTAACTTTCTAAACTAAAGATAAGTAAAAATTGATTAAAAAAATGTATTCTCATAAAAGAATTAATGATAAACATAAGCAGAAAATAAAAGATATTTAAGGGAAGGAGAGACCTCACAAGGAGTTTTATACTGTTCAGCTAACCTTCCTACATCCAGTTCTCAACAACCTATTGAGTTCCACTAATCAACCATTTCTCTACCCTAAGAAATTCATATAGTCTTTCAATAGCCTTCTTAAGCTATCTCACATGACCAATAGCACACTCTACTGTTACTCTCAAGTAGTCTTTGACTAGCCTCTTCAAGCTACCTCAAGTGATCACTACTGAATCAGGGTACAAAGATATTTGTAGGTTGGTTCACTCTAACTATCAAACACTCAAGTTTTCTTAGGATAAAATGGTATATGATCTGAAAAACTTGAATGACTTCTTTCTAATGATTCTTTTCCTAGGAAGAAAATGTTATCTAATAAGAACTTAGAAAGAAAATTTTTACAAAAGCGGAAACTAATTACAAGCTGTAATAGCTTTACAGAAGATAAAGCAGAGTTCCTGTTCTTCAAAGATTCAGCATAAAGGTTTGATGAAAAATCTTAAGTTGCAAGCACATGATCTCCTTTTATACTTTATCTCTCATTTATGACTATTGCCCTTAATCTGTTTTCCTGGTGACACGTGTTGATCTTCTTTTTATGCCTTGGAAATGTAGTCTAGAAAAGTAGCTTGGCTATGTTAAAGCCACTTTTGCAATTGCAAAGACCATTGTCAAATAGAGGTTTTTGAGTCCATATTCAGAAACTACTTTTTGCTTTCTAAACAAGATTTCTGAACTTTTTCTTCTAGAAGCTGGAACCATTAACCAAGTTAAAAAGTGAGATGTCACTGACATCCCTTGTTTGGGTTTGACTTTTAATTTAAAATTTGAATTTTCCCTCCCATTCTGTAAAGTGCACTGTTTACAGTAAATGTGCTTTCTAAAGTGTTGATTTAGTTTCTGGACTTTCCTTTGATCTTCATTACTTCAATTAGAGTTTGTTGGTAAATATATCATTATGATTGAAGACAGTAACCACAACTTGCTTTAGAGGTGGATTGAATTTTCATTGTGACTCACTTTTTGAAGATGAGGGCTATTCTCTGAAGATATGAAGCTTGTCTTCTTGTTCTTGAAATCATTCCTTCCTGTGTTAAACATAATAATGTTCATTTCAAGGATTATTTTTCACCTCTTTTAAGTTCTAAATCTCTTTGAATGAGATTAAACATGTTTACATATGATATTGTGAAAATAAAACTTGTTCATGAAGTTATATGCTAACGAGAATGGTCCTGTTTGTGTACTTAAGAAACTCAAGCAAACGATTAGTCCTTCTTCAAAGTATTTCAATAAAATTGGTTTGTTGTCATTCAAAACATTAAGTGCTAATGCTTTCTGAAGGGTTTTAGAGCTAACACTAATCTATGCTACTAATAATTTAGACTCATTTCAAGGAAAGTTTTATCAGATGTCATTCATTAAGAAATTTATGTCCCACTATTTTCTCGATATTTTTATTTAAAGTAAATTTTTAAATCATAGTCTCTCTAAGCTAATCTCACACTGATCACTAATGGATCAAGTTACAAGAAATATAAGTTTGGTGTTTATCACTCCAACAAATACACTCAAGTTCCCTAAGATATAGAAGTATGTTAGGAAGCTAATTGAGAGACTTCTTTGATCTTCTAAAGAAGAATGTTTGCTAAGAAATATAAGAAAGAAGATTTTTCTTTTAGAGAAATTGAAATTGATATGAAAAGAAACTTCAAAAAGTACGATGCTTGAAAGTCTTGTACCCAAAATTTCCTTCCATTTTGAAGGCTTTCTCCTTTTATACTTGAATTTAAATTGGACCGTTGTCCCTTGATTTCTTCTCCTTTTGACACATGTTGATCAATCCTTGTGTGTCCTAGTATTTGTCTTCTAGAAATATATGTTGAGCTTTGTCAAAGATAGCTGTGTAGTACAAAAATGGTTGTCATATGTTTCTCAATAATACTTTCGTAAACTAAATCTTCAAATTGAGTGTGGTTTTTGAACTTTTCTTCTTGTAAAGACTACATTGGAGATAATGTACACCCAAGTATAAAATTGATACGTCATTATCATCACTTTCTTAGGTTTTTGAATTCTTTTGAAATTCTAGTTTTCTTTTAGTTTCTAATAACCCAATATAGCTTCTGATAGGCTTCTATACTTTCTTAGCTCTTTAAACTTGTGCTGAGCTTCTTTTTGAGATGAATAATTATCTTCAAATAGTGTTATTCTTCTTAAATGATGAACTCGAATGAATATGATGATGTGCTTGATTTGATCATGAGAGAACACTTTCTTGATTTGTCATGTTACTTTTTAAAGTCACGAAATTTTGAAAACCCATACTTGCTTTCTGATGCTCTAGCTTATTTTCTTTAGTTTTTTACATACTATAAATCTATAATTCACTTTTTAGGCTATTTTTCACATTCTTAGCAATTTAAATCTCTTTAAATGAGATTTTTATCATGTTGAATAATGATAATGTGAAAAATATATATCAAGAATTGAATTATGTATATGAGAAAATTCCTATTAAGCACTCCAGATACTCAAGCAAATCATTAATTCTTTCTTCAAAAGATTTTAACAAAATTTGATTTGTTATTATTCAAAACTCAAGTTGTAATAGTTTTTTGAAGGGTTTTGGAGTTAACAAGAATGGTGGCAATGCAACATTTATTAAGCTATATATGTACTAAGCATAACATTGGTCAAATTCAAATTTTAAATCGACAGAATTGTGCTCCATTAAACTGCCAAACAGATCAAATCTCCATGATATTCAAGTCTTCAAGTTGCTATTAGTAATCCCAGTAAATTGGAGGGAAGAATGAAGCTTCATCAACTTACCACGTTAGACCTCAAGCACAATCAGAACATGCTTCATGACCGGTTTTTAGAATATGATATATGATATATGATTTGGATAGCCAAGTTTTTTTTTTTTTTTGGGACAAAACGCATCATTCATGCTCTTGTATCCAAATCCAGGACTTGCTCTTCTACGCCTTTCTACGAGTCTTGAACCCTCGCCCAGAAGCAAACAGTTATCCTAAATGGTTAAAAGCTTAAGGAATTAAAATCCGCTGCTAAGAGTAAATTGAATAAATTAATAATAGTGAAAAGAAGCAAGAAGCATGGTGTTGTACACAAAAATAATAATAATAAAAGAAGCTTGCTGTTGAAACATAGCAAAGGAACGAATAGTGTTAAAAACAATCCCCAGATGGGAGACCGGGAGATGAATGTGCCACATACAAGACCAAAGTTGAGCCCCAGGGAGATGAATGTGCCACATACAAGACCGAAGTTGAGAGACCCAAAAGTTGAACATAGGATGGTGTGAATCAACAAGTGCTCACATCTCATGAGTATAAATAATATTTTTCTAAATTAATTGCATTTTTTTGTCTCCCCAAGAAAAGAAAAAGATATTAACAATTAATGTACCAAAATGAATTATTCTGCTAGAAATGAGAGACAAAGTACGAAATGAACATGTTTCCAAAATATGTATTTCAGAGAGATGCTGGCAGATGGAGAATCCAAACACGAGTAGCAGTGGGCTCTGGAAAGGGCTCAGAACTTCCATTCGACAATAGGATTGTGTGCAACACTGAGTCCAGGTACTACAGCTTGAGCATGAATCATACGTTACTTCGAGGTGGTCACCTCTTCTGAGACAGCTGTTCACCCGCTACATGATTTAAGGCCTTCCTTGCTAGCTCATAACCTGCCAAGTTTATGGCACCTAGAGGGGCAATCCAGAAGAATCTGGGAACTGCACCTTTAAATAAGCCAAGTGGTCCTTCCTGGCGTAATATAGATAAGGCAACTACGGCCATTGACACAGACTGACCCTGTGCAGTCATCATTCTAGTTTTAATGACATCAAAGGGCGTTGTGGTGACACCAGCCAAGCCACCAGAGATAGCTCCAACAACAACTGCCTCCCAGGGCTCCAGTTCCCGCCCTAGTAGTTTTTGAATAGCCTTAAGAAATGCCAAGACCAACATGACACTCAGTATCCCAAAATATTAAATTCTTGTAATAATTACTAAATGCCATGACAATATGCAAGTAAAATAAATTCATTCAAATTCAAATTATCATAAAATGCAAAATCTATATGCAAACATTTTTTTACTTAGCTACACAAACTGCAAGTCTGCAACAAGAGGGGCATCAATGACGAAAAATTTTCTATAACAAAAATATATAGCCTCACATTTAGAATTAAAATAAAGGAAAATTGGACTTTATCTCCTAAACTATAAATTATATGCAATTTAGACCCTAAACTTAAAAAATGTGCATATTCGCCCTCTGAACTTTCTTAAATGTGCAAATATACCCTTCTGTTAATTTTTCCATCAACTGTTATCAAAATATCACAAATTTAAGAAATTTTAAAATATAAGATTGCACATTTAGAAAAATTCATCGGGTATAGTACACTTTGTTTCAAGTGCACATTTGTGAAAATTCAAGAGATTGATATGCACATTTTTAAAGTTTGGAGGCTAAAGTGCAGGCGGCCTGCAATTCAAGGGGATAAATTGCAAATTTCCCTTAAAATAACTAGACTATGGGCATCTATTGCTCTTGTCACGACTTTATTGGTTTATTGGTAAAATAGTAGACAAAATTAATTGAAATGATTAGGAACCATAGGATTTGTTTGGAAGTAATTTTGTTTTTGTTTTTGTTTTCTAAAACAATTTTAAAGTTTACATACAATTTTAAAGAATAAAAGAACAAAAAACTCTCTTGGGAGAATTTTCATTTTTCCCTGAAAAGATTATCGCTGACAAAATAGCCCTTAAAAGAAACTATATTTTCCTGATCCTTGAAAGATCCACCTCGTTTGACAACTTCACCCAAATGTCAACTAACCTCCATTTTTGTTAACAGAAGTACTTACGTTTTATGTTTTATCCCAAGTTTGCATTGCAGAACTATTATGTTAGTCCCAAAAGATTATATTTTTTGAAAAAATAACTCATTTTACCAAAGTCATCAAATTCAAGAGTTCAGATAACCTCCTTTTATGTGGTAACATCGTAAACTCTTAAGAGTTTAAGAGTTAACTTGAGAGATTAATAGCTACGCAGTCTTACAAGGTTATCAAATTTCAGAATTTAGATAAACTTAGTTTTGTGTGATAAGAATATCGTAAACTTGTAAGAGTTTAAGAGTTAATTCAAGAGTTCAATAACCTTGCATTTTATGTCAAGTTGACATTGCAAAATAATTACTTTAGCCCTCAAATGATCATTTCTTTAACAAAATAACCACATAAAATAATTACTTTTGTTAACAAAAACTGAGACCAATTGACATTTGGATGAATTTGTCAAATAAGATGGATCTTTGGAGAGCCACATGTGAATATAGTTTTTTATAGGCTATTTTGTTAGTGATATGATCTTTTGAGAGCTAAAATAGTAGTCCTTCCAAAATCTTTTTGATTTATTGTTTTAAAGAATAAGTTTTAAAAATAATAAAATAAAAGAGCTCTTTGGAAAGCAATTTTTTAAAAGTAAAAAATAGATGTAACAAGCTATAGCAATCCAAAGGCAGTCAAAGCAATCCACAAATCTCAAGAAGCAAAGTCCACGGAGCTGTCTCGTATGTAGTAAGTGGAAGTAACAGTACAATAGGCCTCTAGAAGGCTCACAGACCTTGAGTGGATGTAATCACACGGATCTTGCCGGTTTATTTCTTTTTTTCGCAGAGGTGGGAATTGAAGATACGTCCAAACCAATAAAACATTAAACAACTTAATCAAAAAATTCCCACTTTGTTCAAAAACATGTTAAAAGTGTCCTGTGTTTTTTTGTTTTTAATACTTACATTCTGTTTTTCAATTTTTAAAAACAATTTTAAGAATAGATTGCCGAACAAGTTTTTTTATTATTTTTATTTTAAAAATCAAAACCAGTTTCTGAAACTACTTTTCAAACAGGCCCATAGATATTGGAAAGCAGGAAATAAATTACATGTCATTGGGAAATAAAGGAGTCAATGCATCATTGGAATTTGGAAAGATTAGTGTGAACTGCCAAAGGAAATAGTTCAATTCTCCTAGTAAATATAAGATGTAGTTTTTGTTTTGTGTGTGTGCGCGTGTGGGGGCGTGGTGTTAAGTTAGTAAGGAGAAACTTAAGAGTGAGAGGAAGAGCCCTTTGCATTACTGAACCAAAGAGTGAGAAGAAGAGCCATTTGGATTTTGGATTTGGAATTGTAATGTAGAATTTTAATTTCAATTCCAATTCTTTACTTCGAATCTCAAATTTTAGGTCTAGATTTACTAAAAAGTTGTATTATAATAGAAAACAAATGAGAAAGAAAACGAACATGCAGACTTTAATGAGCAGAACAATATTTAGTAAGTGTTGGAATTAACAACTCATAGGATATATGTTAAGAATTAAGAAGAGTTCATTTTAGTTGTTTTTTTAATTCTATGAAATTAGATTGTGAAATTGTAATTCCAATTTCTAAGTTTCAATTTCATACTCAATTCCAGACATCAAACAAGATATACGGGTACTTCATTCAACATTCATGAAGGTATATTCATATCAGATAGTATCAACATATTTACTGCTCCTATTTACAATACAATAATAATGGGCTTGAACTATTTCCCATGATACTAGCATATCATGTTATTCCAACTGCTAGTTCCTATATTCACATCACTCCCCCTTAAGTTGGAACATTTATATCATATGCTCCATGTGCTCGATAGATAATTGATTTGAGAACCTCTCAAACATTTGGTAAAGAGCATCTGGCAATTGATCATTTAAGCATACTGATAATTGAATTTTATTATGTTAATTTTCCCTCAAATTTAGTGAATTAATCCTCCTTGTGCTTAATTGTTTAGTTTTGGACCATAATTGATGTTTGGGCATCACTTGGGGCCTGTTTGCATTTTCTTCATCATTGTGCTTAACTTGACACTGTCATGTATTTCATGGTTTTCCCTAAAAAATTTAGTATATTAATCCTCCTCATATTTCATGATTTGTTTCTTTATTTAATTAAGACTAGGATTCTAGTATTATTAGTAGGGAATGGTGTTTTGTATTTCTGTATCACACCACATAACATCATAGTATATGATTTCAATATATTTTCACATTATTCAAATTCTTTATTATCTCTTTTCTTCCCGTCATACCTAAAGCCCACAATCTCAAACAAATAATAAAGTGAAGTGAATAAACTGAGTTCATAAAATCCATGATTAACTGTCAAAATTACTATATATGCTTCCTCAAAATTATTCATCTTGATGTTGTTGAATAGAAACTTAGATAAATAGATGCAGCATTTGCTTTAATATATATGCCAGTTTCTAACAATTTATTTATGCATAAATTTCAAAGTAATTTCCATGGACAAACTCAAGGCCTTCGAATGACACCGAGAAGCTTGCTGGATCATGGAAAGCACATACCTTTTTAGATTCATCATATAGACCCATTCCAGCAACATAAAATGGCACTTCACGACAAAGAGTAGCCCCAGTTCCACGAAAGAAACCCTGAAGTCCATCTTGGTGCCAAGTCCCAACCAAAGCCTCACCCATATTGTCGTAAAGTCCTGCTTGCAGCCGCTGCTTTACCACCTCACTGGGGATCCGCATCGCTGTTCCCAAAATTGTGCTACAGAATGACAATATAGAACTTACCTACATAAATGCTAATACACTAAGCTATATGCATTTCGAAAGCAGAACCAGTGGATAAGAGCTTGCCTATTATTTCAATTTTTTAATAAAAGAAATCAGTGAGAGGAAGAGAAATACAAGGAATATGGACCATAAGGGATCCTCAATAACAAGAAAAACAATACTAACAACTGTTATCAGTTTGGCATGTTCTCAACTCAATCACAATTTTTACTAGTTAGTTGAATGCAACAGCTTTCATCCGTGCCAAATTGCTGATTAAGATAGCAAGGAAAAATTGAAAGATTGATTTGATGGGACAAGTATATCTTCACAATTAGCTGAACTCAAGACAATGAGACAATTCACTTTATGTAGTGTGAATGTGCATGGAAAATGAAAGATAAAGGAAGACAGAATCAGGAGTCACCCAGGGTGCAAATAACAGAAAATGGTATATTTACTAATTACCTGCATTTCTGGAAGTGTTGGAGCAACATTTAGCAATACAGATTTACTTGCTTCAAATATCCCGGTTCGCAAGCCATGACTGTATTATCAAAAGATAGCATGAGATAAGAAACAAAATAACTGCGTCATTGTTAACTGAAAGCGCTGATGAAGCTTTCCCCTTGCTTTTCAGCTTATTTTGATTTCAGAGAAAGGTGAGAACAAAGAGGAGAGAGATAAAAAACAACCCTCCAAGCTGTCCAAGAATTGCAGGGATTGATCCCCTGTATAAACCCTTTGCACCAATCTGCGGAATCATGGAAATGATTTCAGTGAAGGACAAGGTTGATGCTTGTACTTGGGTCTACAATACCAAATAAGACAATAATAAGTCCTTTTATACCAAATGGTGCCAAAATAAGAGCAAGAAAAGGGATATGGAATCGCAACCAATATATAAGCAGACAAAACTATCAACTTAATCAGTAACTAGAGATTTTATCAAGTTCGAGAACTTGCCTTGATTGTATCAACTGGATGCATTAATGCACAAGAAAAGGCACAGGAAAGGCCACCAGCCAATGCAGATAGTAGAATACTTCTAGCAGGAATTTCAACTGGTGGTGGAACAGCAACTACACTAGCAGCTTTAGACGAAATACTCCTGTATTATTGGCGATTAGTTGCTGGCAGAAGTTGAGACAACAAGGGAACTACTCACTGCCACAGCAACACTGCTGTATTATCCTCAATCTTGTTGCATTAATAATATTAATGGTGAACTTTTCTTGAAATTTGGATAAAGTAAATCTGTAACTAGATGAAAAATTCAAAACCACAAATGAAGGAAGGCCTTGTATGGCAAGATACTGGTATTAGAGAGCAGAAATTGATGAAATAACACTGGTACATTTCGTTCTTGAGCTGATAATATCACCCAAGTCTAGTAATGGAAGATGAAAATAACAAAAAGAAGAAAATACCCCTGGGCTTTCAAGATGCTCAGATCCCTCCAACTACGTCCCAACTAATTTTCCAGCCTCACACTCGTAACACCCTATACAAATATTCCCTCACACCCAAATCTAACCAAATTCTCTTCACTCTCTCACTCTTACCAACTCATCATAACTAACTTATGGTCCCTTCAAATTTTCAGTTGGGCTAGGCTCACCAAGGTTCGTTCACATATACTTTGTTGACAGGGTGTTAAGGAGGACATTGAGTCCGATTTGATTCTGAAAATATTTCTGCAAATAGAATTGATTGTATTGTTATTTTGTTTCCTTTCTTAGCTTCGTCTATTTTAGGTAGTTTCTTATTTCCACAGAATCTTTCCTTATTCTAGGCTAGTAATTACCTTATTTTCAGCTATTTAACTACTGTAATCCCTCTAAAGAGGAGGAACTCTTGTACATTTCAATCAAAAAATATATTTTCCAAATATTTCAACTTACTTTTGTTCACTCAAGAATTTTAATTAATGTTGATGACAAATTACAGGGAATAGCACAAATATATTCTGGACATGAATGATTCAAGCAAATAAAATAAATGGAAAGGATACTCTCTCTTAAGAATTGAATTCTCACTTGGCACAAATATCCCATATGTAATCATGGAGTAATGATAAAAATTTAGTCCTCTTTTATCTCCATTATTACACATTTAAACACAAAAAAGGGAAAAGATATCTGCATATATTTCTCTCTGACAAGATCATATCTCAACAAGAGAAATTATAGAAGGAAAGTCAATTGTGCCGTTTGGAACAAATCAAGACCAAGCATGATTAAAGAGCAAATGGAAAGAAGATCTGGCTCATCATTACTAATCCAGAAATGTTGCTATACAATCATTGGGAGCATCAAATATGGATGGAAAGGATCCTCAATCAAAGGAATTAGTTAGCATCTTAAAACTAAACCACAGCCCTCTCTTCACTAACACTACACACGAATATACCAAAAAGGGAGCTTTGAAATTGGTTCAAATGCAGAGGTGGCACTCATTATTATTCAAAAGTGATCTTTGTATTTTCTAGAGCATTGTTTTGGTCCCTGTTGGTGTACCAACTTTACTGTTATTACTTTGTGTGTGTTTTTGGCAAAGTAGCCTTGAAGTGAAGAATTCACAGATAGTAAAAGCTTTGGAAAAGTTTCTGGTGTAATTGCAGAAAAACTGCTGTAATAATTTTGCTTAAAGCTTAGTCGAAATCTCACCGATTGGTAAGAACTAGATGTAGACTTTAGAGTTGAAAGTCGAACTAGTATAAATCTTGTTGTGTTAAGTCTCTCTATCCTCTCTATATTTTGTTTACTTATCTTGCTATATTCTTTAAAAGGAAAAATAAATTGTCTCATAATTTGCCAGTAGATTTTCGTTATTTCTATTTATTTTGCTTGAGATTTTTTAATATGTGCATTCATGTGTAGCCTTCGAATAAAAAAAAAAGAAAAAGATTTGATTCAAATCCCCCTTTCTCAGTCTCCTAATACCATCAATTGATATCAGAGCTTGATCTCTAGGGGTCAAACTTGGGGTCAAACTTAACACTTGGAGGATAAAGATCCAAGGACCTCGATGGTAAACATAGTATCTTGCAACCCAACTGAAGGATATTCCACCACTCATCCACCATTCTTTAATGGAGAAAACTCCTCCTCCTGGAAAGAATGTATGAGGATCTACATTCAATCCACCGACTACTCACTCTGGAGGATCATCATGAAAGGACGTGAAATACCAATGAAAGAAGAAAGTGGAGTTAAAATACCAAAAACAGAAGTACAATGGATAGCGGAAGATGAAAAGAAAATCAAGCGTAAAGCTAAGGCAATCAACACAATGCTTTGTGCAATTAGCTTTGAGGAATACAGAAAAATTTTCAGATGCAGAACAGCAAAGGAAATGTGGGATAAGCTTCACTTAACCCATGAAGGAACCAAGCAATTAATGCAAACTAAGGCAAATATGATGACCCATGAATACAAGCTCTTTCACATGAAAGAAGACGAGAAGATTGATGAGATATTCAAAAGATTCGCAGTCATCATAAACAACCTAAATATGCTCAAGAAAAGCTACTCAGAAAAGAACTAGCAAGAAAAGTCTAAAGATCTTTAACTAAACCTTGGCTTTCAAAAATTGCAGCTATACAGAAGGTAGAGACATTAGCTCTCTCACATATGATGAATTACGAGGAAACCTCATCGCATATGAAACCACACATTTAAGAGAAGAAGTAGGAGATAAAAAGAGGAAAGGGCTAGCATTAAAAGAAGAAAAAGGATCAGAATCAGAAAATTCAGACATAGATGATTTCAGCCTTCTTGCAAAAAAAATAATGAAACTGTGGGAAAGGAGAAAATCTACTAGAAGCAACACAAGAAGAGAAGCTGCTAAAAAGGAATTCAGCAAAAAGGACCTCATTTGTCACTGCTGCAAGCAGCCTGATCACTTCAAAAATGAGTGTCCACTCCTACTAAACAAAGAGGCCAGCAAAAGGACCAAAAAGAAAGGACTACTATCCACTTGGAAAGACCTTGAAAATGACACATCAAGTAGTGAAGACGATGAAGATTCAGCACATGTGTTTCATGGCGAAGGAAGATGAAGAGGTAGATCTTTCTGAACTATCTCATGATGATTTGATTGATTTTGTTGATGAAATACTAGAAAACTCTAACCCTATGTTTTCTAAATACTCTGCATTAAAAAAGGAAAATAAACAATTAAAAGAAGAACTAGCTGCTCTAAAGACAAATTTTTTGACAGAAAAGAAACTTTAAAACTAGAAACTGAAAATAATATGCCACATGAGAAGGTCAAATCTCTTACTAAGGATTTAACAAGTTTTGCAAATGGAACTGAAAATTTAAATAGGCTTCTTGGTCAACAAAAATGTGCAATTGATAGAGCAGGATTAGGCTTTGAACAACATAATCAAAACAGGTTTTACAAAAATCTATTCAATAAAAATGTTGCATCATCTTCTAATACAAGCTCATAAATCTAGGCAGCACAAAAGATATTTTAGAAAACCTGTTCAAAGAAATGTAACAAAATCAACACATGGGATGATTGGTTGCTATAAGTGTAACACAAATGATCATGCACCTAGAGATTGTTTCAAATTCTAGGATTGGAGAAATGGCAAGCGCACACCTGTCTTACATCAATATAATGCAAAAGATGAAAAGAGAAGTGCTAACTTTAAAGGATCCAGACAAATTTGAATACCTAAAACTACTGCTTATACAGATTTGTTTGGAAGCCAATAAGAAACGTGAGTTATGTTACCTCGATAATGGATGCTCAAGGCACATGACTGGAAAACGGTTAATGTTTCAGCAACTGGAAAAATATGATGGAGGACAAGTGACTTTTGGAGACAATGCAAAAGGACATATTGTCGAATAGGTAAACCTTCTACCACCACTATTGATGAAGTGTGTCTTGTTATTGGGTTGAAACATAATTTATTTAGCATAAGTCAATTGTGTGACAAAGGAAATGAAGTCATTTTTGACAGCTCTAAATGTGTTGTCCGTAAGCTAAGTAACAAAGAAATACTTTTTACTGCCCAAAGATGTGGAAATGTCTATGGCATAACCTTCGAGGACCTAAAGGATCAAGATGTCAAATGTTTTTCCTCAATTCAAAATGATAAATGACTTTGGCATAGAAGATTGGGTCATGCTAGCATGCACCAAATTTCTAAGCTCATAAAAAGGGACTTGGTTAGAGGTATTCCAAAAATCAAGTTTGATAAAGACTTAGTTTGTGATGCATGCCAAAAAGGTAAGCAAACTAAAACGTCTTTTAGACCTAAGAATGTTGTCTTTACTACAAGACCCTTTGAACTACTCCACCTTGATCTTTTTGGACCTACTAAGACACAAAGCCTGGGTGGGAACGGGTATTGCATGGTCATAGTTGATAATTTTTCAAGGTTTGGTTGGATTCTATTTCTAGCTCATAAAGATGAAGTTTTTAGTCTCTTTGAAAAATTTTGCAAAAGGACACGCTGAAAAAGGAACTTCTATTGTTTCTATTAGAGGTGACCATGTAACTGAGTTTGAAAACCATCTCTGAGTCCTTCTGTGATGAAAATGGAATTGCTCATGACTTTTCTTGTCCAAGGCTCCCTAACAAAATAGAGTTGTTGAAAGGAGAAACTGATCTTTACAAGAGATGGTTAGAGCAATGATTTGTGAAAATGAGTTACCAAAATATTTTTGGACCCAGGCTATAAATACAACTTGCTATGTATTAAATAGAACCTTGATCAGGCCCTTGATTCAAAAAACTGCTTATGAGTTTTGGAATGGAATCAAGCCAACCTTGCACTATCTTCATGTATGTCGCTGCAAGTGTTTTATCCTCAATAATAAAGATAATTTGGGAAAAATTGATGGATATTCATTAAAAAGTAAAGCTTATAGAGTATTTAACAAGAACTACAGAAAAGTGGAAGAAACTATGCATGTAGTTTTCTGTGAAACTAACAAAAGATGCAGTGAAATGATCACTGAGGATGACAAAAAACATCCAGAACAACACAAAATCTCAGCTGAAAGGCAAACAGAAAATGGCAGACCTGAAAATCTCATAGAAAACCAGGAGTTATCTCATGAAATTGCAGCAGCAACAGCCTCTGTAGAAGAGACTTCTGGAGAATCACATCAGTCCAAACCTGCAGAAACCTCCAAAAATACTCAAATAAAAATGCCTAAGGAATGGAAACATTGCAGCACCTATCCTCATGAGTTCATTATTGGAGAGCCTTCACAAGGAATAAAAACAAGGTCATCGTTCAAGCACAGCAACATAGCTCTCCTATCCAACATTGAACCCAAATCAATTAATGAAGCTTTGGAAGATAAAGCTTGGGTAAAAGCAATGAAAGAAGAGCTGCTGCAATTTGACAAAAATCAAGGTTGGACCCTGGTTCCTAAACCTGAAAATTGTTCCATAATTGGGACAAGATGGGTGTTTAGGAACAAAATGGATGAAAGATAATAAGAAATAAAGCAAAGCTAGTAGCTCAAGGATACAACCAGCAAGAAGGTATAGATTTTGATGATACATATGCTCCAGTAGCTACAATGGAAGCCATTCGAATGCTTCTAGCATATGCAGCTTACAAGAACTTTAAATTATTTCAAATGGACGTAAAAAATGAATTCTTAAATGGATTTAATAGTGAAGAAGTTTATGTAAAACAACCTCCGGGTTTTGAAAATAAAAATTTTCCAAATTATGTACTCAAACTTTCAAAAGCATTCTATGGTCTTAAACAAGCACCAAAAGCACGGTATGAAAGGTTAAGTACATTTCTCATTGAAAATGGTTTTGAAAGAGGAAATGTAGACACTACTCTCTTCACTAAAAATTCCAATGATGATCTTATTTTGGTACTAGTTTATGTTGACGATGTTATTTTTGTATCAACTAATAAAACTTCATGTGAAGAATTTTCAAAGTTGATGACTAGTGAGTTTAACATGAGTTTAATGGGGGAGCTTTCTTTCTTCTTGGGCTGCAAGTAAAGCAAACTTTAGAAGGTACATTCATCTGTCAAGAAAAATATACCAAAGAATTAATTAATAAATTTGGAATGGACAAGGCAAAATCAATGGCAACCCTATGCATCCCTCGATTAAACTAGACAAAGATGAAGAAGGAAAACCTGGATGAAACAAGATTCAGAAGAATGATTGGTTATCTAATGTACTTAACATCCTCTAGACCTGACATATCCTTTAGCATCGGGTTATGCTCAAGATTTCAGACAAATCCAAAGGAATCACACCTGTTGGCAGTGAAAAGGATCCTAAGATACCTCCATGAAACATCAAGTCTCGGCCTATGGTATCCCAAAACTGAAAATTTTGAACTAATTGGATTATGTGATGCAAATTATGTAGGCGACAGAAGAAGTACTAGTGGACACTGCACATATCTAGGAAACTCACTTTTATTATGGACAAGTAAAAAGAAAAATACAGGAGAATTATCCACTACAAAAGCAAAATACATGGCTATGTCCAGTTGTTGCACACAACTGTTGTGGTAAAACATCAATTAGCTGATTACAAATTTTCTTGTTTGAACATTCCTCTTTATTGTGACAATGAGTGCAATTAACCTTACGAAATATCTTGTGCTGTATTATGGGACCAAGCATATAGAAATTAGACACCATTTCATAAGGGAACATCTACAAAAAGGTCATATAGAAATCTATTTTGTAAGGTCTGATAATCAAGTTGTAGATATTTTAACTAAACCACTCCTGGAAGAGAGATTTTGTCATCTTAGGCAAGAATTAGGAATGGTAAGTTCATTTCATACTCCTAGTTGTCTAATCTTTTTTACGAAATGTTCATGGCTAGCCACAAGCAGATGATGAAGATAAGTAAAAAATAGATCTGGAAACATCATATGTACTCGTGCAATGATCCAGGTCCATGTTTTTTTTCTAGACTCACGATGAAGTAGAAACTCATTAATGGAAGCCTTTGAGTCCAAAAACAAAACAATAAACTTATTCATGTGTGTTGGGCTTGTTCTTACTTGGTCCATTATTCTCTCTTCCCTTATTCCTACTTATACTTTTTTATTTTTATTTTATTTATTCTTGTTCCCTTCTCCCAAAAGAGCCAACACCACTCTCTCTCTCCTCCCTCAGCCTTCCCTCCTCCGTCCCCTCACCACCCCTTCTTCTCCAATCCTTCCTCCCTCCAACCACCATCACTCCTCTCACCAACATCCACATCAACTCCTCACAAAACTCAAACCGCTTCCAAATCACAACCACCCAAATGCCATGCTTCAAAACCCTTGCCCGCAAGAATGTCCGCGAGCTGTTCCGCCATCATCTCCAGCCACGATTCCAGCAGACTTGATAACTCTCCACCGCACAAGGAACCCAAGGAGCGCAAGGAGCCGCGATAGTTGACGAAGCCACCCACACTCCCTCCGCACGCGACGAAGCCAAGAAGACTCGGACGGCAAAGGGCCACCTCCAACAAAGAACAACAACAGCTCCTCCCAAACTCCAAACCATGCGTCTGTAAATCCCATACTCACTCAACTAAGAATACTGAGGCTGGCTCTATTAAATTTGATCAAACTCGTTTTCTATCTAATGAGACTCCCTTCCAAATAGGTCTATTGCGGAATCTCACCTTATTGATCTTTCCATTCTCAAACCAAAAGGCTTTGTTTTTGAACCCCTTCTTAGTACAAGGCTAGCTGCCCCATTTTGAGGTCCGAGATAATGTATATCCCTATTTGGTTAGGCTATTCTATAGCAATCTTACGTATAATGGGTCTCATATTGAGTCATATGTAAAAGGAAAAAGAATTATAATTGACTTTGAGACTATCAGGACTGTCCTCCACATCCCAAATAGTGGTGCTCATCTATACGCTCTCAAAAATGGGATGAAACTCTTCCAGGTATCATTTGAAGACGTTATCTCACCTCTATGCAAAAATATCTCCTCCATCAATTTCCAAAAGATCAATAACAAAACACTTGGCACATGAATGGTCACAACTCCATCGCATAATCACTTATGTAATTCTTCCCAAAGGGGGAAGTAGGGAACGTGTGTCTCACATGGAGACACTTATTCTCCATTGTCTTGTTACAAAATCTCCTTTGTCATTTGGCTTCTTGATGATGAGACATATGGCCAAATGTGCCAAAAATGTCAAATCTGTGTCTCCTTTATGGTATGCTCCTCACAATGCCTTCCTCAAACATTTTGATGTGAATTTAGAAGGTGAAAATTATGTCGTCACATCCACACTAGCTAGCAGATCCAATGCAACAATTGCATCTCCCAAACGAAAAGCTCACGCATTTCTGCTGCGCAAAATATTCATGGTGTGCCACCAAAGAAAAGAAAAACCATAATTCATGCCCTATCTGACTCTGACACTCATTCCCTAGAACCTACCCCAAAATCTCCTTCATCTCCTCCATCAAAGAAACCAAAGCCTACTTCTAAGCCCTCCGCCTCCACCAAGAAGCAAGTTCCTCAATTTCCCAAATTCAAACAACCCAAGTCTACCACTACATATCCCAAAGTCTCCCAGAAATTGAATTCACTGGACAATGCAAGACAAAAGGACATCCTTAAAGAAATAGCCCTTGAAATGTGGGACTATCTTACACTCAAACTGGTCAAGTATCAGCAATCTCACATAGCTCACAAGGCCTTTGCAAAAGACTGTGGAAATCATATTGCACATTGGAATCTCATCCTCAAGAGGATTGACACTCATTCCTCCTCCTCCAACACCTCTGAGTCATCCTCCTCTGCGGCTTCTGAAGTCTAACTCCCTGATGCTTGATGCCATGAACAAACTCTGACTTTTAGTTAATTTTTGGGGATTATTTGTAACTCCTTATCTCTCTCATTGTCTATGCATACTTGTGGTGGTTTTGTGTCCCCGCTTGATGACAAAGGGGAGAACTTACTAGTAGGACAAATGCTGCTTATAAAAACTAAATGCTGCTTATGCTGCTTATAAAAATTGTGCTGATGTTTTGATGTTACTATCATGGTGTTACTATTATAGATTCTGACTATGGTTTAAATAGTTGGATACACTGATTCATATGCTCTATATGTGCTCTACATGTGCTGAAATGGATTTATATGCTTCATATGTGCTGAGATAGCTCATATTATTTAAGTTGCGATGGCACCTCTGAAAACATGATGCTGAAAGCTAAAAACGAAATTAAAATGTTAGCAACTCTAGCAAGGGAAGTAACTATACATGAACTTGGCTTATTCACACTTGGTTTCTCTATCACACAGCGAAAGCCTACATATATGAACTTGTGTCCTGGTTGAATGAATTTCCACTTAAGCATGATTCTCCTTTTCATATTATCCCACTATCAAATCATGAACAGGATTGAATTTTTTTTATTTTTATTTTTTTGCTGAAATTCAGGGGAGCTTCTCTTTAGGGGGAGTATTTTATCACTCTGTACATTCCATCACTGTATTTGTCATCAAGGAGGAGAATGTTGACTCAAGAATTTTAATTAATGTTGATAACAAATTACAAGGAATAGCACAAATATATCCCGACAAGAATGATTCAAGCAAAGAAAATAAATGGAAAGGATACTCTCTCTTAAGAATTGAATTCTCACTTAGCACATATCCCACATGTAATCATGGAGTAATGATAAGTATTTAGTCCTCTTTTATCTCCATTATTACACATTTAAACTCAAAAAAGGGAAAGGTATCTGCATATATTTCTCTATGACAAGATCATATGTCAACAAGAAAAAATTATAGAAGGAAAGTCAACTGTGCCGTTGGAACAAATCAAGACAGGCATGATTAAAGAACAAATGGAAAGAAAATCTGAATCATCATTCCTGAACCAAAAACGTTGCTATACAATCATTGGGAGCATCAAATATGGATAGAAAGAATCCTCAATCAAAGGAATTAGTTAACATCTTAAAACCAAACGCATAGCCCTCTTCACTAACACTACACACAATAAACAAAAAAGGGAGCTCTGAAATTGGTTCAAAATCAGCAGTGGCACTCAGTATTATTAAAAAGTGATCTTTGTATTTTCCAGAACATCGTTTTGGTCCCTGTTGTTGTACCAACTTTACTGTTATTACTTTGTGTGTGTTTTTGGCAAAGTAGCCTTGAAGTGAAGAATTCACAATAGTAAAGGCTTTGAAAGAGTTTCTGGGTAATTGCAGAAAATTGCTATAATAATTTTGCTTAAAGCTTAGTGGAAATCTCACCGATTGGTAAGAACTTAATGTAGACTTTAGAGTTGGAAGTCGAACCAATATAAATTCTGTTGTACTAAGTCTCTCTATCCCTCTCTATATTTTATTTACTTATCTCGCTACATTCATTAAAAGGAAAATTAAATTTCTCATTATTTGTCAGTAGATTTTCACTATTTCTGTTATTTGTTGAGAATTTTTAATCTATGCATTCAATATGTAGCCTTCGAATAAAAGGAAAAGAAAAAACTTGATTCAAACCCCCTCTTTCTCAAGTCTCCTGTATCATCAACTTTATCAAACTTGGGGTTCCTATGGCCTTAAGCAATCTTGAGGCATGGTTTGAAATATTTTCTAGATCTATATTGGCCATGGGATAAGGACAAACTGAATCACAAAATGTTAACCAACCTCCTTCATGGGGAGTCATGACACTTTCAGTGTATGTGAAAAACATAATTGTGATAGGAGATGATGTTATGAAGAAATCAGTCTAAGAGTTTGGTTAAGGTATTTGAGATCAAAGCACTAGGAAGTCTGAAATACTTGGAATTGTGGTTGCATTCTAGACAAGCGTTAAGCCTTTTCCCACTAGGTGAGTTGGCTATATGGATTGATGGTACCAGGAGACTTGAGAAAAGGGGAGTTTGAATCAAATCTTTTTCTTTTCCTTTTATTCAAGGCTACACATGAAAGCACAAATTAAAAAATCTCAAGCGAACAAATAGAAATAATGAAAATTTACTAATAAATTATGAGATAATTTAATTTTCATTTTGATGAATGCAAAGAGATAAGTAAATAGAAAGTAGAGAGGGATAGAGAGACTTAGCACAGCAAGATTTATACTGGTTTGACTTCCAACTCTAAGTCTACATCCAGGACTCACCAATCGGAGATTTCCACTAAGCTTCAAGCAAAACTATTACAGCAATTTTCTGCAATTACACCAAACTCTTCCAAAGCCTTTACTATCTGTGAATTATTCACTTCAAGGCTATCTCCCAAAAAACACTCACAATACAAAAACAAACAGTACACCTAATACACCAAATAGCAATCAAAAGAGTGCTCTATGAAATACAAGGATCACTTTTTGAATAATAATGTGAATGACATAGTTGCTGAGAGCGGATTTCAAAGTTCCCCATTTTTTGTATATTTGTGCGCAGTATGTTGTAAAGGGAGGGCTGTGTTTGCTTTTAAGATGTTGACTAATTCCCTTGATTGAGAAATCTTTCCATCCATATTTGATGCTCCTCAATAATTGTGTAGCAACGTTTCTTGTTCAATAATGATGATCCAGATCTTCTTTCCATTTGCCCTTGAATCATGCTTGGTCTTGATTTGTTCCACACCCAACAGTTGGCTTTTCCTTCCAAGGTTGTCAGGAGCGCGTGCAAGAACGCAAGAGCGCACGCTCCTACGAACCCAGAAGGCTAGGCCATGCTCGTTCCTGCATTCAGGGACGATTTTGGCCGTCGAGAGTAGCACCGTTCAACCACATAGGAGCGCTAGAGTGGCTGCTCCTTGCACACTAAATGCTCCTATGTTGGCCAAAAATTTTGGAGCTCAACCCAGCCCAAATCCCCCAAAATACACCATAACGTACCTCTATGAACATTCCCTCCACAGATCTCTCTTCTCGATCTCTCCCACTCACTCTATCACCTGCTGTGCCGATTTGTCCCCAAAGCTGCCGCGGTGTCATGTCGCCACCGCCTTCGACCGTCACGTCGCCGATCACGCCACCTTCCATTGCCATCTTCTCCATTAGCTTCCAGATCAGGTTCTCCTGCTTCGTTCTCTTCGGGTCTTCTTCTTCTTCATTCTACTTCGGGTTTTTCTTCGTGTTCCCTGAGTGGCTGAGTCCCTTCTTCATGTTCCCTAAGTTCGTGTTTTGCTGTCGTGCTGCCATTGTGCCACCATTGCACCGTCGTCCGCACGTCTCCCTCCACATCATGCAACCTCTATCCACAACATAGCAGCACCACCACACGCCTTAACTTTGCTGTTTCTGCTTCTCTCAACATGCATCCATCCTATTTCTGCTGCTTTTTTTATTTGGTTGTGTTGTTGTTCTACTTCTTCAGTCATCATCAGGGGTAAGTGATAGTGGGTTTCTTTAACTATAGTTGGGTTTTTTAAGTATATTAATGATTGGGTTTTTTTTGTTGTTGTTTGTTTTGAGGGATACGGATTGGGCTTTTTGTTATTGCAATTGTGGTTGGGTTTTTATTTTTTGATGTGGCTGGTTGCTAAAATTCTGGGTTGCTACGGATTTTTTTTTTCTGTTCACATATTATTTTGTTGATTGTTGATTAGGTATTATTTGAGTTAAAAAAATTGTCATCAAAATGGTTGTGACTTTATGTTTTTTTAATTGAAATATTACTATATAAATTGTGAATAATTTTGCTTATTTGTGTTGTTATATGCATATATATTTTTGTATGAATGTCATCCTACATTCTAGTAGGAGCTTACGCTCCATGCTACGCTCCCATGCTTTATGCTCCTGTCCCCTCCCGCTCCTATGTAGGAGCTCGCTCTAACAACCTTGTTTCCTTCTATAATTTCTCTTGTTGAGATATGATCCTATTATAAAGAGAAATATATGCAGATCCCTTTTCCCTTTTTTTGTGTTTAAATGTATAATAGTAGAGATAAAAGAGGACTAAATATTTGTCATTACTCCATGATTATATGTAGGGTATTTGTGGAGTGTACAATGGTAGGCTTGGATTTGTTTAATTTGCAAGATGGGAACTGGCTTCTTTGTGGAGATGCAAGGCTTAGAAGTAGGCTTTTGTTTCTTTGTTGGAGGAGATGATGGAGATTTTGGATAGGGTAGGGAATGAGCGTCAAAGTCAGATAGGGTATGAATTATGGTTTTGCCTTTATTTGGTGGCATAGCACGATTGTTTTGATCAAGAGATGCGTGAGTTTTTGGGAGGTGCAATAATGGATCTACTAACTAGTGTGGATGTGACATCATAATTTTCACCTTCTAAATTCACATCAATTGTTTGAGGAAAGCAATGAGGAGCATACCATAAGGGAGAGACAGATTTGACATTTTTGGCACATTCAGGTTCAACCATATGTCTCATCATCAAAAAGCCAAATAACAAAGGAGATTTTGTAACAAGACAATGGAGAATAAGTGTCTCCATGTGAGAGACACATTCCTACTTCCCCCTTGGGAAGAATTACATAGATGATGATGAAATGGAGCTTGGACCATTCATGTGTCAGGGTTTTGTTTGTGATCTTTTGAAAATTAATAGAGGAGTTATTTTTGCACAAGGTTGAGAGAGCGCCTTCAAAGGAGACTGGAAGAGTTTTATCCCATTAGAGCAGGATAGATGAGCACCACAATTTGGGATATGGAGGACAGTCCAACAATCTCGAAGTCAATTACAATTCTTTTTCCTTTAACGTATAACTCAATACGAGAGCCATCATATGTGAGATTGCTATAGAACAGTCAAACCAGACAAGGGTATACATTTTCTCAATTTCAAAAAGAGATAGCCACCCTTGTACTGAGAGGGGTTCAAAGAAAGGCCTTTTGGTTCAAGAATCGAAAGATCAATAAGGCGAGAGTCCACAAGAGACCTGTTGAAAAGGAGCCTCTATATTTTTTGAAATTTTCATCAGATGAAAAACGAGTTTGTTCAAAATCAATGGAGCCAGCCCATTATGCTCAGTTGAGTAAGAGTGAGTCTGGGATTTACTAGAGGCAAGGGTTGGAGTTTGAGAGGAGTTGTTGCTATTCTTCGTTGGTGGTCCCCTTTGCCATCATGACTCTTCTTGGCTTCGTCACATGCAGAAGGATTGGGGTGGCGCCATCAACGATCGCGGCTCCTTGCTTCTCCTCGGCTCCTTGTGCATTTGAGAGTCATCAGGTCCGCTGGAATCATCATGGAGAGGATGGGCGAACCAACGCCGCCAACATTCTTGCGAGCTAGGGTTTTGAAGCACGGCATTTTGGGTTACGATGTGGAAGTAGGCTTGGGTTTAGAGTGGAGTTGATGTGGAAGCTTGTGAGGGAGGATGATATCGATTGGAGTGCAGGGAATGAGAGAAGAGGTTGGTGGTGAGGGAAACAGGGAGGTGACCAAGAGAGGTGTGAGGGCAATGATAAGATTAGGAAGGGGTCAAAAACAAAAGAAATAAAATAAAACAAAACAATAAAACAAGATTTTAAACTTGAGGTTTGAAGAGAGAATAATGGGCCAAGTAAGAGCAAGCCAACATGTATAAATAAGTTCATTGTTTTGTTCTTGGCCTCAAAAGCTTCCATAATGAGTTTCTGCTTCATCATGAGTCCAGAAAAAATTAACACGGACTAGATCATTGCATGAGTATACGTAATATTTTTCCAGATCTATTCATTACTTCTCTTCATCATCTGCTTGTGTCGCCATGAACATCTCATAAAAAAGGATGAGACAACTAGGGGTATAAAACGAGATTAAGCAGAATTTTTGTGTTTGTGAAATATTTTGGTATTGGATTGACAGTGCATGAACTTACCATTCCTAATTCTTGCCTAAGATGACAAAATCTCTTCTAGAAGTGGTTTAGTTAAAATATCTGCAACTTGATTATCATACCATATAAAACAAATTTCTATATGATCTTTTTGTAAATGTTCCCTTATGAAATGGAGTCTAATTTTTATATGCTAGGTCCTAGAATGCAGCACAGGATTTTTTGTAAGGTTAATTGCACTCATATTGTCACAATCCTAAATAATTGTATAGCAACATTTCTGTTCAGTAATGATGACCCAGATCTTCTTTCCATTTGCCCTTGAATCATGCTTGGTCTTGATTTGTTCCACACCCACAGTTGGCTTTTCCTTCTATAATTTCTCTTGTTGAGATATGATCCTATTATAAAGAGAAATATATGCAGATCCATTTTCCCTTTTTTTGTGTTTAAATGTATAATAGCGGAGATAAAAGAGGACTAAATATTTGTCATTACTCCATGATTATATGTGGGGTATTGTGCCAAGTGAAAATTTAATTCTTAGAAGAGAGTATCCTTCCCATGTATTTTATTTGCTTGAATCACTCTTATTCAGAATATATATGCGCTATTCCTTGTAATTTGTCATAAGCATTAATTAAAATTCTTGAGTCAACATGGATCAAATGACGTCATTGCTCCTTATCATAACCTTTGTGTTAACATGGATATAGCTTAGTCATTGATTTATTATTTGAAATATAAATGAAATCCCTATTTTCTAAGTTGATACTCTAGCTTATAAGCAATTGGAATGACTTTTTCCCCAACTTCTTAAGGTTCATGTCATGAACTTTCTCTTCCAAAAACTTAAGTTGTTGAGAAGTAACAGACCCCCTCACGCAAGCAAATGGCCATTGGACTTAAAGCATAGACAATGCATAAGTTTAACTTACCTTATGCTGAAATTTAATTTTTATTTTGATGAATAGGGGCAACATGGATTAAACTATAAACCACTTGGTCATAAAAGATTGGATACCATGCAATAAAATATCTCTCTTAAAAACTTAATTTGTTGGATAAAAGAACATAAATGGTTTTACATCTACCAGTCCATAATACCTAGGCCTCAATTTTAGATTTACCGTCTTAGCCAAAGTCTTCAATTTATCAGGTTGAATATTAAAAACAAAAAACACATATTCAACTTGATATTCTACCTTTGTCCTACACTGCACATTCTTTTTTGAGCTTAAACCAAATGCTCTATCAATTCGTCGAGCATGTAATACCTCTCAGCCATGCGCCTAGTTTTCAGAAATTTTAATATTTCCTTCACAAATTCTGAAAAACTGAAAATAAAAATTGAAAACTGGAAATTCAAACCAAACAGACCCCTAGATTTCAATGATTTGTTTATAGATATAGTTTATGATAGTAGCTAGCTTTAGTTTAAACTACCTAGACCTAGAATAGCAGCTACCTAGTATACACTAGGATAGGTTGCAGGATACAAACTGCATCGCTAGAGTAAATGACACCTCTATAAATCCTTAAAAATATATAATCTCTTGTAATAATTCAATTCAATCAATAGAAAATTTCTGCAGTTCAACTTCAGATGTGAAAACTCTCTCTCTCTCTCTCTCTCTCTCTCTCTCTCTCTCTTTTCTACTTTCTTCTACTTTCACAGCCACCAAACACTTTCAACATAAGCCCACACAAATACCTCGCTACAAAATTTTGACAAGATTCAGTAAATGGTGCTTAGCAGTCCAGTGATATTGTAAGATTGCATCACATCACCAGGGCAAAGCACATCCATGAAAAATTATTTGCTTTACCAATAACATGAAAAACTATAATTTTCTTTTTCCTCCAAAAATAATCATTCATTAAAAGGTAACGAGGAAACACACAATTTCATGGTAGTACCACATCCCCCACCTCCACTTAAAAAAGGAAAAGGTTAAAATATACCTTTGGTCCTTATTTGTAACATTGATTTTGAATTTACTCCCTATAAAGAAAAGGTTTTTAAAACAATTCCTACACATACAACCTTTTCGCAAATAAGCCATGTTATTTGTCATATAATAATCAATTAAGCAAGTGAAACAGCAAAATAAATTATGTCAACTAGAGTTATAACTTCATTAGTGGGTCATCTGATGCGATTAATCAAGTATAATCTAATTATTTCACTTGGTGACTATGACATGATAAATGACATATTAACTATTTCAATTGGTTAATTGACTATTACGTGATAAGTGCCATTACAATGGTAGGTAAGGACTTATTTGCACCAGATGTCATGCACAGGGACTATTTTAAAAACCTTTTTCATGTAGAGACTGGTGTGTTTGCGAGTTCGATTTAGAAGGGAAATGAAGAGGAAGGAAAGGTTTTGGAGTTTAACCGTGTTCAAGAGTTTTGTTTTTTTAGGAGGGAAAGGTTTTTGAGGATTTTTATTAACCCCTCAAAACCCTTCAAAATCCCTATTTTATGATTCCCCGAATTGGGGGATTTGAAGAGATTTCAATTTAATTTACGTTATTATCCTTATTAAAAATAAATAAAAATAACATTTTGTCAATCCATTTTAATTTCGCATTCCCTCCCATTCTCACATCAATTTTTCATTATGTTCCCACCAAATTTCATTACAAATACTTATCAGATTATATCTTTCCAAATCAACTCACATTCGCTGATTTCAAATCATTGAAACCTCTAGTCCACAAACAAAATTCCAGATCACACAAGAAATTAAAAAAAAAAAAAAACTAATGCAAATTCACTTATTTCAATTATTGAATTTCAAATTACAAGAATTTTGGAGCACTGAACTTAAATCCAAACTACCTTCTTTTTTATTAAACTTAAATCCAAACCAGCGAAATGCAGATGCACATGATTTCAACTCATTGAATTTTAATCATGATTTTTTTTTTTTACCAAAATACCCTTTTTTTGGAAAAATATGTTGATATATATACATTGATATATATAATTTCAATCATGGTGTGGTTTTTTTTTTTTTTTGGGGGGGGGTAACTGGTTTTTTGCCAAAAAAAAAAAATAATTGAGCGACTTTTATAGAAGTAAAGAGTAAAATTATAAAAAAAAATTGAAAATGAAAATATTTTCAAATGAAAAATTGTAAAATATCTACTAGAGTTTTAAAATCAATATTAATATAAAACATATTAACTATAAAAATATTAACTGTATTGAATTTATTTAAATTAAAGGTAAAATTGTAAATATATATTATAAGCTCTCCATTTCCTTTTCTTGTCAATTTTAAGCTCGTGAACAAGATTAATTGAAATTTTTTAAAACATTTCCTTAGCTTTCCCCTCATTTCCTTTTGATACATTTCCTTTCCTTTCCCTCGAAACTCACAAACATAGTCTAAATTAAAATCAATGACACATATAGGACCAAAATTAAGCTTTTAACAAAAAAAAAATTATTGAAAGGATTGATGATAGACTTTCAATAGATGCAACTTGAGTGAAAATTCAAATGATCATATTTACAATACCTAGGGTCATTCCCATCTCTATCCAGCTCCTCAAAGAACCTCTTCCCTGTAAAGATAATGAGGATCACTCCATATGACACCATAATAAAAGATTATCGTATAACAATCAAATTAAAAAAAAAACGAAAAAACAAAATCTTAACTAACTTGAGTGACCAAAGATGTCAAACGAATCAGCTGAAAGGTAGCAAACAACTAAGAAATAATACTTACTCATACAGCTAATGTTTCACAAGTTCAAAAGTTAATTCACATTGGGCGTTGAAGCCAGCTCTTATCGCCCGGTGAAAAGCCATTGCTGATGACTAGGACACCACACTACTTCAAAAAATATTTATAACCACATCAAGCATTAAAAATTTCACATATTATAGATGCAATGAGCCACAATGTTGACCCCACAAATCCTATCTCTGCCTAAATGAAGTCAAATATCTCACCCTTTGTGACACCCAAAGGACTTCAGCCTATGACCTAGCTATGGAACCATTTGCAGGGTAAAGTTCTTACCACTAGCAAAAGGTTATACCTGATGGCAAGTGTGCAACTTTATTTCTGTTTATATGGTTTATCTTGTATATTATTTGTTAGAGGATTAGATTAGTTACTTAAAGATTATCTTATCATATCCCTAAATTAGGATTCTTCTTGTACATTGTGTACATAAATATTAGTGTTGAGGGTAATTTCTCTCAAGCAATTTAGTCAAAACTCTTTCAAGTCGGTATCCAAAGCGTGAAGAGAAACCCCAACTGTCAAGAAGACCCTCTATCGTCTGGTGAAGAACAAAATTCCAGCCGCATGTCACTCCAGTTGGTTGATAAGATTGCCGTGTCATGAGTCCGACAATCTTTTATTGTTGTCTACTACTATCTGCCAGCTGCTGCCATCCATCACTGCCAGAAAATTTTTGCAACAAGTATTTTGACCTGCAACACCACCACCAGGATTGCTGTCACCTTCTTGCTCCAGATCTGTCTTAATCGCCTCAAATCGGACCTACATGCACCCTGACAATGACAGGCACTACTAGCTGTCGGGAATCAAGATGATTCTAACCGGAAATTCACTTGAAATGGTATTGGACAAGCTTGATAGCATGTATATGGTCCTCGTCCTATGACAAGCACTACTAGATTAAATGTTAAGCCTACAAATCGTACACAAAATGCAGCCAAATAAAGTCAACTTGATGTTATCAGTAAGCAGTTTCAAAACCGAATATTAAGAGAAAAAAATTCACATCTTAAAACCAAAATATGAACCTTTGGTTAAAGATAAATTGCCTTCACTATATAAGGTATTTTACATTGTTCACAGAGAGGAAAGTGCTAGAGCTGTCATGCTTGACAACAAACCCACTGGCAGGTCTGCTTTGGCAGCAAACGAGACAACCAAGTCAGGTTCATCCTCTTTGAGGCTTAACAGAGAGAGTCATTGGTTTTCCCACTATAAGGAGTCATTGGTTTTCCCACTATAAGAAGTCTGGTCACACCAAGTAGAATTGATTCAAATTTCATGGAAACGGATCAAATCCTTAGCTGCACAGGAGGATTTAGAGGTATGAATAGTTCAGAGGTGGAGGATAAGGCTCTAGCCCTTGGTAACGATGACCTTGAACAATAGCGGATGCTGATTAGCCCGCTCTAGAAAACCTTTTGGCTCTTACTAGCTGTCCTTGTCTGGCAAAAACTTATGTCTAGAACTGTTCCTGGGGATTTTTGGATAATTAACTCTGATGCAACCAATCATATGACCTTTAATTCCCCACATTTTTCATCTTACCATCCCTCTTCAACAAAACACCAAAGCTAATGACACTCATAAGACAAACCAAACTGGCCCAAGACATGCAAGTCGATGCTACAAGAATATTTGTCCATTTCACATAGATTCATGTCTGCTAGAATTATAGACCCCACAAAAATGTAGCAAAATTCTCAATGTTTTCTAAGTATCACAAAACTCATAAGTCCTACATCACTTTACACTACACTTGCCAATCCTTATGTTTGGAAAAAGAGATTATTCCCACTCATTTAGGCACACTGATAATGCCACAGAACATGTAGATGCACCTGTTAACAAGTGCATTTCACAATTCAAACATTAAAACCACAACATAATCAAGGGGATATTAGGTTTCACTCAAAATGATAAACCAAGTTACCAACAAGAGTTTTCATGGGCTTTATGGGCCTAAACTTTATATTATCTACCCCGTTTAAGATGTCATACCTTCAGGTTCTTCTGTGTATGCTAAGAAATCTTGTTCAGAGATTAGTTTCTTCCTGTCGTGATGATGTTTAGATATCAGCCGCAGCCCAACCAATTCTGTCAACAAAACAGTTGAAACCTTAGACTTTGCGTGCTCCTCATTGGGTAGCGGAACACACTGTTTGTCAGCGGCAAGCCTCTGAGGGAAACTTTCCCCGGTGTCTTCCTTGTTTTTGACAGTGGCACTACCATCTCCATCTTCTTTTATTGAAGGGCTTGGTCCAAATACACCTGATGGCACACCACCCACCTTTGCAAATCTCAAATCCCTCAAGAACCCATTCACATGTAAAACAGTGAGCTTTATGCAAGAACAAGATTTATCTTCAACATCCATTTTGTGAGATCTCTTTCTCCCTGATTTGAGTGGGGCCGGCAAAACCTGAAGAAACCCATTAACCAGCGAAGACCAAGTAACTGCAAACTGCAAGCAATTTGGAAGAGACCCATCTTCTTTAGCCACCACCTTCTTCTCCTTCAACGCTGTACCCAACACTCCACCCATGTTCACATTTCCTAAATCTTGTGAAAGCATATCCAATAAAGCCTTCCCATTTACCCTCGTTGACAACGCTCCCTTTTTCTCATTGCCACCCTTCTTGTTATTCACACCACAAATCTGAAACTTGCCACCTTCATTCTCCTGTGCAATCAACTGAACCCCGTTTCCCTTGTTCCTGGCCGCAACCCAGCATTTCTCAAGATCCTTGGCGGCCTTCCTAATTCCCACTTCCAATGGCAGAAACGCTTCTTTCACATCACTAATCGAATTGAAGAAAAACTCAACTGGGTCATTGCCTGACATCATTACAGACCAACCCTTTGAAAAACTCACAAAAGTTCTAAGCACCTTTGTCAGTTTGTCCCAATTTTAACACCGCTCCCTGTTCAGAACTTGCAAAAAGTGCAAAATGAAAAAAATCATTATGCACGCGCGCACAGTTTTAGGAACCAACTATATCAATTTATTTGCTGCCAAGATCACTAGATCAGCGTGAAAAACCAATTAACCTGTTTTGCCCAAAACTGCAAGCACCCCGTATATTTGAACAGAGATCCAATGAAAACGTTTATAGTTTTGTTCAAGATATACTCCATTCTTTGGCTGAGAACAAAGCTTCACAAACGAGAGCTGCCTATGCAACAAGGAAGAAGCAGAGCGAATCGAAGAATCTAGATAAGAGGCTGGAACTTGCAAGCAGTGCTTTCGGACAGAGTTTTGTGCTGTGGCGGTGACAGAGGAAGTACAAAGAACAAGACTAGAATACAAAAAAAAAAAAGGAAACGATAAGACAGAAAGCGGAGTTATTTCGTACTGCTACCGGATACAGTGGGAAACAGAGAGTTCTGGATGGGCTTGCAGTCGAGTCAACTGTGGTGCATCCGTGCACTAGATTGACAAACCCCGGAGTTGGTCGCTATCCCTGATAGACGAGTTAGTGACAACATGGCCATTCGGGTATAAAATTACATTCGCGTGCCTTCGTACTTTTGAATGTGAGTCCGGCTGCACATGCAATTTCGTTATATAAGGTTATTTGTGTTATGAAATCTATCCATTTATGGATTCCCAATTTTTAGCGATTTAGTTAAGATTTAATTAAATTAGATAAAATTTGTTATGATTTATGTGATATTATATTTCTTCATTTGCTATAAATAGTTATTTGATGCCTCATTAGAGGACCTTTTGAGACTATCAATAAGACTATTCTTTCTTTTCTTCTCCATTATTCTCTTCATGCTTACTTCTTTTTATAACATTCAGGCTCTTATCTCCTAAGAGAGAAGATTTTTGTATGTGAATCTTTCAAACCTTGAATTTGTTACCCTTGATATTTCTGAAAATTACCTATCTTTAATCCTAGATGAAATTCACCTTGATTCAATGGGTCTTGGAGACACATCAAACAAGGAAATGCTACATCCCTGAAGGATCGAGCAAAGGCTATGATTTTCCTTCGTCACCTTCACGAAGGATTAAATTGAATATCTTACTCTAAAAGATTGTGCAGATCTTTGGAGAAGCCAAAGGTATGATCACCAAAAAGTGATACTTCCACAAGTCAGGTATGAATGGCTACATTTGCCTTCAGGAATTTAATTCCATAAGTGAGATAATTCCGCAATGTTTAGAATTACCTCACGCTTGAAATTGTGCTAAAATATCACTGATAATGATATGTTGGAAAAAACATTCTCGACCTTTCATGCCTTGAATGTGCTCGAAAAAGCAGGATGAGAAAAGGGGTTTACTAAATATTTGGATTAATTTCATGCCTTCTTGCGTAAGAATAATGAATTGGTCATGAAAAATCATGAAGCTCGCTTTGTTGGCTCTACTCCATTCCCTGAAGTAAATGTGACAGATTATAACCCCAAAAGTGGTAAAAATCGTGATTTCAATAAAAAAAACACGATGAAGGAAAAAGAAAGACCGTTTTCATGTGCTCTTCCTCTTCTTCCAAGAATAAATCTTTCAAGAAGAAGAATGAACAGAGTAAGGATTCAGAGAAATGCTACCGATGTGGGGAAAGGTCATTGGCACGTACCTGTCGTACCCCAAGACACTTGGTTGACCTATATAAGGCATCAATAAAAGAAAAAAAGGAGAGGCAAACTATGTTTCTAAAAGATAATTTAGGCAGCCATACCATGGTGAATTCGAGCTATCTTGATGTATTGATTTTTGAGGATCCTGATGGGAATATTGGTCATTGATTATGATGGGAATGTTTAGTAATTAAATTAGTCTCTTCCAAATTTTTTTTTCTTTTTAGGATTCCTTTTCTTTTAATTCGTTAGGAACTTCTGAAGTATGTAATCTCATTTAATAAAAGTAATGTTTTATTTTACATTTATTATTATTTTTTATTATTATTATTAGATCCGAAGATCATGAGTGATATATATTTTGTTTAAGAATACAATCATGGCTGATATTAAAAAAAAAAAAAGAGGGAGTTTTAGAGGTCATTAAGATAATTGTGCTATATATATTATATCTTCTACACTTACTATTTTTTTTTTCCTTTACAAAAGATATTGTGGAACTATTTATATTCCACATTTGAATCCATGAAATCTCTCTTCTTGATGGTCATAACTCATAAGACTAAAATGCTAATAATATACATATTGTTATAAAAAAAAAAAAAAGGGTAAGGTATGTGAGTTCTATTTTTACTTCTATAAAAGTAAATATATAATAAATGCTGATTGCTTGATATTTTTTAATTCATATATTAAATGCAATGATGCTTTTGAAATTAATTGTATTTTATATATATATATATATATATATATATATATATATATATATATATATATATATAATATTTTTGATGTTGATATATTTTATTTTCTTTGAAGAAAATGATCAGGAAAAATAGTGAAATATATGTCTTGCTGATTGCAATTACACACATTATTCTCAAAATTAAGATTTACTTCACTCATCTGAAAATGGAAAAAGCGAGTGTTAATACCATTATTGGTAGTACTGATATATGATTGAAGGCTCCTGAAGAGCTATTATTTTGTTCCTAGGGGACAAAGTTCATCATAAATGATGCATTGTTTTCTATCAAGTCTCAAAGAAACTTACCGAGTTTCAAGGATATTCGCCAAAATGGATATCACATTGAGACGTAAATGAGGGAAATAATGAGTACCTCTATATTACAACTTGTGATTCAAACAAGAAAGTTGTACTAGAAAAATTGCATTCGTTTTGTTCGCTATATTACACTAATATTAGTGCAATTGAATCAAATGCTATTGTAAACCAAAAGTTTACTAGCCCAAATGATTTTAACATTTGGCATGATCGTTGGGACATTCTGAGCAATAATGATACGAAGGATTATAGAAAACTCACAAGGCATTTATTGAAGAACTAGAAGATTCTTCAATTTAATGAATTTTCTTGTGCCCGTGTTTCAAGGAAAATTAATTACACGGCCCTTACCAGCAAAGATTGGATTTGAATCCTTGAATTTCTGGAAAAGAATTCAAGGTGATATAGGTGGACCAATTCATCCACCTTGTGGATCTTTTAGATATTTCATGGTCATAATTGACGCATCTATGAGATGGTCACATGTGTGCTTATTATTATCTCGCAACTTGCGTTTGCGAGATTACTTGCGCAAATTATTTGACTAAGAGCACAATTTCCAGAAAATCCAATCAAAATAATTCGCCTTGATAATGCTGTGAATTCACTTCTCAAGCATTTAATGCTTATTATATGGCCAGTGGTATAAATGTTGAACATCCAGTAGCTCATGTTCATACACAGAATGGGCTAGCCGAATAATTTATAAGCGCCTCCAAATGATTGCTAGACCATTGCTTATGAGAACAAATCTCCCAATCTCTGCTTGGAGACATGCCATTTTGCATGCTGCACACTTATACGTTTGAGACCAAGTGGTTATCATAAATTTTCTCCCTACAATTAGCTTTTGGCCATGTCTAAACATATCCCATTTAAGAATTTTTTGGTGTGCGATATATGTCCCAATTGCCCCACCTTATCGCACCAAAATGGGACCCCAAAGAAAATTGGGAATATATGTTGGATATGACTCTCCCTCTATAGTAAATTATCTTGAAATACAAATAGGAGATGTATTTAAAGCTCGATTTGCTGATTGTCATTTCAATGAAGTAATGTTTCCAACATTAGGGGAGAAAATAGCTGGAAAAGGAACTAAATTGGAATGCATAATCTTTGATTCATTTTGATCCTCGATCAAGGCAATGTGAACTAGAAGTTCAAAAGATTATACATTTGCAAAGAATAGCAAATGAATTGCCAGATGCATTTTTAATACAAAAAGGATAACTAAGTCCTATTTACCAGCTGAAAATGCCCCAATCCGAATTGATGTCCTATCTACAATCGGTTAATGAAACAATTACACGCCAGGAAGCGTGGAAGACCTGGTTCCAAAGACAAAAATCCTCGAAAAGAAGAGGGGCAATGATGTTATAAGGCAAAGATTCTCTTGAAGAAGAGGATAGAGACATAGTGAGGACATCTGAGAGTCCAGAATTTCTGACATAATTGAAACGCTAGAAGACGTTCAGGTACCTGAAACCAATCAGAATATTGAAAATGATGAGATTTCAATAAACTATGTCTCTATAGAAAAAGATGGATCCGAACAGATTGTTGTCGACAACATATTTGCATATAATGTAGCGCTAGATATTATGCATGAGAATGAGGATCTTGAACCAAGAAGCATCGAAGAATGTCGTAGAGATGATTGGCCAAAGTGGAAAGAAGCCATGCAGGCTTAATTAGACTCACTTGCAAAACGTGAAGTCTTTGGACCTGGAGTCCAAACACCAGAAGTGTGAAACCTATGGGATACAAATGGGTATTTGTGAGAAAAGAAATGAGAAAAATGAAATTATACACTATAAGGCTCGACTTGTAGCACAAGGTTTCTCACAAATGCCTGGTGTAGATTACGATGAAACGTCTCCCAGGAGTGGATGCAATAACGTTTCGATATTTGATTAGCTTATCTGCAAATAATAAGCTAAATATGCATCTGATGGATGTTGTGAAGTTATCTATATGGTTCATTAGATAATGATATCTACATGAAAGTCCCTGAAGGATTAAAGATATCAACACATCCAACGAACGCCCCTAGGGAATGTACTCAATTAAATTGCAAAGATCTATATATGGTCTAAAGCAATCTGGACGGATGTGGTATAACCGTCTCAATGAGTATTTGATTAAGAAGGGGTTTAAGAATGATGCTATTTGCCCATGTGTTTACATAAAGAAATTTGCATATGGATTCATTATAGTTGTTATGTATGCTTGATGACTTGAATATCATTGGAACTTCTAAAGAGATTCCCATAGTCATAAAGGATCTAAGAAAAGAGTTTGAGATGAAAGATCTTGGAAAAATAAAATTTTGTCTCCCTTAATATCGAGCACTTAGCAAATGGCAAATTTGTTCATCAGTCAACTTACAAGAGAAAATCCTTCAAAGATTTTATGGATAAATTACACCCATTAAGTACCCCAATGGTTGTTAGATCATTGGATTTGAAAAAGGATCCATTTCGTCCTCGTGAAGATGACGAAGAAGTTCTTGGTCCTGAAGTACCATATCTTAGTGTCATTGGAGCACTTATGTATCTTGCTAATAATACACAACTTGACATAGCATTCTTCTAAGTGTATTAGCAAGGTATAGTTCTTCTCCAACTAGAAGGCATTGGAATGGAATTAAACAAATACTTCGGTACCTTCAAGGAACAATTGATAGGGGGTTATTCTATTCATATCAATCCAATTCACAATTGATTGGCTATGCAGACTAGGATATTTATCAGATCCACATAAAGGGAGATCTCAAACAGGTTATTTATTTACATATGATGATACAAGCTATATCATGGAGATCTACAAAACAGACCTTAGTCGCTACTTCTTCAAATCATGCAGAAATAATTGCAATACATGAAGCAAGTCGTGAATGTTTCTGTAAAAGCAATAAATCAACATGTTCGAATGTCATGCGGATTATCTTATAAGGAATAAACTCCAACAACTTTGTATGAGGACAATGCGCATGCATAGCTCAACTCAAAGGCGGTTATATCAAAGGAGATAGAACGAAACACATTTCTCCAAAATTCTTCTTTACACATGACCTTCAAAAGCAAGGAGCAATTGATGTCCAGGAATTCGCTCAAGTGATAATCTAGCAAATTTATTCACGAAGTCACTTCCTACATCTTCTTTTGAGAAACTAGTGCACAAAATCGGATGCGTCGATTGAGAGATCTTCAAGGATGCTGCTAAGAGGGGAGACATACTGGACTCTTTTTCCTTAATCAAGGTTTTTATCCCAATAGGTTTTTCCTTGATAAGGTTTTTAATGAGGGCTTTATATTCCCACTATGAGGATATTGTCTCTTTTCCTTTTTACTAAGATTTTTTCCCATTGGGTTTTTTCTTAGTAAGGTTTTAATGAGGCATATCCCTGATGGACATCCAAAGAGGAGTGTTATGAAATGTTATCCATTTATGGATGTCCTAATTTTTAGCTTATTCAGTTAAGATTTGATTAGATTAGATAAAATATGTTATGATTTGATGTGATATTATCTCTCTTCCTTTTGCTATAAATAGCCCTTTGGATACTCTATGCAGTACCTTTTGAGACTATCAATAAGACTATTTTTTCTTCTTCTTCATTATTCTCTCCATTCTTACTTCTTTTATAACAATTTGTACTCATATTTTATGGGACATCATACTAATACACTTTCATATATCATTAAATGATATGTGAATCTCAAATTAAGTAGAGTTCATATCTCATTCAATAATAGATTGTAATGTATCGAATTGCATTTACGAATGATAAGTATAGATAACATTTCTCTATTAAATTTACTATTTGACCAACTTGACCCAATTTAGTGTAATCCAAATATGTCCATCATAGTTTGACTTTTGGGGTTTTAAAATATGATTTAATTGTTTAAACAAAAATATATGATTTAATTGGAAAGGACAAGAAAATTTAAAAAAAATTACATATTTATTTAATCATATAGTGGGGCATTTTACCCAAAAAAAATTAATTACGGATCTTCATCCGTTTTGATATTATTTACTAATATATATCACTTTTTGAATTATAGCAATACGGCAAGTGAGACAAATTATGTGAATATATGTTGAAGTACAAAATGAATTATACAATGTGTCAACGCACAAAACGGCGAGCTATGATGTAATGCATGCAATCAATCTGACCTTTAAGTGAGAATATCATACGTAAAACGGCTAGTTGTTAGCGTATTAGCAAAATGGTCCACAACCAAATGTGTTGGTAATATGTTTAACGGCTAAATGAACTAGGCGTGGTGGGCCACTATAAAGTGGAGTCCTTTTCGTGGTGGACCTCGTTCTTGCTTTTTTTGTTTTTTATTCAAAGAGGGTGAAAGAGTTGGAGTAGGAGAAAAGTAGTCTAAAAGGCATGGAAAAACAATTTATCGTTGGGATTGTGACATATCTCGATTCTAATGCGCAAGTAATTTTTTTTTAGTTAAATATTATAATTTTATTTATTGTATATGTAACACCTAATATTTAATCCAGGATGCTTAGGACGTATTCAAGTTAATTATTAGTTATTACCTTTTGTTTCAGTCTTTGACTTTAAATTGTTAAAATATTTAATGAAAATACGGGTAAATTTTTTTTAAAACTAATATTAAAACGTGAGCCGCGTATAAAGAAATAAAACACATCATAAGCATACGTAAAATCATGAGCAGAAACATATCATCATGGATTCATATATATATATATATATATATATATATATATATATATATATCACCAACATCAAGTATTCCTTTTTGCACACCAAAATATACATATATGTAGCATAGTATCCTACCCACCAACAAAGGTTGGGTTAAGTACAATCATCTATAGAAATCATGAAAATAAAGTTAAGTACAAGCTAGCCAAAACCTCTCCTCCCCCTACTCCTTCTCAGAGTGCACCTAAGTAGATAACCTCTAAATAAAAAATGCAAAAGAAGCTATCATATCCAAGAACGTGCACGGGTGCTTCAGGTTTGCCTAGGCTCCTACTCATACCTCCCTGAAAGGAGGAATGTAACTAAGCACCTTAGCGATATCGGTTAGATCAAGTAGTCCTCTACGATGGACATGGGCTCCACGACAAGTTCGAGTAGCTCCCCTAACACCTCTCAGGGGCTAAGTCACAGGTAGCCTCTCCCTCACTACCTGCCTCGTAACTCCATGGATGCTGAGTGTAGAACGCTCAAGGAATGCATGAGGAGGATCCTCAGATGGGTTTGTCGATGGCTCGGTCTGGTGAAGGGTGATCGGGGGATGTAGAGGGATAATCACGAACAGTGGAAGCAGGAGGGCGAAGTCGACGAATTGCTCCCTATCCGGATGAGCACGCTCAAATGAGTTCATCAATAAACGAGGTGGTGGTAGAGAACCTGGAGCCTGGTAATTGGGTGTGCAAAGGGCGCTTCATGAACGCAAAAGGCGGCAACACATCGATCCACAAAGAATACGTCTGGTGAGTGGTGTCGAAGTGCAACTCCTAGGTGGGAACATCAACGTGTATCACGAAGGACGCCATCAACCTCTAATATGAGAGGGAAAGAAGAAAGAGGGAATGAGAATCTTATACAAGAATCTCAGGAGCAGTGGCTTTTCTCCTCTTAACGTGTATCATCATCTATGTCCTCAGGAACTTAGGTTTCATTATAAAATAGTGGGCATACATATATATATATATATATATATATATATATATATATATATATATATATGTAGTTCATTGATTAAGTTTCAAATACCATTAGCCGAAGATCCATGTCTTTTAGTATGAGTCTTGATATTATGAATGCATCATATTATACCATGAGTGCATGTCAATGCCAATGCAATATACCATAATAAACATGTTAAGTAAGCATAGCATAAAGAATATGATTATCATAACATGATCCCTTTTTCTTTATTTCATTAAGTGACTTAAACTTCTTTATCCTCTTTTATGGGGGCCACCCTAATACTCTCTCCTTTCGAGAGTTCTAGGTTATGGCTCTACCTAAACTAGCGTCACTAGTCTACTCTTATCCTCTTGATAAGCTAATTTCCAACTCCCAAAGTACTGGATAGGGGGCATAGGATCACCTTTCATAGCCATTAATTCCTAGTCTAAAGGGTCATTATTGGATCACCTCTCATAACTATTAATTCCTGAAATCTAGAGGGTCATTTCCATGTATCTTATGTCGCCTTAATCTTAACATGTTAATTAGAAGTGCAAGCATCAGCATTTAATTACATCATTATAACTTATTAATCATTTCATGCTCATAGAACATATCAACTATGCATCTCAAATATCTCAATCATAAATGCAACTCATCATAACATAATTCACATAAGCATGCCATTATCAACATCTTATTGAAAGGTAAACATGCTCCTACCCAGGTATGTCGAATCAAGAACCCAACTCAGCTAATACACATGCTATGCTCACCAACATATACATATTGTACTAAAGATCATCAAGATACAATTCACATTTTCATCCTCAAGTTGTCAGGATTACTCATTAGCCCTTAAACCGGTTAAAACTACAAATCGGTCTAATCTAACACTTGTAATTATTCTTTTATGCATCTAAGAGACTAACAATGGTTATTACAATAATTTTCACTAACTTTCAACCTCATGAATATTACCAAATAGCATTGGATAGTGTTAGAAAATTTAATCTTAAGAGTTCTAGCAATTGCATTTTTTACCCTTTCTAATTACCGGCTTTTCCTAAGATGCTAAAATTAATTCCCACACTAATTATTAGTGATTCTTACCAATATACATAGTGTCAAACAGAATTATTTCATGCTGGAACAAAATCCAAAATTTCAATTCCTAAGTGCTCTAGAAAACACATTTTTTATCCTTTCTAATTAGTAGTTTTTCCCCGAGTGCTAAAAATAATTATTACACTAATTATTAGCAATTCTTACACAATTAGACAATCCCAAACAGCATCATACCTAATCAAATAATCCTAGTCAGTAGCCAAAATTCAGATTTCTAGAAGCTTTCAAAAATTACAATTTTACATATTTCTAGTTACTAGTCTTGCCTAATGTGCCAAGAATGATTTTTACCACAACTAATAGTAACTTTCACACCTCTAAGTCATTCCAAGTAGCATGTTACAGAATTTATAAGAGAAAAACAGAAACCATTGGTTTGGTTTCTAAGAGCTTTGAAAATTGTATTATAAATCATTTCTAGTTACTAGTTTTTCTTAAAATTATTTCAAGACATTGAAAATACATGAAACCTTTTTTATCCCCTTTGAAAACATACATAATACTCCTCAAAATAGTGGCAACACTAAAATTTTTATCAATGTGGTTTCATACATAACAATCACATTTTTACAACTTTTAGAGTTTCTAATGCTTGCAAAAATTTCAAGATACAATTTTGAACCTTAACATAAAATAAAACTCACTCTAGGCCCATCATCATCATGAGGCCGAAATCACATGCTCAAAATATGTCCATGGTCAAGATTTCTATTTAAGATACAAGAGTAAGTCTTTGAGCTCTAAAAATTTAGGTGATGACAAAAATTATAAACATGTTATGCAATCTCATTTTTAGTCTTTGTTATTATAAGGTGTTGGCTTGGAAATATAAATATGATGTGCAAGACTTGGAATATAAATATGGGAATGCAGTTTATTTTTAAGTCTTTAAAGTTTAGGTGATAACTTGAAATATAAATATGAAATGTAAGACTTGAAATTTAAACATGGAAATGCAAGTCCATTTATTTAGTCTTCAAGATTTAAGGTAATGACTTGAAAATAAATATGATATGCAAGACATTAAAATATAAACATGAGATGCAAAAGCTTGAAGTATAAACATGATGCAAGTCCATTTTTATTATCTTACTAAAGCTCATTTTAAGATTTTAAAGAATCAAACTCTCAACCCCAATGAATCTTAACAAAATGGAAGGGAGCTTTAGAGTCCTTTAACACCATGGTTCCAAAAATCTCATATCTTGGACTCACCACTAAGCTCAAGAAAATGGGCAAAGAAAGCCATCCAACATTTTATTCATCATGTTTCTTTAAAATCGAAATCAAATCTTAAGCTTTAGAGGTTACAAATGTGATGATTCCACAACTATCATCTATAAACCCCCATCATCAAGCCATGGTCTCAAATATCAAAGAAAGTAAAAACAATATTTCAAAGGAACCAACAAGTATTGTGCATTGCTCATTCTTTAAAAACCAAAAATCAAACAAACATTGGGCTTTAGAGGTCAAGCACATGGTGATATCAAAACCACTATCAAGATCTCTCATTATCAAGCCATGGTTTTAACCATTCATCAATAACCAAAACCGAAAAAAAGAAAGAAAGAAAGGAAGATTCAAATCGAAAAGGAAAAGAAGAAAAAGAACAAAAACTCAACCATTCAACCATCATCAAATCCAAAAATAAAAGAAGAAAAAGAGAAAAAGCTTCAAAATAAACCCTACCAAGAGTGTGTTCTTTGTTTTGGAAAGAGGAAGCTTGTTCCTTTGTAAAGAAATGAGAAGAGTAAATCTCCTCTTGGTGCAAGAATGGATTCGGCCAAGGGAAGAAAAAATGGAAGGAAGGATTTTTCTTGTGTTTTTGAGCTTGGGGATGGAAAGCTTATCTGTCTTAGAGATGATTTATGGTGGAGGTATGGTGGTTTGAGGTTGAGGATGGAAGTTCTTGAAGGTGGAGGAGGAAAAGAGAGAGTTTGCATTGAGAGGATGTAAGAGTTATTTTTTGACACAAAACTCTTGGCCAAAAAAGTGAGTAGTAAAAATGAAAGTATTTGTGAGTATTAGTATATAAAAAATCAAAATATGAGAGCGAAAATATAGGGGGAGGGGAGGCTGGAGCCATTGGCTACCTTTGGGGGGAAGTTTTTAGCTTTTCATGTGTGTTAGAACATGAATTAGAAATAGATTTAATTAGACAAAGGGTTAGGGATTGGTAATTAAGGGTTAGGAGTTGTAATCATGTGTTTAAGACTTTTCAAGACATGGTTAAAGAGTAGTCTTTCACTCTTAGTTTGAATTAATCTCAATCACTTTGAAATTCAAACTCCAACACATTTCCTAAATTTAGGGATGGAGAGAAAACACTATTTGCCAATGACATGACATAAAATCTTATGAGCTCTTTAATTAAGAGTGAGATTTAAATTTTCCTAAACAGTCTTAGACCTAATTAACCTCAAATAATTATTTGAATTCAAGATTAATAATTAAAATTAGTTTATCTTTAATTAGAGCCTAATATTGCATGTATTTAATTAACTGTTAAGTAAGCTCATTTAGCACTAATTAAGGGCAAAAATGTAATTTCACACAAGAATTTCCGGACCACCCAAGACTTTCCAGATACCATGCAACACTTATAATTATTATTTCGAATTCTTCATGGCAGAGTTTGGCCATCAATTAATCTCGCTTTAAATCACCTCAGGGTACTTTGGTAATTTTGCGTGCGAGATAAACCAAGACTGTGATTTTCACCTCTAACATTAATCACAACATCTAATCGCCTTCAAATATTAAACTAACCCTTGAGGATGGCCTAGGGCCATTTTAAGTTTGGGAAATGACCTCAGGGCATTTTGGTCATTTTGAATAGCAGGAAAAATTGGCGTTACAATATAGTGTAGTCGATTTATTTAAATAGTGTATTTTTTATTTGAATAGTGTAGTGCATTTATTTGAATAGTATAGTGCATTTATTTTAATTTATGTAGTTATAGAAACTAATTACTTGAAATAGTTTAATAAATTTTTTGAGATTATGTAGTTGAATTAGTGTAGTGTATACATTTAATTTAGAGTAGTATATAAATTCAATTTAGTTTATATTATGCATGTTCAATTTTAGCATGCCAGTTTATTTTATATTCTCTATTTTTTAATTAATTTTGTTTATTTTATGAATTTTAATATATGACATTTATTTAAATATTTGAGGTTGCTAAGAAATTAGTAATGTTTGGTTTATTTATTTATATTGATTTATGTTTATTTTTAGTTTAAGTTTCTTTTAGTTTGGGTTTGATGTTGCTTAACTAATTTTGTTTACTTTTTAGATTTTATTTATATTTTGTTTATGAATAATTAAGCTTGACAATAATTTAGCAATATAGCTTTACTTTATTTCAGTTAATTTTAATTATATTGTAAAAGTTTAATAATATTTTGTAAGTTTAGTTTGGTGCAATTTAAGGTTTTGCCTAACGAATTTTATTAACTTTTGACATTTTAATATGTTTTATTTATGAATAATTAAGCTTGATAAAAATTTAACAATTTAGCTTTAGTTTGGTTTAGCTGACTCTGGGTAGAAGGCATTATCTCATCATCATCATTGTACAGGATTTACGAGTTTCAACTAAAATCAAAATATCATAATATTCAATGTAAATAATCAATCAATTTTACTAAATAATAAACTAACCATACACCTCATCATAAAAATTAATAACACTAATGCATGAACAAGGATTTAAATTATTTCATTAACCGTTAAACTAAAAAATATTACACTACTTCATAATTAATGATTTAAACAATATTAACTATTCACTTAACAACAAATAATTGAAAAATATTACAACTTAATTCACATTTAACAATGGAAGCGAGTACTCACATACTTCATCAAAAAATAATAAACAATTTAGACCTTAGACTAAAAACTTAATCACATAAGTTACGAAAAAAAAATTAATTCACAAATAACACTATAACTAAATTTTACCATCGTTCGGCTCCTCTTCAAAATCCATCTCATTATAAGGCTCATGCCGTGAATTGGGTTGTCAAGTGGAATGTCTCTACCAACCTTGGCTACCAGTTCTCTCAAGATTAGGCCACTCATCACATTTTTCACATTTACCTTCTCCAATGTTTTCATTAACCATTGGACTTGGCATTGAAATTATCCAGGAAGAAGGTTGAGCTAAGGACAATCCATCAAATGCTTGAACAAGAGTGCTTCCATCAGAGCTTGTCAACAACTCTCCTAAAGCTACGAATACCTCCATAACATGAAGGTCATGAAATTGACTATGATAATCAAATATCATCCTCAAGTCATCGTCACTTTCAATATTGAAACTTCCATACCAAACTGCACCTTGAGCAATCAACATAAGTACGTAGTCGATACACCATTTGAATTATTTCCTTGTTTCTTGCACGCAACTTGTGAAGAATTTTCGCATGAAACTCAGAAAGAGTCATAGATGAATGAACACTAATAAGTAGTGAATTTTGACAAAAACTGGACTCCATCTTGTGAGTTTTGAATTATCTCATCGTTGTAATGAACAACCATATAAAACCTCCCTCCATTTTTTTTTAGCACTCACTCAGCCAAAAAAAAAATCCTTATATGATGCTTCCCACCCGGTATTCATTTGAGAGGGGTTTTATAAAGTAGTTGGTAAAATCCAATATGTTTGGCTGTGGGTCATAAAATGTTTAGCTTGTAAATGTTTTACTAAACATAAAACGGCTAACTGTTAGTCGTTATATCTGCTAAACCTCACGTATTGCATAATACATTGCATTGCTAAGCGTGCAATGTTGTAAAACGGTTAAGTTAGACGTTTCATATAATCTATTTCGTTAATTGTAAGCTATACTGCTATAATTTAAAATAGTGTATATTGGTAAATAATATCAAAACGATATAGACTTAATTAATCATTTTTTTATTTTTAATTTTTGGTAAAAAATCCCATGTAGTGTACATAAATAAATATAGTTACTTTTCACCCTACTACTATATTAACTATGTCATACCAAAATTGATTCAATATATTACACTAGTATTTTTTAACACGTGGGATGTTAACTTAACAAAACTGAATTAATATATAAATATTTTAAAATTTTTATCAAAAAAGATATTTTAAAATCAAGGAAAAATGAAATTTTGTAAAAAAATTTAAAAATTTTTCAATATTTACATAATAAGAGTTATATTATAGTAATTTAAAATAGAAATTGTTTATATTATTATATCATTTTAATTATACTAAACATAGTTAATCAAATCAATTTGAATAAATAAAAAACTTACTCATTAAAGAAGTGAAGTCATAAAAAGAACACCACTTATCTCAAAGACAAACAAAAATATTATGTTAAAAAAACAACAATATTAGGAAATACACAACCATGTCATAGGACAAAATAATCTATTGGGTCTTTGAAAGCTAGGTGTAATGTCCTAATTTTCTTTTTATGCAAATGACTAAAATGCTCTTAAGTTATTTTACATGAGAATTGAAGCTTCCAACTCATTTTCAAGGGGTTAGTTTAATGTTTGAAAGGGACTATATTTGTTTTAGATAGCAATCGGTATAAAAATTACAATTCCTAATTTTTCCCGTGCACAAAAACCAAATACCCTTAAGGTAATTTGATTAGTTATGTGGTTTAGTCCAATAATCACAGGACTTGGATATATTAATTTGAGAGGATATATGATGTTTGAGTGAGTTCTTGAGAGTTTTTGTATAAAATTACCATTTTACCCATAGTTAGTGCTAATTAAGCTTATTTAAAGTAATTAAGGACATATAGATAATATTAAGCTCTAATTAAAGATTAATTATTTTTATTAATTAATTTTGAATAAAAATAATTATTTTGAGTTAATTGAGGCCTAAGAATGTTAGAGAAACTTAATTTCATTCTTAAAGACAAAGGGGGATATTATGATGTCATGACCTACTACATTTGTCTTGTAGTGGCTCCAAGTTATGACACAACTAAAGACAAAGTACTACTTTATTATGACTAATGAGACATTTACTGATGATTAATTTAAATTAATCTTGGTTAGACCAAGTTAATCCTACTTTGACCATTGCTTTTATTAAGCTACCCCTAATTAGTACACTTTCTACCTAAACTATCCCCACCTTTTTATCTAATCCATAAAATACCCTAACCTTAATCCAACCACTCTCATCTCCCTTCTTCTTGTCTTGGCTCCACCCCCTCCCCATTCTTACATTGCATTTTTGTTTACAAAAAAATACACCATCTCATTTCTCGCAACTACACCTACTTTTACCACCTTTAACCTCCAACTCCTTCATTTCTCCACCAAATCTAACAAATAAATACACTTTTCAATACTTCTTCCACCCAACAAACCCAAATTCACTATTAGTTTTTCAAGAAAAGCCTCTTCCTACTTATTCTTGAAGAGGCCGAATTTGTTGTTGAGGAAAGGAAGAGATTTTGTTTCCTTTTTTGAGAGCTTGAGCTTCAGAGCTTGTGGCTACCTTGACCTTCAACAAAGACCCTCTTTGGGTAGGAAAATTAAGTTAGGGCTATTTTATAAATTTTATAAAGTTTGGGGGGCTACTTTGTAAAATTAGAAGTTGTAAAGCCTTTAAAAGTAAATTTTTAGAACTTGTAACATAAAGGAAGGTGGGCCATGGTTATCATATACCTTGGGAATAGGAAAAATGTGTCTTTCAAAATACTCTTATAATCAGACTTAAATCGAATTAATGAATGAGATTTATAACTGTGATTTCAAATGCACTAATAACTCTTGAATATTTGTTGGGTGAAATATAATTATTTATTGTGGTTGATTGTTATAGTTGACCGGATTATGAATAACTGTTGTGACATGCTTGACTAAGATGCATTGATAATATATGTGATATTACTTGTCATATCCTGGACATTGTTGGCTGGACTAGTTGCATGTGCATTTATTCTGTAATTGTTCACGATTGATTTTTAAACGAGTCTCATTAATAGAATGTGTTGAGTCAAACATGCAATAAGACATGAATAATAGAAATTATGAGCTTGAGACATTGTTGCAGGTGTACCACATAGTGCATTTGTGGGCCCACTCGAAATAAGCAAAGTGGAGCAAGTAAGGGTTGTCGGGTGCATTAAGTGTCACACCTAGGCACGAACCATGGGGAATGTAAGTATTAATGTCTATAAGATTAAAGAAGAACCCTCACCCCCCATACACTAGGTTAGATCTGATCAAGGTTCATAATGACTGATCGTATTTATACATCATATTGATGATTATTACATTTGAATAGTCGAGGTTCGGATCCTATCGAGGCTTACGACTGATTGCATTATATAATAAGACTAAAAGAAAACCCTCACCCCCATACGCTAGGTTCAATACCGATCAAGGTTCATGATGACTAATCACATTTATACATTATAATGATGAATATTATCTATGACTAGTCGAGATTCGGTGCCCTCAGATTTCCTCATTAGGCTTCAAAATTCTTGGTTTTTTGCGGTGATGACCATAATTCAAATTCCCTATCCAATTCTATGGAGTGTAACAATAAAAAAAATAACGACACCCATATTCCAAACCTACAGTTATCACTAGTTAACAAATGTTCTGAAAATTTGAAAAAAAAAAAAAATCAAAGGTCTGGAAAGCACATATACATACACATTCCAACCCTACAGTTATCTCATTTTCGCCACACACCCACACATTCTAAAACCAACCCCACACACAAAATCCCATTTTCCAGTTAACCCAAAATAGATCTTAGATCATCCACCTACACCAAACCAGGAGGAAGAATCCACCACTCAACCACCACCATCTCCATGGATGACTAGCTAAATTAGATCCACGGCCAACTTCCTTCCTTGCCATAATCCATCCTCCACTTCACACCACTCCATGGAGGACTAAAATAAGAGGAGGAAGATGAAGAAGATTGCCATCCACGCCCTCGCTTTCTACACCACTCCATGGAGGACCCAAGGCAACGCTTCTTCCACCCGTCGTAATCTTGGCCTCATTGCCGCCTTGATGAAGAAGAAAAGGATGAATAAGGTACTCTTCTATGCCCTCACTTCCATCTTCCAAAAATAACACGCGTGTATTCCCCTTCGTTGATTTGAATTCGTGGTGTTATTTTTTGTTTTGTTTAATTATTTCTGGAACTATTCTATGGTTTTTGTTTGATTTGTTTCTGGAGCATTTCATAGAATCAATTTTTTTTAATGATGTTGGGTTTATGTTAATTTTGTTGTTATTGTTATGCTTCATTTTCGATTTTCTTTTACCTTTCATTCCCATTAAGGTTCAATTGATAATTTATTTTAGGATGTAGGTACTTGGAAGAGAATGGTCATTATTCCTCCACCAATGGTCGTGCTATGCTTGCTTTAATTCGTGGTCGTACATATAAAATCTATAATTCAAAAGAGTAAAATATATTCTTCCTTAAAGTATATTAATATTTCAAAAATAAAAATGCAGCTTCACAAAACTTGTCAAGTTGGTATTGATATATAAAAGAAGAAGATGGTCCAAAGTGATTCTTTATATTAAAATCCCAAAAATAAAAAATGTAACTTGATAGGCATGATAGTAGAAAAACAAATTTTATTTTAATAATAGCTTTTATTTTAAAAACTACCATAAAAAATTAAAACATTAAAGAAAATGTTTTGTTTTGTCATAAAAACAGAGTGGTCATGAGAAAAAAAATCCTCACAATGATTGATTCATTAAGATATGTCAAGCCAACTGATCATTTCACTTTTTTTAACATTGGAAAAGATGACTTAACGTGATTTTTTTTCCAAGTTTTTGGAGGATTTTCCTTCATTTTCATCTCATATAATAATATTAAGGATTTTAAGCATATTTGTACGAATTTTAAGCATGATCAATGACATGTTATGTATGAATTTGAAAAAAATTAAGGCTATGATATATTTGAAATAACTATATTTCCTATGATACTAGCCTTCTGATACATGCCTATCAATACACGTATTTAATTTTTTTAAATATTAATATAACTAAATATATAAATATATTAAATATAAGAAAGTGAAACAAATAATAATATGCCAAAGCATAGTTATTATTTTCATAAAAAAAGGGAAAGAAAAAGACAATAAACGTGAGTGTAGATTTCTGTGTGTGGGAGTCCAATGAAACATATATAGTAATTGTAAATTTTTTTAACAATTTATCTATTTATTTTTATAATTGATATTTTTTAATAAATGCTATAACAAAATTTTGGACTAAAAATAAATTTCATACAATTAAGAGACACCAAAAAACAGTTATTTGAATAGTCCCCTTTATTAATAGTAAGTATAGATTAATAGTATAGATGTTTGATAAATATATTATGTAAATGTTTGATAAATTATGTACACTCAAATATGTATATATATGATTTATGGATTAATATAAACTACTTTTGATGTATGATTAATGGATGATTTATGGAAAGGTTTACCTGATACATGTACTTTTTATTTGGAATAATATATCATATTTTATTTTACATGGTTATTATCAATACATTAATTTGGGTGATTAAGTATTGGATATGTTTATCATGTGCCACTATTTTATACAATCTTTACTATTTTTCAGGGATTGCTTTACACTGTTATCGATGATTTTTAAAGTACCTAATATTACATACCTGTTTTCGTGTACATGATGCCGAATTCAAAATGACCTAGTTCATGATTTTTTTTACCCAGTTCATGAGTTTTACTCTATAATAATATTTACGTAACTCACATTTTTCAAAGTAGCAAATATTGATGTTAATCAACTTAACGTGTATTTTTTAAGTTTATATATTTTAATGTATGAAATAAAGTTAACACATTGTTGGAATTCACTTTTCCCCTTTAAAAATATAGTTTGATAAAAATGTAAACATGTATCATAAATTGATGTAAATTCATTTTCATTTTCAATGCTTTCATGATTTCACTTTCATTGGAAAAACAAACCTTTCTCTTTACATTCCATTAAAGTTTTATTATTATCTTTTATTTACTTCTACATGACACTGACAAAAATGTTTATACTTATTACTATATGTATATTATAAAACAAAAAAATAAAAGATTAATGACAGGAGAAAGGTGGAGACAAAATGCTAGGCAAAGAAAAAAAATATGAACATTGAAAATAGGCATGAATACTTGGCAAGAAGGCGTGAAAATTATCAACCATGTAGCTAATAACACGACATCATCAATTCTTATTTACAAAGTACAATGAGACAAACAAATGTTAGGCAATTGGCTTGCTCTTTACCAAACCAACAATTCAAGCATAGATAAATAGCAATTTTTCATAAAATATAGTATCCATATTTGACCCAACAAAAAAAAAAACTAGCTGCCTAATTAATATGCCAAATAATATATGTATTTTTTAAAAATAAATGCAGCTTCTAATTTTGCCTTAATAAGATTTCAAGGGACTTATGACAATGAAGCAAAACCCAAATAGTTGAGTTTATGACAATGATAATGGTTAGTACAATACTTTAAAATTTGTAATAATTTGACTACTTTAAAGAAATCTTTTTATTTTGACACCATACATTTATTTCAATAATGTTAATTTGTATTTGTAATATAAATAAATTTACTAAATTTTTTAATATATAGAAGATAAGTGGCGTGCTACACATTTTTACATGCATTAAAAAATAAAATTAATTGATAAATTTTAAAAATAAATACAACTTTTAATTTTGCCTCAACAAGATTTCAAGGAACACATGACAATGAAAGGACTTAGCAACAAGTTTGTGGTAATGATGACAATGATTAGTAAATTACCTTAATAATTATTATTCTTTGACTGGTTAAAGATTTCTTTTAACACCATGCATTGATTATTATTATTTAATACATTGATTCTTATATTTGTTAATTTGCATTTCTCATTTTCTTTACTTTTAAAATAGTGTATTTATAAAATAATACATACACTGATAACATAAAAATCATTATTGAACACATATAGGCAGTGCACCTATGTCCATGATTCATGTATGAGACGTAGTTTTTGAGTAAGTCATAATAGTGCTAACAATTTTCGTGAGGTTGCAACAATAATCATTCTTCAATTGGCTAATCCAAGGACCTGTATTCACTCAATGCATGGTTGTTTTACCATGAATCATTTGATATTTGCTCCCTGAGGAAAAATCTTCATCCACAAGCAAATCCTCCTCAAGAGTTGCTTGATATTTTCTAGACCCTTCAAGAGAAGGGAACCATTTTAGAAAACATATTAGATGTTACAACCACATATTTTTATTCACTTTGTGTGGTGTACATGTTGATGAAACAATATCCTCAATAGGTCATGGTATATATACTTTCCAAGCACAAGGAGCAATATATCATAGTATAAGTGGATTCTTTCTAGATGAGGGTTCTAACCCACACTTGTTGAGTTATACATATATGATACTGAACATGAGTTGCAAAATAGAATGATGGAAAATCCCAAGCTACATGAAACTTAAGTTTTTAAATTACAATAGATTCTCCATTTCTATAATCCCTTTGTGCGTGTATTATGCCAACTTGCACTCGACTAGATATTCTCAATTGTACTCTTCTTATTAAAGAGCATCCTCCTAATCAACCACAATATCATCTCCTAATTGCTTCACAAGTTGCAGCAATTATTGTTAGTATGGATATGGAATCAATGGTACATGGAAAAGATATTATGTTGCAAACCTATGCTTGGATAACTAAGGACAATTCGAGAACTGAGTGATATTATGATCCATTGCAATATCCTCTTCTATTTCCAGGAGGATCCTATTTGTGGAATCTTAATACTACAAATCACAATGGCAGAAACATAACATATCGAGAGTATTATAGCTATATGCTCCGGGTATACATATATTCCACATTGTTTATTTATCACAAGACTTAATATCACCATTACATATTATACCACTCATTGACAATTTGATTTATTATAGATTCACCCTAATGATAATATGATAAGTTTCATTATTAAGAGTGGGCTGACTTTTACAATAATATGTTGTAGATAACTATGTCAAGATTGAATCAGGAAGGTTAAGGTGGATTGAGATCATCAAAACAATTTTCGTGCTAAAATGTATCAAGGATTACAAGATGCCTTGCACATAGGAGAAACTAATGTAGTTAAACAACTAAAATAGACTGGTATTTTGTATAATATGAGCTACAACATATAATTTATATAGTTTTATTTTATCTGATACATTTTGCTTTTATAGAAAATGTTGGACATAGGACAATATTGTCATCATCATTTGTTGGTGGTCGTCAAGACATGACACGGCATTATGAAGATGGAATGACTATTGTCCTTAAATATGGAAAACCTCATATGTTCCTCATAATGACATGCAACCCTTCTTGGAATGAAATCACATATCAACTCATGTCTTTTCAACTCCTACAAGATCGTGTTGATTTACTAACCAGATATTTTGAGCCAAATTTAAGCAATTGAAAGATGATGTTATCAATAATAGGGTCTTAGTTATGGTAAAAAGCTATATCTATGTCACTAAGTTTTAGAAAAGAGACTACCACATGTACACATGCTTTTCATCTTAGATGACAATGATAAGTTACAAGACCTGGAACAATATGATAGTGTTGTAGAGTGAGATACCATCTAAGGAAAAAGAGCCACAGTTACATGTAGCAATGCTAAAGCATATAATACATGGACCATGGTACACTGAATCCAAGTTGTTAATGTATGAAGAATGGAACCTATAAGAAAAAATATCCTAAAGTCTTCTTACAAGAAACCCATCATGGTGATGACTCATATCCATTGTATAGAAGATGATTTGGCCAACCTATGCCTCTTAATGAAAATGTCACAATTAATAATAGATGGGTTGTCCCTTATAACCCTTGGCTACTAGTGAAGTATGATTGCCATGTGAATGTTAAAGTTTATAGTGTAACATCCTGAAGTTATTTAGAAATTAATTGAAGCTTTATTAATAAAAGTTTCAATATTATAACAGATGTAGTGATGATGAGGATGACCCAATGGACAAGTAGAAAAAATTTTAGGCCCGGTGTGAACAGTAAGTTTATGCCGTAGAAATAGTAACCTTGAATCGGGACCGGGAGATCCCTAGGACCAAGGAAAAATAGGATAAGGATTGGGATAGAGTATTAGACCCAGATTAATTTCGGGTAATATTCTAATTTTTCAGGTATTGTATTTCACCCATTCTGTAAAATTTAGGTATGTGATTTTTAACACCAAAAGATGGCTTAATCTTTAAGAATTGGATAATGTCTAATCATTTAAACCATGTGGATAGCTAAGATTTAATCTTGACTAATAAGATCAAATCCTAGCCATCCATCTTATTTTCTTTTTATAAGGAAATTCAAACCATACCTACATAATTACTAAACCTAGACTAGGATAATTATAAGATACCAACCTTATCACTTCAACCTTATCATTCTTGGCCAAGCTTCCCAAAATTGGAGCCTCCATTTTCTTTCTTTCCAACAACCTTAAACAAGTTTCAATCACTCCAAAACCTAGCCTAAAGTTGCTAAACACTCAAGCTTCGTTTACTAAACTTATTCTACTCATCACAACCTACAAAACCAACTAATTAGAATTTTGAATCATCTCCATTCTCCACATTGAGCTATCATACCCCACTATTTAAGGATCGGTTTGGTGCTATTTAGAAGGCCTTGAAGTGAGGAAAACTATTTTTGGAACATCCTTTAGAGTTAAAAGCCCTAAAGCTCTAAAAGTAGAGTTTTGTATATTTTCTTGTTCAATTCTATTTTTACAGTTTTTTCATTCCTTGGATTTGATATTTTTGGTTCTAATGTATGGTTACACATAGATATAGATGTGTTTACATTGGTGGAGTAATTTGGTGCTATTAGAAAATCATTTTTGTCAAAAGAAATTCCAAACTAGGTTGATAGATTTTCAAATTTTTCAGGCATGAGTTAGTTCATGATTTTTCTCAAGTGTTTGTAAGTATCTTTTTGAGCTAAAAATTTTATATGATGAATCTAACATCCCAAGGCAACTCCATGAATTTTTTGAGTCATTTTAAAGACTTTTACTATTTTAAAAAAATAAAAAACAGACTATTAAGATTGTTTAAACTGCTAAATTTGAAGCTATGAATTTTGCTAATTTTGTTACTATACCAAATGATTGAATTTTCCTTTAAAATTTTTAAACATCTTAATGTTAAATCATAAATTTCTATTGATTTTTCTGAGCTCATTTACTATAATAACAAAATTGAGAACTTTGGCTTTGAGATAAGATTTGTGGTCACCACCAAATTTATAGAATTTTATTAACATAGCTAGAGGGCTTGTTTTGTCTTGAAATTTTTGTAAGACCTTATGGACACATTGAAGTGTTATGGATAATTTTCTTAGCCTTAATTTTGATTGTTTAAGATGCAAAATAAATTTTGCTACAAAGGTGTGAAATCTACCCATATGCTATAATTGTACTAATGCATTAAATTGGTAATATAATGACATTTGATTTAAGTATGATGCATATGAATGCATGCTATAGGCTTTAAAGATTGATTTATGATTAATGAATGGAATTTCTTGTGAATGAATAACATATGTGATTAATGCATGCATTTGAAAAAAGAAAAGTGGATGATGCAAATATATGTCAAAAGAGAATATATGAACTTTAATTGTGCATGTTCTGACATATGGGCAAAACAAAAACAAGACTTATGTTGAATGAAAAGGGAAGGCAAAATGAGAAACTTCCTTAGAGATATGAGTCGTAGACGTATCGGCTAGAAATAAATCTATGTGAGATTCGAAAAGGAAAAAATGAAGTCCAATAATCACATATAGGAATGAGCTCAGTCCTATAAGGTTTATTACCCATGTATGGTGTTATCCACTAGTACTAGTTGGTATAAACCTAAGTCTTTCTTCTGTTGATGAAAAGAGAAATGCACGGAATTGAGTTCTATGGTCACAAGAGAAAACACATGACTATTTATTGTTTTGGCACATGATTTTACATAAAATTTTTGTATGAATGAAATTACTAGTTATGTTATGTTTATGTTTGAGGGAGTGCCCTATTAGAATTATATAATATTTTCATCCTATATTTGTATGCATTTTGTATATATTGTATTCAGATCCTGAAAATGCTATCAATGGTATTCTTCCTTGACTCACCATAATGGGAGTGCATTATGATCTTGTCCTAGATTCTTTTTTTTTTGTCAAGCTTACTTCTAGATTTGGGCATACGTATTCTTCAATCGTTCTTTTAGAACTTTTGTTTTTACTACCACTTTTGATCCAGAGTTCCCCTATGATGGTGTGCCCCTCCATATGGTACACCATGTTGTATTTATACCGCGCACCGCAATACTCCCTTTGAGGAATGCCCCATCATCGTCTTCATCGTAAGACTCTTACCCATCTACCAGTTCTCATGCCCTGGAGGTGGTGCCATCATACCAATGGCAAATGGCTTCCACTAGGAGAGTAGGAGACATTCAGGAACTCTAATACTTGTACATAGTTGTAACCTAGTTTTAGGACTTTATGAGCCTGGAGACAGTTTTGCTATATTATTTTTTAGGCCCTTTCATGTGTATACGTTCTTTTGTTAGGCACTTGATGCATTTTGGACTTGGTTCCTGATGGTCTTACTAGTAGGCTGACTTAACTTCTAGCGTGATGTATGTTGGATGACTTGTATGTGATGTATGTATATATAAGTATTTGTGAAGTATGGATGGTCGTTTCAATACTTTGGCTTGCTAAATATAAGTTTAATTTTACTTTCTTTTCATTCTCTCAACTAGTATAAATATTATTGGTAAGTGACACTCTTCTAGTTACTATGTTAACACTCAAGTATTGCATGGTAGTTAGGAGGATGTTACATGTAGCAACATTAAGAGCATTAAATATCTTTATAAGTATTACTACAAAGCCCAGATCGAGTAGCTATGGAGGTTTATAGAGGTTCTTATATTGACGAGGTTCAACAATATGTTGATGCTAGATGGATTTGTGCTCCTAAGATATGTTAGAGAATATTTAGATTTAACCTTTACCGAATATATCCCTTTATTGAAAGGTTACAAATCCATTTGCCCAATCAACATCAAGTGCGATTTTATGATCACCAAAGTATTCATGACATTCTAAATGATGAATATTACTCAAGAACAATGCTTACTCAATTTTTCACATTGAATTGCAAAGATCCAAATCTAGATGTTATTTGTATAGAGAAATTCTAGAGCATTGTACTTGAAACAATGGGAAAAAGGAATGGTACATGCAAAGGTCACACAAAAAAGTTGTCGAAAAATTTATATTGTATCTCCTTCAGAAGGTAAGAAATTTTACTTGTGCCTTCTACTATCCAATCTCAAAGGTCTAACCCGTTGGGAATACTTACTTACTACAAATAGTACATGTTTTTCCACATTCAAACAATCAGCTGAGCATTGGGATTATTAGAGAGTGACAATAGTATTCACAAATGCTTGCTAGAATCATCTAGTGTACGAATGTCATGTGCTTTAAGGAGGTTGTTTGCAATTGTATTGGTTTTTTGTGAACCATCCGATGTTAGAAGCATGTGTAATGACTTCTATACCTATATGGTGGATGGTTATCCATCAATAACTACTACCACAATAGCAAGCTTGACAAATATGCTATTGACATATTTCAATGACATTTTGATTCAACATGGAAAACAAATTACTTATTATGATTTGTCGCCCTTAACATTTGATACCGCCGAATACAATTCATTGCAAAGGGTTATATAAGAAAGTTGTTAGTTGAAGTACCTCAGCAAGATATTGAAGCTATTGACAAGTTAAATAATGACCAATCAATTGTTTTCAAAACAATTATGGACGCCATTAAGCGAAAAGAAAGTCAAGTTTTTTTTTTTGCGGATAGGTAAGGAGGAATGGTAAGGCCTTTCTTTATCATGTGCTTATTGCCAGTTTGAGAATTAGGGGACATATTGTCTTAGTGACTACCACATCTAGAGCATTCTCGATTTAAAATACCTATGAATCTAGAGTCGTCTTCCATATGCTCTACAAGTAAGCAATTTGATCTTGCAAAGCTAATTAGACAAACAACAACTGTCATTTGGGATGTGGCACCAATGGCAAATAGATATGTTTTGGAGGCAGGAGATCTTACATTAAAGGATATTCTTGATTGTAATGCTCCATTTTATGGAAAAGTTATGGTTATGGGAGGGGATTTTCACCAAGTACTTCCTGTTGTTCGAAGGGAGTAAGTCACAAATGATAGCGGCATGTATTGTCAAGTCTCATTTATGAGATCACACAAAAGTCTTACATTTGTGTCAAAATATGCGATCCCTACAAGATTGATAATTTCTGCATATTTATCTACATTGGAAATGGTATTGAACCTACCTTAGATAATGATATGGTAAAAGTCCCCTCCCCTCTTCCAAATGGCAATTCCATATGATGGATAAGGTGCAATACAAAATTTCATACATGAAACTTTTCCAAGTCTAGAAACTCATGGTTGTGATGCATCTTATATAGTTGAAAGAGCCATACTTATACCAAAAAATCAAGATGTTCAAAAAATAAATGACCTTATTATAAGTTGTTTCCTAGGAGAAGAACGGAACTTGATATCATTTGATGAGGTTGAAAATGATAAAAATACTTTATATTAACAAGAATGCCTAAACTCCATTTCCCTGGCGATTTGCCACCACATATTCTCAAAGTAAAAAAAAAAAAAAAGAGCACCTCTGATGTTGTTAGGAAACATAGACCCAAAAGCTGGTCTATGTAATGGTACAAGGTTACTATATTGTGGAACTTTTTTGACCATGTTTGATGTAGAAATTTTAACAAGTTAGGACAAAGAGTTTTTTTGCCTAGGATAAAACACAAAATAGAAAAGAGTGCAAGATTACCGTTTGTGCTTATTAGAAAGCAATTCCCGTTAAATTGATCTTTGCACTTACAATTAATAAGGCACAAGGACAAACCATACCTAATATTGGGATTTATCTACCAAAACATGTTTTTAACCATGGACAATTGTATGTTGCTCTATCTAGAGGTGTTTCTCAACATAGCACAAAAATACTGATCAAAGAAGGAAAACTTGAAAAGAAAAATAAAGAATTCACTAGGAATGTTGTTTTTAAAGAAGTTTTGTTATCTCAACCTCAGGTAATAATCGTCTTGCATACTCACATTTTCACATCTTATTTTTTTTTAATTTTAAACAAATCTTTTTTTTTAATTTGTAAATCAATTATAACTTGAAGATTGTGTATATATGTATAGACAAATCAAAATTTGAGGAACTCTTACAGATATGTCAAGAGTTGAAAAGAAATAATTTAGACATGCACTTTGCCAAATAAGTAAGTACTAAATTGTTGTTTTAGATTTTTCATATTTTTTTATTTAAACAAAATAACTTCACCTGTTATTTGTGTAGAAGGGAGAGTTTGAAAAGCTTTGGAATACTTGGAAAAATGAGCAATCTCTTGTCTCAATTAATGCAATTGACAACATGGTTAAATTAAGTGATGATATAATCAAAATCTTATTTTTAATTTATTTATTACTTTATTTTTTGTCTAATTATTAAAATTTGGAATAATAGGTTCATCATCTATAAATTTACTCTTTTGGTTGGGGAGCCATAGTAGTAGCAAATAAAACTCAATTTTGGAAGATGATAAAAAAAGAATTATTGTCCCAAAGATTGAGCAGCAATACAATTATGTGTCTTAACACGTTTTTATACTATGTATTTCTATGTGTGTAAGGCCTATATGAAAATGCGTTGAATAATTATTAGAGGTCAAATCAATATTAACTTTGGATAGGTTCATTATCTAGGAAACGAGATATGCAACTTTATCTCGTGGTTATTATCTTCATGATTCTAGGTAAATATATTTTTATTATTATTCATCTCAAAATTTGGTTGCAATAGCTATGATAATATGATAATATTAACCAAAATATATTTTGGAGTTCATGCAAAACAGGATATTTGTATTCTACAGGTGAATAGTTTATCTACTATGTTAATATGTAAAGTCTATGTATTTCATTCACTATTTCTAATTCATTCATAATTTCTAATATGTAATTAATTTATTTTGCAATTTTTCAAAACACGGGAATTTATAGATGATGAGATGTAAAGAGTTGACCAGAATCCTTTCAAGGTGAAAGTTTTATGTAAACTTTAATTAATTTCAACTAAACTTATTTTACAATAGATATACTAACCATACTTTTTTTTAACAAAATTCAGTGAAATGAAGAACGTTTTAGATATTCAATCACTTTTTAGGCTCCCAATTGAATCCAGTACCATCAAGTATAATTGGAATGACATTTGAAGAAAACATGTTACATAACTTTGGAAAGTACATTATTTGAGTGTGTGAAATTAATACTAATTTATTTTACTCTTTTTTTGTTTGGTATATTATATTTAAATATTTATTTTATTGAGGGAAAGTTGCCATATATAATATTTACCACTAATAACAATAATTCCCAAAAAAATAAAAAGGTGACTTGATAGGCACGGCAGTGGTTTTAAATCAAGATCATATAAAATCATTGCTTCATGCTTGTGGTTTCTAGAAATTATGCTTATTTGAAGGTGGTTTTAAATTTGATAGAATATGGATTAATTTAAATTGATATGATATTGGATTGTTTATTTCAATTGAGTGATCATTAATGTAAATGTCCATCATAATTGATTGATTGTTTTAATTAATTTTATGGATATAATTTATTTATTTATTTATTTTTAACTAAAATGTAAAATAAATCAATATATTTTTTAAAAACCCAATTTTCATTTTCTTAGTAAAAAAATGGTTCCTTTATTATGAATAATGAGAATAGAAAAACCTAAACATAATATAAAATGTCGTTATTTCTTTTTGGTTCAAGTCAGTAGTGCTTATAATTGAGATTTGAGATTCACTTCTAAATTGATAAAATTTCCAATATTTGCCTCAAAGTCGATTTGTTTTTTTCCAAGGAAAGAGTGACGAAAATTATAATAGCAAAATTTCTAATTTATATTTCATTCACACTAAATTCCTTGAATTCGTTTTAATTTCATGACCAAAACCCGTTTTTTAAATAACTTTTAAAAAAATTCATAAGTGATCAAAATGGGTTATAGCTGAAAACTTATTTGTCTATAATATTTTAATGATATATAATACATTGATTTATGTTTCATTTACATCATGTGTTAATAATTTAATGTTAAATAATTTTGATTGGCATTTTGATAAGGCTCATGATTCAAATTAAGGCTTATAATAGTTTGAAATTCAATATTTAATGTAAAATATTTATGTTGTGATAATGAAAGAGATATATGAGATAATTTTTTAAATAATTAATAATTAGAATTATGAAAAATATAGGCCCTAAATTACTCAGAAAATGACACACGTAAAAGTTTTCTTCAAATAGTCTGAATTATTAGTATATATTATATTATTATTAGTATATAGTAGATAGTAGATAAAATATCAATTGAGGTTGGTTCCTTGCTTTTATTAGAAATTGTAATTATTCTATAATGATTTGATTATTAGTGTATATAGATAATATTCACATATATTACTTTCTTAATAATCATGTTAGCATAAAGTATTTCATATTGATAATAGAAATGATTTTTTAGTAGTTATAAAAGAGTCAAATACTTTCAATAATATAAATATATAGAATTAAATGAATATTTTAAAAAAATGTATTTCTATATATACATATCAATTTCATGAAAATTTGAATATAAATAAATCAATACTTGTTGATTATCAAATAATAGCAAAGATTTTCAAAATGATTGGTGGCTAACCAAAATCATGAACATTATGATTTGAAAAAAAATTTCCAAGCATCGATAAATTACAATGATATTTATTTAAAAATATTAGATTTTATTTATATTTTGCATGTATTACAAAAATAGTTTGTTAGATATTATTTTTATAGAGAATTAGATATAATTTAAGAAGTTATTACTAATTAAAATCAAGTGCAAAATTTGTTGATCATCGTCAATATGATTATTATTATTATTATTATTATTATTTCAAAAATAAAACTAGTAAATAACGTGAAAACACCATTGTTGGTATTGGTTTGCTCAAAAGATATCCTAAATCTTGCGAAAAAAGTCATGCATTATTTTTTATCTTTTGGAAATTTCAAGTTTGCTGCAACAAACCAAGTTGTCCGGCTGCATACATATATGTGGAACGCGTTCCGCTTGGGTTTTTAACTCATAGTATATATTTGGCATATTATAAGACTTCAAACATTCCTCCAAAAATTCTAGTCGCCTAAGTATATTTTTCAAGAAGGAAAAACATAATTTTCCTTAATCCCTCTAATTAATCTCTTCTAATAAGTGCTCTCACCTTTGCTTTGGTATGGGTTATAATTTTAGTCAATCCTTGAGCAACTATAATATAGTTTTGTCTCCAGTTCATTCCAAATCATTCTGAATTCTTATTCTATAATTCCATGATAGTTGAAAATGTCATTCTAGTTTCCCAAGATCATAGGCAGTAGTCAGACATTTCCAATAATGAATGGTAAGTGAGTTTAAGTTCATGGCCATATGTAGGTTGAAGGTAGCACAAGAAGGGGCTTGAATCATGCTTCTTACTTCTTTTTAGTTTCTGAAACTTTAAACAAAATCTATCAAGTTATTAGTTTGAAGCCGCGAAATTGTAATCAGTTGGTTTCATAAAGTAACTTTCTAAATCAAAAGAAAATGTAGGAACTTCAAAAACTATTTTATTAAACTTTTTCAAATAAAGAAACACAAACAAAGACAAATACAAAAGCTGAATAATAACAAGATAAAGAGAGAAGGAGAGATTATTCAGTGTTTTTGTATTGGTTGGCTGAACCCTATATCCAGTTCTCCACAACTTGTTGAGTTCCACTAAAAACCATTCCTCAACATTGAGAAAGTGAGATAGTCTTTGTATAGCATTCTCAATGTATTTCAGTGAATACCAATTTACTTTCATACCAAGTAGTCTTTTTACTAGTATCTTCAAACTAACCTCACTTTGATTACTCCTGGATCAGGGTATAAAGTTTTGCTTTTGGTTGGTTCTCCAACAAAGAAAACTCAATTTTTTTCTAAGAATACAATAGTGTTTGATCTTTAAACTTGAAAGACTTCTTTCTAAATTCTTCCTAGATGAACTTTCAGAGTGCATTGAAAAGCTTTAGCTTTAGTTGTGCAAAAATCTTCTTCTCGTATAAAGGTCTCATCCTTTTATACTTGGATTTCAAATATGATTGTTTCCTTTAATTTTCCTTCCTCTTGGCATGTGTTGATCTTCTTTTTGTTAGCTCCAGAATTTTCAGAAAGCTCTAAAGCTTGTGTTTGAGTGACAACAAAGCAAATTTTGTTAAAATGTTTTGTAGAAAGTACTAACGTTTCAATTGAGTTTCTATAGTGCTTAAACATGACTATTCTTAATTCATATAAATTCAATTGATGACATTTTTTCACTATATAATGTTTTAACATGAATATGATCTTATTCAAAGAGATTCAAAGCTCAAATGATGTAAAAAATAGTTCATAAAGTGGATTAGCATATGTTAGAGACTCAAGGAAGCATTAGCTAACATAAAAAACCAAGCTTAAGTCATCGAAAGTAACTCGATTATCCGAAAGCTCAAAGAACAATGAAGAAATGAACATATCATGATCAAGATCTTCAATCCTAATTGGAATCAACTCTTGAAGACTATATTAATGATGAAAAGATCCTTATCAAGTTTAGAGTAAATCAATATGAAGATCAAAAGCTGTAAAGCAACTTTAGAAAGCACACATTATTCATAAATCGTGCTAAGTCAATAGAAATAAAATTGATATGTCACTGTCAATACTTTTAAATTTGAAATTCAAATTTCCCTCCGTTTCTGTTAACTCAATACGGTTTCTGAATAATGCGTGCTTTGATGTAGCTTTACAATTACTAATCTTTGCATTGATCTTCTTTGCTTAACTTTGAGCTTGATAAGGATCTTTTTATCATTTAAAATGTCTTCAAAGTGTATTTCCATCAAGATTGAAGATTGTGATCATGATATACACAAGAGAAATTGATTTTTTCAATGATATGACACTTTCTAGACATGTGATACACATTATGAAGATCCATATATGGTTTCTGATGCTAGATATTGCTTTTTGAGTCTCTAACATATCTTAACTTACTTTTTGAACTATTTTTCACATCATTAAAGCTTTGAATCTCTTTGAATGAGATTATAATCATGTTCAAACATGATATTGTGAAAAAATGTCACTAATTGAACTTATATGTAACAAGAATAGTCATGTTAAACACTCCAGAAACTCAATTGAAACATTAGTACTTTTCTTTAAAATATTTTAACAAAATTTGCCCTGTTGTCACTCAAAACACAAGCTATAGTGCTTTTTGAAGGGTTTTGGAGCTAACACCATATTTTTTGTCATTATAAATATCTTTCTATTGTCGTACGCACTTTTCATGAAATATGAAATTGATTTAAGCTATATAGACTTTTATGATTTATGCCAATTTTAGAAAGTTATTATTTTTGGAGTCATCAAGAAATTATATTTTGGAAAACCATGAAACCATTATTGATATGCTTGTTTTCCATGAAAGTAAGGTGGAAGGGTCAAGCCAAGCCAAACTTTACCCTCGATAGGCCAAGCCTGAATTATAACTATTTCGCCTTATAGGCTTTATCTTAAGTGTAAGTCTAGCCTATTTAAAGTTTGGCCTACCTTAAATTCTGTTACCAAAGCGTAAAATTTTTTGAATAAAAAATCTATAATTTATAATTTATAACATTTTAAAAACAAAATAATAGGCCAAAAATGAGTGATCAAACATCTCAATAATCCAATATGACCTCCAGTTTCTGCATTCATTCTCAATTAGACAATGAATTAATCTAACTTCAATTTCAAAATGCCATCATATGTTCATTGCTAATCATCAATATAAAAAAAACACTATAAATGAATTGACAAAAAAGAAAAAGCAAAAATCTATAATCACTATATTCCACCATGGTTTTGAATTTGAAGTCAAAATAGCACAAAAATTGCCACATAAATCTAACAAAACACTATCAACCACACATTAGTTCCTCGAAATCTATAAGCACATAATAAATTCCCCAACACATTGATGGGTGCCATCAAGAATGGTTGATGCATGCAGCATCGTATGTCAAGCCGGTTGTTATGTGGGTCCACAATAGTTTGGCCAGGTGGTTGAGCATGACAGTCTGGCATGCTAGTTGCACACGATAGCTTTGTTGTGGAGCTGGTTGTGGTAGGTGATTTGGTGAGGCGGTCTAACAACAAAAGAAAGAGAGGATGAAGTTATTTGGTGGTATAACTTGTTAGAGAAAGAGAGATGGCCGATGGACAAGAAGGGGAAATGAGAGAGTCTATGAAGGAAATGGAATGGATGCGATGCATTTTGTTTTATGGATTAGGGTTTAAAAGATTTTTAAATAGAATGAAATAAGAGAGCTTTAAAAAATACAAATTATGCAAACAATAGCAAGTAAGGCGTAGTGGTTACCATACTAGTATGCAAGGTGAGGGTATGGTTTCAAATCCCACATTGAATATTTTAAACTTTCAATAATAAAATCATTAATAGGCTTGTTAGGCTAAATAATGGGCCTAGGCTTGGCCTTTTAATAAACAAGCTACTAAATAAGCTTGAGCTTGGTATATATATATATATATATATATATATACACATACATGAAACAAATGTTTTTACCTTTCCAAGAAAAGATTTATTTGAAAATATTGAGATGAGCTTGACTTACTATATTTGTCAACATGTTTTATGAATTTGATGAAATTACCATGCTTTCAGATTTGGATTTTCTGATCATAATTTTAGTATCACAGTTATATGTTATTAGAAGTGTAGAATTGCATATGATTCATAACAGTAACCAAATACATACTCTGTGAGATTTTGAAATCAATATGTCCACAAGCAGACATGATTTCAGAACCCTAGTTATGCTAAACGTCTGATTGTTAGAATTACATGAATATAGAATTTTCATATATTTTTTTTTAATTTCAAGTTAGTTTTGAGGTAGGAGTTAGAGAGAAATAGAGCTTGAGTTAATGGGGTTCTCGTTAACCTTGGTGTACTATGTTGCCCACGAGGGCAATCACCTTTTTACTCAGAATACAGATAACAAGACCTAGTTAGGTGCCTATAACTTTTCCACAAAGGACACAATTTGTGAAGGATCATTTGCTATCAATTAGATGCTCATGTTTGCAAGGGATAAAGTATTGCCTTTTATAACCTACTTAGAATTTCATTTCTTCCCTAATTTCCTAGAGTAATTTGTATAGATTTCTTTTTGGATTATGTGATTTGCTAAACTATGAAATTTTAAAAGATTTCCCTAGTATAGCCATGTATATAATAATTAAAACATTTTATACCAATTGAATGTATGTCATATGTACCTTGTTGTTGTCCTATGTGGGTTGTGTGGAGAGACCCGCTCATTGAGTTTTGATGAACTCACACTTTCTTTTTCCTTCACCCTTATAGTTACAAGTCCAGATCATCGTTCATACTCAACCTTAGTAGCCTTGCAGCTATTCTAGTGGTGAGCTTCACTTTGTAGTGAAGTTTAGATTAGGATCATGGTATATTAGAGTGTTCTCATAGTGTGGCAGGATTCTTGGACATCATTTAGCATGCTAGGAACATAATTTAAGATTGTCTATTTGAGTTATGGATTTTGGAATGATTTGGAAGAATAAATATTTGATGTAAAGAAGTTTTGAGAAATTTGTTTATTTATTTATTTATTTATTTTATGATTTTTTATGAGTGTTAAATTGATAATTTACTATGCATGACTATATGAAATTAATTTCAAAAGGCTTCCATAAGGTAGGGAAATATAGAAACTAGAAATATAAACTTGTTTGATAATGGAGATAGGGAATGGGGACAAAATTTTCTATCCTTGGGAGAAATATAGAAAGTTTCTACCACTTCAAAAAGTGGGGACAGATGCAAAGACATAAATTAATAGTTTTTTCTTCCAATAATACCCGTACTCAGGGGTCCGATGGTCGGTCAACGATGGTTTCAGGGTTACATGTCTTTTATCATGTTTTTGTTGTATTGTCCCCATGTTTCAAACAAAATACAGAGACAGTTATCATGTCTTGTGCTCCACAACCAAACATGATATAGAGACAGTGTTTTTTATGTCTCTATTTGACTTCTCTATTGTTTGTCTCCATTGTCCAGAAATAGTTGCCAAAAGCTACCTAAGGAACAATATCCCTTATGTTCTTGTCATGATTTTTAGGTTATGACAAGTCAATATTTTGATTCAATTGCCATGATTCATAGTGCTTCAAAATAAAAGTAGAATACGTTTAATGATATGTCATGTCCATGCCATTCTTCTATGCTTTTTGTCAATAACCACTGATGATATGACAAAGGCATTTTTGTAGCTCCTCATTAAGTGCATGGACCTAGGAGAGACCATGTCCTCTATCTCAAGCCTAGAGTGACATCCCTGTCATAGAAATAGGGACATTAACTAGCACAACAGGTCCCCATGCCATAAATACAACCCTTGTAAGAACTACCCATCATCTAGGACCATAATGCCTCCTCATCGATAGGAGGTCCTCATAGCAATCCCCTCCTAAGATGCCTACATTCTTCCTTAAGTTATGGCCTCCTCTAGTCTTTGCATGTACTCAACTTACAATTAATTCAAACAAATATTAAAGTAATAGATAACTAAAGTACTAAATTATAAATTAAATACAATTAAAAATTGAATATACTTACATAGATGGCCTTAGAGTAGGCGTCAACCCACTATGACTTATCATGCTTACAGGTGTGTATCTTCTTAAATACCTCATCCTACGTGGGTATCTTGTTCAGAGTCTTTGTCTATAAGTCCACATAATCAGTACTTAATTAATTAAACAATTGAAAAGATATTAAAGTACTTAATAAGTAAATAAACATAGAATGTATAAAACAAATTGTAACACTCACAAATTTTTCCTTAGTGCTAGCCAATGGGTACCCATCACAAATGCCTTGCTGACCTTGGCCTTCACCAACTTGTCTAAAAACTCTTGTGAATGGTAGTATCAACACATGACCTCCAAGAAAGAAGAAGCTATCTAGTCTATAGGTGTATCTTCCTTCTCCCTTATCTCTAATACCTTTCCTGCAACCAATTGGAAGTGTTGTGCTTCCAAGTTTTACACATGTCCCTATCCTCTCATGGATCGATGAGAAAGTTTTCCTACAAAAATAAAAAAAAATTAATATATCTTGAAATAAACTAAAATAAATTGAAATCCATTCAAATAAATAATTTGCTTATCACTTTACTGGTTGTACCAAAACTTCTTGTTTTTCCTAGGCACCTTGTCAAACTTCTTGTATAACACATCATATAATTTTTTAATTATGTTAATGATATGATGCTAACCTTAAGTAAGAGCAAACCAGTTACATACACACATGAAACATAACAATCAAAGTCAAACATAATAACAATTTGATAATTTAATAAAAGAATCATAACTTAATTAACATGTATAATAATTCTAAACTAATTAATATGTAAAACTAAACCTACCAGGTGCCTCTATCAATCTAACATGCGGCCCCTCTCTAGTGGGTGATTGGAATGCTGACTCTCGGAGGATACAATTGGTGTATCAGCTATGGGCGTCAGGTGGTCAGGGTCAATATGCTTACTAGAGTAGGCATGCTCATTGGTATAGACCATGTTCAAGGAGGAGGGGGAGGTGGAGGAGCTACCCAGGAGTAAGCATTATGCAAATGTGCTTTTGACCCTTGGGAGCGAATTCTGTGCATTAATGCAAGTGGAAGATGGAGCAATAGAGGATGGAGTAATTAAGCTGGATAGAGTGCTACTACTAGAAGTGACCAAAGGCTGGCAAACACCTTTGTTTGGCCTGCCTCTACCCTTCTCCACCTTCCATATCTGAATGAAAACAATAGTTAATAATAAATTCAATAAATATATATAATCAAAATAAAGACAATATACACAAATTAAAACTAAACAAACATGTTGACCACATTTAGCAAATTTAGTTTGATAGTTTAGGACTATCTTCATCATTCTTAGATGAGATATCATCCATAAATTCCTTTTATTCATCTTGGCATGTATCATCACTTTCAATTGTTCTTGTAACTTGGGTTTGAAGTTCAATTGTATTAGCTTTGCCAAAAGGAGTAGATAGAGGTAAGGGATGTTAGGATTAGTGTCAACTACTATATGTGAATGGATTGGCTCATCAATTTGATAAGCATCCTAAGATACCTTTTCAAACTCAACTTAACCCCTTAGTTTAGTTTTGATTACAAACCTCCAAATCCTTAAATAGTTGCCAGGTTAAGAAAAAAAATACACATGTCTTGCATTTTGAGCAACAATGAATAGGTTAGATTTTCCATATCTTTTGATATGTTTAATTATCTTGTTGTATGTTTACATATTCCGTTTAGAAAAACCCTTTTCATAGGTTGACTAACATACTAAATCAAGTTATTTCTTTTTCCCATGCTACTTAATTCCCTATCACCAACATCTTTGTTAACAGTCAACCTCTATTGTTTGTTTTCTTCCTTATCGTATTCAATTGTTTGTAATTTGTAACCATTCACGAGATATATGGGCCAACTAAAAGCTTTATTTGTTGGACCATAGGCTAAGTTATGAAGGTGGACATTGGTTATACCATTCATAGGATTATGCACCTACAAATAGAGTGTCACATATCAAATTTTCTGATTGAGAGTAATAGTCATAATTAACACAATTAAATTAATTACATGATCACATACGTAAGATTGGAACCACGTTGGAAATTGATCAAGACATTAGTCACCATGCTATTGTTCAAAATATCTATACATGTAGTGGCCAATGTGTGAATGTTGAATAATAAATAAAGAAAATTTGAAATCAATGATAAGTGACTTACATTTTCTAAGGTTGCACTTCATCATAGTTTATCAATATATGTAGATGTGCCCAATTCGCTTCATCTCCCATGATCCAATGGTCTTTGCATTTCCTACAAGACGTCCAAGTTGGTTGAATATGGATAAAGTTGACTCAATTGAGCTTTCCTCTTCATCATCATTCCAACCAACCCAAGTTCTCATTGATTGAATATGGGGCTCAAAATAGTAGGAGCAAAAATTCAATGTCTCCTTTGATGTATGATTGACATATGGAACCCTCAACTTGTGCTCTGTTTTTCACATTGTCTTAAAGCCCCCTATATCCATTTTAAACAAAAACATCCACATATATTATACTGGGTCACATACATGTGTTTTATATTGCAAGTATATTGGTAAATGCTCCATGGAATCAAAGAAATTAGGGGAAAATTTCTTTTCAATTTACATAAAATGATGGGGATGCTTTTCTCCATCACCATAAGATCTTGCACTATAGGTCCTTAAAATACTCTTAACTTTGTTAATGGCTTCCATACATGGTTAAGTAGTTCCCCAAACACAATAGGAAGCGGACACCCTTGAAGACATGACCATTTAGCATTTTCAACTCTTGCACCCATATGTAACATTCACGACTCTTCATCTCGAACAACTTTGCTTAGGCAACATTCACACACCGACTTAAGTTTCAAGCATAACCATCAAGCATTTTCAACTCTTGCACCCATAAGCACACATCTTGTCTTTGTGTTAAAAGTGTATAACTTGCCTTTGGTTTTGAGAATTGACCATCTATTAATTCTTTCAAGTTTACTCAGGATGATTGCAATACTTTTGAGATCTTGCCTAAAACACATTTCACACAATCAAACACTTTGATTAATCCTAAATATCGATCTATTGCACACCCCTTATTTCGACACAACAAGCAATTAAGCAATCACATAATCCTGCATCAAACAATGTGAAGGAAAGCTAAGTCTTACCCAGGTGGTCCTACAACTCTATCCTAGGAAGTTTAAGTCTCTAAACATTTTAATATATAAAAAAATACAAAAAAAAAAGAACTTGTACTTACCAAAACTCCAATAGCAAAATAAACCCAAAGCTCAACAAACTCCTCTATAAAGCTAAACATTCCAAAGAACATACACTAAATTAATTCTAAAAATAACCAAAAAAAATTTAACAAAAAAAAAACCAAATAAAGTTACTAAATCTTCAATAATTAATAAATCCAAATAATGGTTCAACGTATTCCTCCCAAATCTTAAAACATACCAGATAAATCTAAGTTAAAAACAATTTCAACTAATAATTTAGAGTATTGAAGTGCATAAAAAATAAACTACACCAACAAAAAAAGTAAACCGATTGAAATTAGAGAAGAATACTAGCAACATAATATCAGTCTCGGTTTGAGCATAGTTGGCTCAGGCGAGGCATGGCGGTGATGAGAAGGATGGTGGTGACGATGAGAGAACAAGAGAGAATAGAGAAAGACAAATAATGGGGAAGAAGAAAGAGCTCCACGCGTTTTAATCCCTAATTTCAGTGTTATCAACAAATTTTCTATTGTAATTCCTTACATGAAATGATGCATTTCATGAATCCCCATCATAGACAAATAATTCATTTGTAATAAGGAATTCATACTATTATATATAGGCAATGTGAAATTTGAATTACAGAATTATAAACACATGTCCTCGAAAAAATTAAATAAATTTTTTGTAACTTTAAAACTAATAAATACATGTGTATGTTTATATTGTACAACCACTAAAGAAAAAGCACAATTCTTTTTGAGTAAATAGCACAAACCACCTTTGAGGTTTGACTAAATTGCACTCCACCCATTCTTTCACAAAAATTGCACCCCACCCCCATTAAATTTAAATAACTAATAAAAATTATTATTTTAATAGAATTTTCTTTTTATATAGTATATGATGACAAATACTAATAAAAATAAAATATTCAAAAGAAATAATGTTAAATATTTTATTTTTTATTTTTTATTAAAATAATAAATAATTATTGAAAATAAAAATTAATAAAGCTTAAATATATTTTTGCCCTTAAAAAATATGTGAATTTTATTTTGGTTCCTAAAAAAGTTTTGTTTAGTTTCAATTCAAATATTTGTAAAATTATTTTATTTTAATCCCTATCATTAAATTATTTATGTTAAATATTGAACTGACTAATGGAAGGTCAGGTCTTTCAATCTCACATGATAGCTAATAATTATACATGATAAAGATTAAAACCAAATATTTTTAGAAATGTTGAAAGGAAATCAAATAATTTTTTTAAGAAAATAAAACTAAAATTTGCTTTTTTTTAAGAATCAGAACCATATTTAACCCAACTAATAAATATTTATAGGGTAAATATATAATACTCCATTTCTTTTAAATATTTTGATTTTCTTTATTAGTGTTTTTCATCATATATCATATATGTTATATTAAAAGCAAGATAATTATATTAAAATAATAATTTTTAATGGGGTGAATGTAATTTTTGAATGAGAATATGGTATAGTGCGATTTGGCCAAATTTCAAGGATGCATTCTATTATTTACGTTAACATGGTACAATTTCGAATTGTCAATGTGAATATGAAATTGAGGACAACGTTACACAACTTTCCTTAGCCATATACTGGCCTGGGGGAGGGACATGTACGATTTTCAATTGTCATTGTGCTGATGAAATTGTGACAATGTTACATAACTTCTCCTTAACCATATACCGGCCTGAAAAAATATGGCATTTTAATGACTTAACAAAAATATGGACAGCTAATTGATGTGATATATTCACGCTTCTTTTTTAAGCTTCTTATTCATTAATTTTAATCATGATGACATAAATACTTCAAACTATTCTACATTATTCACCTCCCCCTCCATCCAGCTAAAGTCTTTTTTTTTTTTTTGGGTACAATCCAGCTAAAGTCTATATACACGTTACATAGAAGTTGTGTAAAAATAAACACCAAACATGCCAAATCGTCGAAAGGAAAACCGAATAGAAATAAATAAATAAATAAATAACCCATTCAGTCCAATTAAAGTCCACTTTAAGTTGTCCAATACACTTACACTTAAGTGCCATATAATCCTCTTCAAGGATTATTTCATCCATGTTCAAATCTCACGATGATTGTTGTCTTCACTTACATTGCAACTCCTCACACCATGTTGTAAACAACTTAAACAAATAAATAAATAACATTCCTCACATGTCCACCCAATGAAACCTTGTTAGACAAATCACAACGGTAATTTTCAATTAAGAATTTTGGAATAGTTTTATGAGCAAGTCGGCACAGGTGGCCATTTGTTGACGCCAATTTAACATTAATTATAAGAATTTTTTTTTGGGTAGGAATTCATACTTTTTTTTTTAACTAAGATATATAAAGATAGGGGATGGAGATGAAAGTTTAACTAAAACCTTAACTCATTGATGTGTCAGGAGTTTGTAGCTGCTGAACTCACTTGTAAGAAATTCATATTATTATATGTAGGCAATGTGAAATTTGAATTACAGAATTCTAGACGCATGTCCTCAAAAAATTAAATAAATCTTTTGGTAACTTTAAAACTAATAAATACATGTGTATGTTTCTATTGTACAACTACTAAAGAAAAAGCACAATTCTTTTTTAGTAAATAGCACAAACTATCCACCCTTAAGGTTTGACTAAATTGCACTCCACCTATTTGTTCACAAAAATTGCACCCCACCACCATTAAATTTAAATAACTAATAAAAATTATTATTTTAATAGAATTTTCTTTTTATATAGTATATGATGACAAATGCTAATAAAAAATAAAATATTCAAAAGAAATAATGTTAAATATTTTATATTTGATTAAAATAATAAATAATGATTGAAAATGAAAATTAATAAAGCTTAAATTTTTTTTGTCCTAAAAAATTGTGAATTTGATTTTGGTTCTTAAAAAAGTTTTATTTAGTTTCAATTCAAATATTTGTAAAATTATTTTATTTTAATCCTTACCATTGAATTATTTATATTAAATATTAAACTACTAATGAAAGGTCAGTTCTTTCAATCTCACATGATAGCTAATAATCATACATGATAAAGATTAAAACCAAATGTTTGAAAGGAAACCAAATAATTTTCTTAAGAAAATAAAACTAAAATTTACTTTTTTTAACAATTAGAAACATATTTAACCCAATTAATAAATATTTATAGGGTAAATATATAATACTCCATTTCTTTTAAATATTTTGATTTTCTTTATTAGTGTTTTTTCATCATGTATCATATATGTTATATTAAAAGCAAGATAATTATATTAAAATAATAATTTTTAATGGGATGAAGTGTAATTTTCAAATGAGAATATTGTCCAGTGCGATTTGGCCAAATTTCAAGAATGCACTCTATTATTTACTTTTTTTTTTTTTGGGGTGGGTGGCGGCGACATGGTACAATTTCGAATTGTCAATGTGAATATGAAATTGAGGACAGCGTTACACAACCTTTCCTTAGCCATATACTGGTCTGGGGGGAGGGACATGGTACGATTTTCAATTGTCAATGTGGTAATGAAATTATGACAACGTTACATAACCTTTCCTTAGGCCTGAAAAAATATGGCATTTTAATGACTTAACAAAAATATGGACAGCTAATTGATGTGATATATTTACGCTTCTTTTTTAACTGTTTAAACTTCTTATTTATTAATTTTAATCATGATGATATAAATACTTCAAACTATTCTACATAATCCACCTCCCCCTCCATCCAGCTAAAGTCTTTTTTTTTTTTGGGTACAATCCAGCTAAAGTCTATATACACTTTTTATAGTAGTTGTGTAAAAATAAACACCAAACATGCCAAATCATCGAAAGGAAAACAGAATAGAAATAAATAAATAAATAAATAAATAACACATTCAGTCCAATTAAAGTCCACTTTAAGTTATCCCAATCGCTTACACTTAAGTGCCATATAATTTTCTTCAAGGATTATTTCATCCATGTTCAAATCTCACTATGATTGTTGTCTTCACTTACATTCCACCTCCTCACACCATGTTATAAACAACTTCTTAAGCAAATAAATAAATAGCATTCCTCACATGTCCACCCAATGAAACCTTGTTAGGCAAATCACAACGGTAATTTTCAATTAAGAATTTGGAATAGTTTTATGAGCAAGTCGGCACAGGTGGCCATTTGTTGACATTAATTATAAGATTTTTTTTTTGAGGTAGGGATTATAAGATTTAAATATGTTTTCGGTATGTTTATAAAAAAAAATGATTTTGGTATTTAAGAGATGAACAAATTTTGATTTTGGTTTCTGAATTTTTTTCCCTATCAATAAATGGAAGATTAGGTCATTTAGAAATACTAAGATAGAAACCAAATAAAATCAAATAGTTTTAAAAAATTTAGATAGAAACTAAATAAAAAATTTCTTAACAATCAAAATAAAACTTAACTTGTTTTTCAGTATTAGCAATATATGTAAGCGTACTTATAATAATAAATTCACTTTGCATAAAAAAAATAGTAATAAATTCCCCAAAAAAAAAAACAATAATTAAAACAATGACCCACCTCCATGGGCCACGGCTCAACAACCTCCACATAAGGTCTCAAATTAAAATACAACCCCTTTATTAATTCCCATATATATCTCTATCTTTTGATTATCACCTATCTATAACCATCCATAACGATATTAATACTCTCTCTGCATATTTAGTTGAGGAGATAGACATAGATGTATACTTGATTCTCCAGCTTGCAATTTTCGATTGGTTCAAGCGTGCTCAATCTTCCACAACTTGCCTCTCTCCCTGTGTTCTCTCTCTCTACCCTCTTGTGTTTTTTTATCTCTTATTTTTTTGGTACATAACCTCTTGTGTTTTCCAACGCCCTTTAGATTAGTCAAAAGGTCCCCTCTTTCTTCTTCCACAGGTTCCTAGTCAATACTTGTGAAAACCCTTTTGAGATGCCAGAAGGTTGATACGAAAACCCAAATCCAAAACACCCTTTTTTCATATTGGATCTAAAGTTTGTTTCTGTTTCTTCCCAAAAGAAAAAAAATGCTGCAGTTATTCTTCTCAGTGGCTTTCTCTGCTGTCCCTTTGACCCTTTATATTCCACCAATCAGAACCTTGAACCTCTTTGTAGAAACCATGGAAGACATAGTCAGAGAATCAAGAGTATACACCAACAGGGTTTACCCTCGCCTGCGTTTAGCTTGGACTAGGATCATGGATTGTATGCTGTGCAACACAAGGTAGATTTAAGAATAGCTTTGAACAATATCTTATTGTAAATATTTCCCATTTTTCTTTTCTTTTTTTTTTCCTCATCTTGGACTTTTTTTTTTTTCTTGTTTTTAAGTTCTAGAATGTTTTTGAGTCCTTTTGGTTTGTCTTTTTTATTTACTTCGATTCTTATCATAGAGGTGGTGTTGGTGTTATGAGTTGTTGTGGGAGCAGTGTTGCTCTTGTTGCGGGATTATGCAGCGGAATTGCTTTAGCTTTGTGAGTTGTTTTTGAATCTTTGAGGTGATACCATTTGGTGATTACTGGTTCCTCTTCAATGGCGGTATAAACTTGAAAGGAATTGTAGAATTTTATGGGGTTTATTTATTGGATTGTTGAAAATTTGTTTTTCTTTTTTAAATTGTGCTTTTGTTTGTTTATGATTTGGAGATTTACGGAAATAGATTTTCTTATGTGTTAACTTATTTTTATCAAAAAGAAAAATTATTTAAATATAAGTTGTGTGGAATATCATCCTGAAATGAGTAGAGTTACTTTAATCTTTAAAATTGTTTGCATGTTTTTACTTTAATCTCTAAAACTAAGGTAATGTGGATTTAGTTTTTGACAATGTAAAGGGTAATTCAAATCAGTTCCTATAACAATATTTGCATGAATCAATTTGAATCATTAAAATGATTAATTTAAATTATTTTTTTTATAATTTTAGATATTAAATTGATATTTTTGATAAAGAATAACAGTTATATGTTTTATTCAAGTTCCATTCTTTTGAATTATTGGAAAGAGAATTCGGGACAATAGGATTCATTTCCGTAATTTGTGCCGTATGTTTAACACGAGCTTTGGACAGAGGCGGTGCCATCTGTTAATTCATCACATGCCGGTGTAGCCTGTCTGATGTATGAAATTAGAGGGTCAGATAAATGTTACAGGAGTATTTGCTTACACATTTGCCTACTTCTGAATCCTACTTGTAAAGCTTGTTTCTAAAATCTATTTAGACAAAAAAAAAAATTGTAATTTACAAATTTATAGGAACACATATCTGTCTAATTGATCGATACGTAGACAAAATCTCAGTAGCAAATACAAAAATAATTTAAAATAGCAAAATAAAATCTAAATTATTATTGATCATTAGTCAGTACAAGAATAAAATCTTAGCAATAATCTAGCTAATTGATCACTAAAATACAAAAAATCTCAGTAGCAAAACAAAATATTAATAAATAAAAATCCCAAATGAATCAAATAGAGAAAAGTTCGAAGCAAAAAAACAACAACAATAACAAAATGGAGGTAAAGCTTACGATCATGGTTGCAAACTTGGAAAACCAACACTTGCAGAACAATTAGGGTAGTAGGGTACAGGTGCGAGAATCAGATTGGAGCTTACAGTTATAGACTTCTTCGTCTCGATTCTACTAGTCATTAGATGTGAGGATGATGGCAATTTGCACAGTGGGCTGAGGGCGGAGTTCGCATAGTGGCTTCTCGCAACTAGCGATTCTTGCAGTGTCGTGGGGGGGGGGGGGGGGGGGTCACAAGGTTGAGGAGTAAGGACAGTGTTCCACATGCGATGCTGAGGTGAGGTGTGTGGTGGTGTTTGTTGTGGTCATGCGACAAGGCTGAGGTGCGTGCCTGCAGCAGTGCTTGGGGGTGTTGGGGGGGGGGGGACTCAAAGTGAGAGAAGGGGGTTTCATTTTTATGATTTAGGGTTTGGGTTTAGTATTTGTAAATTGTAATTTGAGTTGGATTGTGTGTGATATATTATATCTTTTGAGTTCTGATTCTAATATTTTAAATTGTTTAATTAGTTTGTTTTTAAAAACAAATATAAATATATTAGTTGGTACCTTAATATCAAATAAATTAGTGTAATGGTGTGCAATCTTTTCAAAATATCGACGATGTTGGTTCAAATACTTCAAACACCTAAATTTAAATTTCACGTATATTTAAGTATATACAAAATAGGTCGCTATCAGACCTAATAAACTTCCTAAAGAGCCTAGGCTGGGTCGACAGCAAACTAGGCTACAGGCCCTGATTCCTAACTGCTACCAGCTGAGTTTTTCTTTTTCTTTTTTCTTTTCATTTCTATTTGCTTAGTTGAAGCATGAGTATTACTTAAGTTATTGCATCCAAAAATATTAAAACTATAAAACAAGTACCGTTTTCTGGTATTCTCAAATTGTAACTGTTTTAATTTAAAATCATTTTAAAATTTTTAATATTCTTTACGAAGCCTTTTTGAAATCTTTTCATTGCAACACCTTTTCTCCTCGTGAAATCTTCCCAAATGAATCTTTCCGTTGTTATCATCAAAAAATATATTTAACATAAGCTAATAAAAAAATATCACATATTGGCATAAGTACTTTTGTTTCGTATTTTTTTTGTTTATATATATATTGCTATTTTTCGCACTTTTATATAGAGGTCAGGTTCACATTTTGTTTTGGATAATAAATTTTTTTTCGTATTTCTAAATCAATTTATATTTCTAAATAAATTTATCATTTTATTTTACTCACTTTAATTCCTACTATAACTGTTCTCTTTTCTATCTAATATTTACTTTCTATTATTTAGTTCTACATGAATAATATTACCTTTTCATTCTTTTCACTTGTTTTCTTCTACGGTCTTATTGACGTTCATTTTTTAACTTATTTATATAATATATAAACCATAAAAAGTTATGTAATACTCTCTAATATTAAATATTATTATAAAGTTCGCACGGTAGTAAAATAACATTAAATTCAAATTGTATAAACAATTCATGGTATCTAAATTATAAAAGAAACATCAAACTAAAGTACTTGAATTTATATTATTTTAATATTACTTGAACTTCTTTCTAAAATATATAAAGGAACTATTTGAACCATTCTCGTATCATACTTTCTTAGGACATTTTATGTAATATTTTCATCATGCATGAAGTATTAAAACATATGATCTAATTGTTTACAAACTATAAAAAAAAAATTATTGGTTCAGTATATATTTCCCCAAATTTTGATATATGACTTTTAAAATATTCAAATAAGAAAAAGAAGGGTTGTACATATAAATGATAGAGGGTGGATATTAATTACAAAAGAAAAAATTAGAGTGGCAATTAATGTAAAATGATAAAATTGTCTAGAATTATCAATTGATTTGGAAAAAAGAAAAGAAAATTTATTGTCTAAAATAAAATATGGAGAATGCCAGGCTCTATATGCATGTTCAAATGTCCTCACCATTAATTGGTTCGACCCAAGTACAGCTTCAACGGAGCTTATTCTGTATATTATGTGTGTGCTCGAGGCGATTTTGGATATTTTTCAGAGTGGCGGTTCCTCTTTTTCATTTACCTTTCATATGTAAATGTAATGAATTTGCCACACTCAAGATTTTGGCTTTTTTAAACAGACCTGTGCTTAATTTCAAAAATAAAATTTATTAAATATTAATTCCTACATTTTAAACACCGTAAACATATTGAGTATTTGAAAAAATATAAATAAACTGACAAGACAGGGAAAAGAAATGTTTTTTATGTTTAACCTTATCGCAACTTTGTCCTTGGGACCTCATGAATTGCGGCTTCAGAACACAGATTTTTTATTTTATAAGTAATCCACAAAACGACAAATTAACCCACAGATTCGGTACCACTGCATACTTTAGCCAATCTAAAGCTCATGCCCACTATCATATTGATGGAGAAACTTGAGTCCAGGATATGACAGCAACGGATGAATTTATTGTGGTCTTTTTTTCCCTACAAAGGGTCTGCAAAAATTTTGCAGTGCAGGACAGACAGCAAGCTAAATAAAAGCGAAAGTGCTCGAGTGAAATCAGAATTTGATCACAAGATTAAGCAAAATATTGAGGGGAAAAAAATTAATGTTCTTTTTAATTTCTCATTTTATAATAATTATGAATAATTTTAATTCATAACTTTTAAAATGGTCAATTAATCCTAACATTATAAAATATGAGTCATATTAATCCCAATTTGTTCTTATTTAATATTTTATCAATTAAATGATGATAGGTAGTATTAAGTGATACTTTGACATATTATGTAATCGGAAGTAGAATAAAATTTAAAATGACTTATTTTGATGTTTAAAATAACACAAAAGGACTCATTTAAATATTTATTTTAAGTTATAAATGATTTATTTTGTGTATTTAGATAATAAAATAAGTTATTTTAAACTTTATTTTACTTTAGATGACACATGGTATGATAAGGTATTACTTAACATTACACATCATCATTTAATTGATAAAATATTCAATAAAAATGGAATAAGAGACTAATTTAACTCATATTTTAATGTAAGGATTAATTTGACTCATTTTAAAAATCATAGATTAAAATGACTTGAAAGTGAAAAATTAAGAACTAAAATGAGCATTTACTCAAAAAAAAAAAAAAAAAAACACCAAACATGAGAGTCTAACCCTCACTTGAGCAAAAAATCTCGAGCAAAATAGATTTTTGAATTATATGATTCAAACTTAGCCCTAGTGAATCAGGTGAAGAAAATTTATTTTAGTAAACAAAAGTTTAGCTCTGAGATAAGACTCGACCGAGGACAAACTAACTATATTTCTCAACCCATCTATTAAAGTTTCATATTGCTAAGCATATGTTCTAAATGAACTTTATAAGAGCACAAGTAACACTTACCCTATAAGGTAGTTTTTGGGATTGAATTAAACTCATTCAATTCTAAGATGATATTAGAACCTATGTGTTGATGATCGACCACATGATTTAATCCAATTGTTCATGAGAAACGTTCATTAATTTTCATTGCACATGGGTATCAAATCATGTTTCAATGTCTTAAATCAATGCTGCAAGAATATGGGAGGATTAGAAACCAAATATAATTAGGAATGGCTAGACCCAACCTAACAAATGCACTATCCTAACAAGGTTTCCGAGCCCCAGCAGCTCCCCCTTGTGCAACCAAATCGCAAACTCTTGGAATGCGTCCCAATGAACTTCACAAAAAAGAGACCGATTTCAATTTCTATAATCAAAGCTACTTTTTTTCTTCCCAACCTACACAACTGTTTACGTTTGCAGGCTCCATTCCCACCACTCCCACTCACTTTTCAGTTCTGCATTTGGTATATGGAGAAAAATAAAACCAGCAACTTGACAGACTTTTAAAACTGCCCTAGCTCCAGCTTCGATTTCTATACCAGTAAACGTTTGTCCAAAAGCCTTCACAGCCATATTTTATCCTCTTTCATTTCTTGCTGTGTGACTCCAATTGCTGTTTTCTTGTCCTTGATAGCAGCATCAACATTCAGTTTACCTTGCTAAGGACAAAACAATGAGTATATAGACTAGGGCCATGTTTGATTTGCATTTTCATTTAATGTTTTCATTCTCTGTATTTTTGTTTTTCACTGTTATCACTATTACTATCACAAAATCCTAAAAAGAGAAAATACAAAAAATGAAAATTTGAAATGATACAGAAACCAAACAGACGCTAATGCTGTCATCTGTCAAAAGCCTAGCCTGCTCGTCCAAACAATTTGAAAAATCATCAACCTCTCCAATGTTGTTTTGCTAATGTAGCTGATTAACAATATAGTTATGATAAATTTTCAGAGATGAAGATAGAAGGAATTAGGTGAATTAGAAAGGGAGATATCATGAGTCTCAAGCAACATCCTGCAAGATGTTTATCGAATCAAGATCTCCACACCCTGAGTGTTGCCAGTAGATACTCATTTCACTGATGTTCCATTCCGTATTTCATTTTTCAATCCATCACGCATGCTTATGAGACTTCTCATTCCCAAATCCCAACACATCTGTGTTAACAGATTGCTGGGAGGCATATTTCTCATTCCCAGTTCTCAAGAACAAATGGGACATTCAACTAAGAATAAACGATGCGGTTACATAGAAAATCATACTACATTAACCACAAGAAGATGCGACCTATTGGTTGTTTCTAGTAAACAAAACGTGTATTATGTGACATGGCGCCACTGTTCTTTCTACTACACCTACCTACCTGTAAGAAATTAAAAGTGAAAAGCTCCTTTCCCCATGTTGACGCTAATGCGTTGATTCCTCGCCAAACACCTCGATATTGCAAACTGGACATTTCTGAAAAGAGCAAAGGAAAATGAGAGAGTTAGGAGATGAGAAATTGTGCAGACATAGAAATGAAATGAACATCAGATGAATGCATAGACTGACCTTGTTAATGCTAAGCCATTTGGTAATGCATTCACCATGATAAACATGACTGCATGGCAATTTTATTTGCTGGTCACCTCTTTTATATGCCATCTGACATATCACACACCTGTTTTCCGTGCAATTTGACAATGAGCGCATATATTGAAAACAGGAGGGGAGAATGCACAGAACCACGAGAAATAGCAATTTGTAGATCTCACCGGAGTCAAACAATGAAAAAGACTAAGAGGTCTCATAATAAATCTAGAAAGCAGACATTTCAATGATCCATATTCCAGACTAGTCAAAAATAATAATTAAAAAAGAAACAAAACTCCCATAATATGCGGAAGTTCTAAATATAAAATTAGAGATCACGGATCATGCTCTTTTTGGTAATTCACCAAGGTAGAGAACTAAAGTCTTCTGAATATTCAAGAGTCTGAATATCCACAACCACAGTGAAGAAGAAATCTATTTCCAAGGGCATAGGGTAAAGAAAACAGAGGAAATAAATTAAGAGAAATCGAAATAGACAACTACAAATGAGCTTTCTTCTCTATTCTTTGGTCACTGACTAACGAATTTTCTTCTCTTTGCTTTACTCATATTCATTGCAATGATGAACCTGTAATTATAAATACTAGCAGCATGTCCTAATTTTCACTTTACTTTCCCTCTATTTTTCACTGGACTGATTATAATTTCCACACCTCCCTTCATATTCACCTCCATATTTGATGCCTACATTGTTACCTATTCCAGAAAAATGCTTGAGAATTTGAGATCCAGAAGATTACCTTTTCCCATAACTTTTTCTTTTGAACAAACTACCAAATTTATACTTCGAGGTTGGAAGCATATCAATCAGTTCTTGGGAAAGACCTCGGCTTTGAGTTCCAACTGCCTCCCCCAGATCCAATAGTTCCTACCACATAAAACAATATTGTTGGCTATTGATCCTGATGATTTCAAATTTTACTACTATTTAACATACCAATAAAATTGAAAGGTCAAAATAAGACAACACAAATCACAGCAAGTCCAACGATAAAAACAGGCCTAGCTTCATCAACAGTGAAATAAAGTAGCAACCTTCTCAATGTGGCTCTTACCTATAATGCTAACATTTTTAATCTAGAGGACAGCACAACTTTTTTTCTTGTTTGCTTAATAACGATTAAAAAAAAAATTGATGTCACATAAAGCTCTGATTAACACATTTGTTATTCTATGAAACAGTATTGATCATATGTTATGAAAATTTACATTTGGGTATCTTTGGTGAGTGTTGGTGTGCCCTGCAACCTTAAATCAGTTCCTGTTGACAAACTTTGCTGGTTTTGGGAAAAAGAAGGTAGCCAAATGTTTATGACAGTGTACTTACTATGTCATTGTTTGGTACATTTAGTTGAAGCATAATTCTCGCACCTTTAATGAGAGATTTTCAGACAATGAAGTTTCGTGGGTTAAGATGTGGTGTTTGGCCTTTATTTTATGTAAAGCGCATGATCTCTTTAGAGGAACTTCCCACTCATATAGGTTGAGAGATTGTAGGCTTTGCTTCATTGTGAATATTTTCTCTAGATTGATAGTTTTCTTGTAAAGAGGATCTTTCTCTTCATCTTAATAAAATTCTTTTATCAAAAATTAAAAAAGAATCAAGTGTGCAGAACAATCTCCATTTTCTAAACAAAATCCTCCTAATAGTAATACCTTAAATTTTAGATCCTGAGCATGAATTAACAGAATCAGATGCTTAGTAAACCACAGTAAAACATGATAATCAATAGTTTAAGGGAAAAAAATTGTAAAAACATGAAACTATGCACGTATATGCATGCATACATCAATATTTACGTGCAAGACAATAAGCACATCACACCTCATATGTCATATTATCAGGGTCAATGTCATCTTGCCATATGACCTGCAGAAATGCAGCACAAGGGATTAGAGACTTCAGAAGATACATTGTTCTACAGCTTTTGATTATAAGTTGAAAACAAATAAACAACATACAGAAATTAAGGGTTCACTTGTTAAAATTAAGCACTCGAAATGCCAGACTGAACCCTAATTTTCATTTTAAACAATATAATTTCCAATTTTTATAGAGCTATAATTTCTTTTAAGCAAGAAAAAATTTCCCTACTAGCCTTCGGCCTCCACAAACAAAAGTTGACTTTGCAACTGGCAACATTAATTTCCAAAGATAAAATGACCTATTTGTCACATTAAACTTTGGAAGAATAGAACACTTCATCCCCTTGAACTATATAGGCCATGTGCATTTTATTCCCCAAATTTTGAAAATATGCGAATCAACCCCTAACATTTTCTAGTTGTGCAAACCGACAACTCTAATAACTTTTCCATATAATGTTAATGGAAATAACACATGTTCAAGAAAGTTTAAGGCAGCAAATTGTATATTGTTTCTAAGTTTAGGGACTAAAGTGCACGACCTAACATTTAGTGGGATATGGTGCATTTATTTTTCGTTAACAATAGACAGTAATTTAACTGAAGGACTGGAGTGCACATTGACGAAAATGTCAATTTTCACCTTTTTAAAAGTCTATGGATAAAATGCACATGACCTATAGTTCGGCAGGGTAAAGATCCTTTTTCCCTTAAAATTTAAAGCAAGTTTGTTGCCAAATTTGAAACCACATAGGACTATTTGACAAAGGGTAAGTGAAACAGAGTAATGTTCATTTTCACCAGCAGTAACTAAAATTTTTTCAAAAAGTGTAGAGAATACAGAGAACACTCTGGTAAAAGTATGCCATGTTCAGCCAACTATCATTGAAATAATGTCTCCCAATTTTCAAGCATAGGGAACTCACTTTACAAATAATTCAATATCAAATCAACAATCAACCAGTTGATGTGCAAAATTTAGGCACTGCTAATGACACAGCTTCTTACCTGGCTGCTATTGGACTCATGATGACTTGGACTGCCTGCAAATGGAACTCAAAAGAATTAAGATACTATAGTATAACATTCGTCATTTTCCTGAGTAATTAAAAACTAAACAATGGTTTCAATTAAAGTCAAAAGAGAGGAAAAACAAAAGTTTCACTTAAAAGGTTTGCATGATTTGGACTTGCTGCAACAACAACAACCAAACCTTATCCCACTAAGTGGGGTCAGCTACATGCATGATTTGGACTTGCTGCAAAAGATCCAAAAATATAGAGGCAGTAATTTTCATGTTTTCTTAAAATTACAATTCAAAACACTAGTTTCAATTCACATGCAATATATAAGCTTCCTCCAAATAGATGAGACATCCCTCCCCCTGGTCCCAACTCTCCATGAAGACACACACACTAATGTGCTGTTAGCATCACACTAAAAAGTAGTTTAAAAAGTAAACTCATTACAATAACTACATTAAATGATTAAACCACTGATGTGATCATAGGACTATGCTTGTAGTAGAAGGAACTAAATCTCAACTGACATTCTTCAGGGATAGTCTGCATGCTCGTGACTCCATCTCTTCTAGGCGGAGAATCTGTTGTAGCTGGCTCCTCAGTGACCACTATGGAAGGATATTCCCACTCTGCCCTGTTGATCTCCATTCTAGGCAAATGATCATTTACCTCATAAGAACCATAATAAGATGTACTCCCAGGACCAGATAATCCAAACTTATATGGATTCATGTTCATTGACCAGTAGACACTTTCCTGACAGTTCATATGATACAAAGTCATAACCATGTTCGATCAGTAAACAGTATTACAGTTATACAGATCATAAAGCAAATAGTAAACTATGACTAATAAAATAAAACAGAAGAGATGATTTTTTGTATGCAGCTTGATACACTTATAAATGAGAACAATTTCAATATTAAAACATATGAATGAATCATAGGGAGATATATCTGTGGCCAAGGTTGTCAGGAGCAAGCTCCTACGTAGGAGCGGGAGGGGGAATAGAAGCGTAACACAGAGCGTAAGCTCCTACCAAAATGTAGGATTACATTCATATGAAAATATATATGCATATAACAACACAAACACGCGAAATTAGTCACTATTGACATAGTAATATTTCGATTAAAAATACATACAGTCATAACCCACTTGATGACATTTTTTTTAACTCAAATAATACTTAACAGACAAAAAAAATGGTAGTAAGCCACATTTTTAGCACTCAGCCACACCAAAAAATAAAAACCCAACTACACTTGCAATTAAAACAAACCCAATCCATATCCCTCAAAACAAAAACAAAAAACCAATCATTAAAATATCACTAAAAGAAGCCCAACCACACTTTAAAAAACCCATCCACCCCTTCGATGATGATTGAAAAAAAAAATAAGTCACAAGCAAAACAACAAACAAAAAAAGTAAAAGCAGAAGCAAAATGGATGCCCGCATGCAAGATGAGAGAACCAGAAACAGCGAAGTTGAGGCACGTGGAGGTGTTGTGTTGCAAACGGAGGTTGAGCGACAAGGAGACATGCAGACAGCAGCGCGATGGTGGTGCAAAGACAACCTACGGTGACGCGATAAGCACGACGGTGACGTGACATTAATCGGTAGAGAGGGCGTGACTGTGTGAGAGGTAGAGAGGAGCAACAAAAGCAAAACACTCACTAGCCACCACCCACGAAGAAGAAGACTCGAAACGGCAGGAGAAGAAACAAAAGCGAGAACCTGATTTGACGTCGACGGAGGGCGAAGGCGGCACGATTAGTGACGCGAGGTGAAAGGTGGCGGCGACGCGACACCGGTAGCAATGATCAACACAAAGCATGTGGTAGAGTGAGTGGGAGAGATTGAGTGAGAGATCTATGGAGGGAATGCTAGACGGAGGTATGTTAGGGGTCTTGGAGATTGGGCCGGGTGGGGCTCCAAAATTTTGGGCCAACGGAGGAGCACTCAGTGCAAGGAGCGGCCGCTCCTAGCGCTCCTACGTTCTTACATAGTGCTCCACGTCGACGACCAAAACCGTGCCTCGACGAAGCGACAGCGAACCTCCTGGATTCGTAGGAGCATGCGATCCTACATTCTTGCACGCGCTCCTGACAACCTTGTCTGTGGCGCATAACTAAAAGTTTCTTGCACACATATCAACTATTGAATAGAGTGCCTGTGAAATGATGTCTTAGACGTAGATAACCAAGAACTTCTTTCAACCTAGAATCAACCATCCCTCCACTATTGAGTTAAACAGGAGAGAACTGTCATTGTCACATTACTTTAGTACTATATCTTACTATACCCATCAATTAAAAAAGAGTTACCAAGATCCCTTTTCAAACATTCTGATTCTTTTACTTAACTACTATGGGTAAATTCAGTAACATTTCTCGAGGTTAGTTGATATTACACAAGACACCCTCAATTTATCATGCCTACATCGACCCCCTCCAGGACTATTCAGTATGATGTTTACAACGGGTGCTAGGTGCCACATTTCACATACTATAAGGGCATTAGATGTAATATCACCTAGTGCATATTTTAGCAAATAGTGGGGTTTATGTATAAAATCACAATCTCAAGGAAGGTGATAGGACCAGAATTCCTGAATGAATGTATGTTTGTTGAATTGGGGATTACTTGGCAATCACCAAGGACCCTAAATCTGTTATAGAATACAGAGAAATGATGAGTCCCCCATCTCTCACAACAATGTACAAAATGAATAGACACCCTTCTAATTCCCTTTCTCCCCCTTTTATTATGCTATTCTCTCCCCTAACTACTTTTCCCACCCAAATAACTACCTGTCCAGCTATCATTCCTCACAGTTAAGAACTAAACTGCCTATTCCTTCTCTCATAAACCTTCCCATACATTCTATCCCTAACACTACCCCCTGCAAAATCACCTCATCCTCAAGGTGAGCTTCTGGAAATTGTTCCAGCAACTTATTCAGGGCTTCCCACAAATTGTCATGTGCTGGAAGGTGCTTCCATTTCACCCAACACGTCAGTTGCTCCTTGAGAGGACTGGCGGACCTGCAACAAATCTTCTGGTTCAGCCTGCAAAATCCCTACTTTAGACAACCCTGCTACCAACTCAAAGTGCTGGATATATGGGGGCAGAGCCTTCTTCAAACGGCTAATGTGGAAAACCAGGTGAAGCTCACAACGGAGAGGTAGTTCCAACCAATAGGCTACAGGCCCAATTTTTCCAGCACCTGAAATGGGCCATAGAATCAAGGACTGAGCTGTTCATTAAGCTTCTTAGCCAATGACTTCATGCGATATGGTTGGAACTTGAAAAATGCCCAATCTCCCATCTCAAAAGTCACCTCTCTTTTATGCTTATCAGCATAATGTTTCATTCTTTGCTGTGCCAAGTCCAAATTGGATTTAAGATCAGTGAGAACCTCATCCCTTGAGGCTATAAGGGACTGTACTTTGGGAACCTTTGAAGGGTAGGTCTCACCTTTAAACAAAAATGGTGGCGGTCTACCATACAGAGCTTGGAAAGGAGAGATTTTAGTGGAGGCATTGAGTGTGGTGTAGAACCAATATTCAGCCAATGACAACCAATCAACCCATTGCTGAGGTTTGGACAGACAAAGCAGCGAAGATAGGTCTCCAAACAGTGGTTTATCACCTCTGTTTGACCATATGTTTGTGGATGATAGGAGGTGCTATACTTCAATTTGGTCCCAGTTGCTTGGAATAACTCAGACCAAAATCGGCTGTGGAAAATGGGGTCCCTATCTGAAATGATGACAGAAGGGAATCCGTGCAATGAACAATCTCTTTAACTAAGAGTTGGGCCACGTCTTTGGCTAAATAGGGGTGTGAAAGGAGAAGAAAGTGAGCAAATTTAGTGAGGCGATCTACCACCACCATGATGGAGTCCTTACCCTTTGCACGAGGAAGTCCAGTAATGTAGTCCATTGAAATTTCTAACCAGACCAGAGCTGGAACAGGCAGTGGTTGCTGCAACCCTGATGGTGACAAAGCCTCATATTTGTTGGTCTGGCATATTTGACAGTTAGCAACATAGGACTTCACTTGTTGTCTCATCCCCCTCCAAAACACGGCTGCTGCTCACCGCTTATAAGTTCTGAAGAATCTGGAGTGGCCTTTTGTTGGTGAGTCATGGAATTCTGCTAACAAAATGGGAATTTGGGAGGAGTTCTTTGGAATAACCACTCGTCCCCAGTAGAATAACCTGCCTTGTTGCAAACTATACCCTAGAAAATCATGACCCCCCTGAGAAAGGTTGCAGATAATGTGCTATGGGTGCTCATCTTCCACATCTGCAGCAATTGTTTCCCACATGCTTGCACTACGGACATAGCTTGATAGAGCATTTGGCGTGAGAGTGCATCTGCTGCCTTGTTTTCTAAGCCAGGCCAAAACTGGATCTCAAAATCCAGTCCAAGGGCTTCAAAGTCCACTTCAATTGATCCTCTCCCAATAACCTCTGTTCTGTCAAAAACTTTAGACTTCGATGATCTGTCATAATGATAAAAATGGCGGCCCAAAAGATAGTGGTGCCACTTCTGAACCGCAAACACAATTGCCATTAAGTCACGCTCAGTTGCTGATTTTTGCTGTGCCCGCTGTGATAGTGCCTTGCCAAGGTAGGTGATTGGTCTCCCATCTTGGGACAACACAGCCCCCAACCCATGACTAGATGCATCGGTCTCCAAGACAAAAGGTTTGGAGAATTAGGGACAGCCAGAACTGGCAGTTCTGCCATTGCATGTTTGTTGGGCTGCTTCAGACCATTGAAAGGCATCTTTCCTTGTTAAATTAGTAAGTGGTTTGGCCAAAATACTGTAAGTTTTCACAAATTTCCTGTAATTCCCTGTCAAACCAAGAAAACCCCTTAAGCTTTAAGGTCTTTAGGCACTGGCCACTGTTGCATGGCCTCAATTTTTCTTGGATCTGCTGCTACCCCAGATGCAGACACAATATGGTCCAAATACTCCACAGTTAGAACCCCAAAATCACATTTCTTCCTGTTAAGAATTAGTTTCTGTTGGTGTAGCACCTGGAAGACAGCTGTGAGGTGTGCTGCATGTGATTCCTCATCCTTACTATACACAAGGATGTCATCAAAAAATACCAAAACAAACTTCCTAAGGAAAGGCCTCAAGATGTCATTCATTAGAGCTTGGAGCGTGGAGGAAGCGTTGGTGAGGCCAAACGGTATTACAAGGAACTCATAATGGCCGTCATGAGTACGAAATGCAATTGTCTCGATATCTCCCTCACCCATTCTAATTTGGTGATACCGCAACTTTAAGTCCAGCTTGGCTGCTCCTGTAAATTCATCTAATAACACATGGATGACAGGAATAGGGAACTTATTGGGTATAGTGATCCGATTCAAAGTTCTATAGTCCATGCAAAATCTCCAACTATTGTCTTTTTTCTTGGCCAACAATATGGGGCTAGCAAAAGGGCTCACACTAGGCCGAATAATTTGAGCATTTAACATTTCAAGAACCAACTTCTCAATTTCATTTTTCTGATAATGTGGGTAACGATAAGGTCGGAGGTTAGGGATCTCTGCTCCCTCCTTAAGAGTAATGACGAGGTCATGGTTTCTTGAAGGTGGTAAGCCTTCCAATGGTTCAAAAACCATAGGGTGATCATCCAATACTTGTTGCACCACTGTTGGGGTTCCTGTGATATGTGATAGTTGAGTAACAACTAGCCATATTTGCACGACAAACCCTACCCCTATTGTTCTAGCTCCCTCAAGGCTGCTCTTAATGCAGTCCCTCCATAGCACAACTCCGGTGCGCCTTGTAACACCACCCAGCGATCTTCCATTTGGATGATAAACCAGAATTTGCCAAAATCAGTTAGGGTATCCCCCAATTTATCCAACCAAGCCAATCCCAAAACTAATTCAGAATTATCCAAAGGGAAGATATAAAAATGCTCTATCACCTCAAGGTTAGGGAATTGAATAGCCAACTGGTTGCACTTCCCTGTGCCCTGTGATTGCTATCCTAAAGCCACAGTGACTACAAAGGCCGATTCATGGACTTGCAACTCAGCCTCTTTAACAAAAAACGAGCAAATGAAATTGTGCGATGCCCCAAGGTCAAATAAGACCCTTACCCTGCAACCAGCCACCTATCCACATGGCCTAATGGACCTTGGAGACCCTTCCCCAACCATACTTTTGCAAGACAGATGCAATTGAGGGACTGTATCTCATAATTCTTACATAGCATCATGCCACTAACTCTCCCCCATTCCCTCCAGTTCCTCCCAATATCATGAACCAAAGTCCTTTATTCTTGCAAACATGATCTTGGGTAAATTGCTCATCACACGTGAAACAAAGACCCTTCATGCATTTCTCCCTTAACTCCTAATCCGTCATAGGTTTGAAACAGCTAGGACTTGAGCCAAGGCCCCCTCTTTCATCCTCCCTATTCCCTTGACTAAAGAAGTTGCCTCTCCCTTTACTAGAAATGGTAGCATTATTGTTAAGCCTAGTAAAAGATCTACCAGCCCCTCGTTGAAGCATTTTGTTCCTACTTCGACTAACTCTGCGAAGTTCATTAATTCATCCAAAGTATTGTATCGTAAAAGCTAGAGTTTGGCAATTACCTCAAGACGTAATCCGTTGAGGAATAGCCACTGTAGGTGGCGACGCTCGATAATTTGACTAGCATACAATTCGAATCGTTCTGTATACTAGTGCACGGAGCTATCTTGCTTCATTTCTAACAGCAATTCATATAGGTTCAGGCTCTATTCCAGCTAGAAACATTGCACACTTGCATCTGAAAACCCTAACCAACTCAGATCGGGGTTCGACGATTCCCACCAGCGAAACCACACCAAGGCTTTGCCTTCCATTGCCACTTTTGCTACATGTAACCATTGTGATTCAAGCACCTCCACTGCTCTCTGCCGCGACGGCGACCATTTCAGAACGGAGCCCCTTTGTTGTCGCCGAAAGGAAAGGGCTCTCCACATGGCGTTGTTCTTACAACGATCCGAACGCTGCTATTTTCGCCGTCGCCAATCATCGCGCTTTGCATCACCTTGCTCCAAATCATGCTGCGAATCTTGTTTCAGAAAACCCTCATGATCGTTATCATGATCTTTCTCCAGGTCACACAATTGCTTGGTCATTTTGTTAAGCACCGAGGTTATCGCCGCCACTAATTCCACGTTCTTCACACAATCCTCTTCAAGCTGTTTCTCGATCGCGACAATGTGATCTCCATTGCTTCCATTTTCTTCCAAGGTTGTCAATGGCGGATGGCGGTTTATGGTAGTGAGCCAAAAAACCACCATAAAAATATGGCGGATGGCGTTGGAGGTTATGGCGTAAGTCATGGCGACTAAAATATAAATATATATACATATATATATATATAATACAAAGACATGATGCATAATCAAAGCCTCAAAGACATAATCAAAGCCACAAATACACAATCAAAATCACAAACAAGGACTAAAAAAAATAGCAATCCATGATCAAAGTCATAAAGACATAATGTCAACACAATATAAATTAAGAATTCAAAACAAAAATTTGTGGAAGTTTTTATCTTTTTTTTTGGTCAGAAGAAGTTTTTAATCTTACTACCAAAAACTAAAACAGAAACACTAATACAAGACCATACTACACGGCCCACACCTAATACAAGACCACACCACACTAATACCAAGACATGCAAAACCCAAAATCATATCTGAATATCTGACCCCCACAAAATTAAAAAGAAAGAAGCAGAGACAGCAAACAGTGAAGGCAGAGGCAGATGCGAACAGTGGAGACTGGTGGCAGGAGGTTGCGCGACGGCCAGCAGAGGTTTGGGAGGAGGCAGAATCGACAGCAGTGCATAGACAAGGAGGGAGCTCATGTGTGAGGGAGAGAGTGAGAGCTTGGTTGCGCAACGAAGAAGAAGAAGAAGCCTTCCCTAGCGAGCCATAGCCGCCGCCGCCGCCGATGTGGTGAGCCGCCGCCGCTGGCAGCAGCTGTGGCGTCCTGGAGAAGAGCAAAAATGAGGGGCGAAGCCGAGAGACTTGAGAGACCGAGAGAGAGTGTCTGTGAGATTGAGAAAGAAGAGAGAGGGCAGCGAAAATCCCAAAAATAACTTCTGAATTTAAGAAAAAGGGTTTTTTCTGGCATTTTCCGCTATGGCCGCCATACTTCTACAATGGCGCCACCTAAATTGCGACCGCCACGCTGGCCACGCCATTCACTTTCACATGGCGGCACCCTCAAATTCCGCCACGCCACGGCACTGCCATGGCCGATATTTAACAACACTGTTTTCTTCTCCATCTTCACAGCTGCTATGGACATGTTGCCCAGGGAAGACAAGGCTTCTGATACCAGTTATAGGACCGGCATCCTAAATGAATGTATGTGTGTTTTATTGAATTCAGGATACCTTGGCAATCACCAAGAACCCTAAATCTGTTATAGTAGAGAGATGATGAGACCTCCAGCTCTCACAAAAATGTACAAAATGAATAGACAACCTTCTAATTCCCTTTCTCCCTTTTTCTGCTGTTCTCTCCCCTAACTGCTTTTCCCGCCCAAATAATAGTAGTAATAGTAGTAGCAGTAGTAGTAGTTAACAGCAGCAAAAAGAAGTTAAAAGCACCAAAAAAAAAAAAAAACCTGATCAGGCATTGAGGCAGCAAAGGCATAACTGACTGGAACATGTGTGATGCCTTGGAAGAAATCCACGAAGCTGCTTTCATTAACAGCAGCATAAGGAAAGCCATTATCCGCGTAATGCAGACCTATCTGTCTACCGTCATTCATTTTTTTTTTTGGCACTTTAACAAAAACCACTACTCTTATTCTTCCAACAACAACTGCACAAAAGAGAGCCACGTTACATATAAGCAAACACACCCTTAATATCTAAAATTCATAAAATAAGAAAATAAATAAATAAAGTGGAAGCAAAATCCCTTACTTGATCAACCCTCTTTCCAACCCAACACAGACAAAGACAAAAAAAAAAAGCAAATTAAGATAAATGGTGCAACTGTGCAAGGTAGCAACTTGTAAGAACCAACATTTTTTTTTCCAAATTTCAGCAGTTAACCAAAAAAAGTTATATAAAAAATAATTTAAATAATAATAAAAAAAACTGATGCACACTAAATTCGCAGATGTTGACGAGATTGGAAAGAAAATTAGGAGGGGAAAACAGGCAATGTTGGCGTGCGTGAGTAGTGAGATTTTTGTCGTGACGTAGAATATTAGAGGCAATATCCAATAGGGATATCCTAGAATTAAGATAAGCGTTGTAAGGATAAGAACAGGAATATTTAATAAGAATATTCTAGACTAAGATGTCATAATTTGAGAATTTCCTAGAATACCTTCTAGCATTATAAATGTAATATTAAATACAAGAAGGAAAAACGTTAGCATTATAAATGTTAACAAATTCACTAGCACCACAACGGCACATCCACAATTCACCCAAAATTTACACAAATCAAGCACCAAACACAACACTAGCAGCAGAAGAAAAACCAAACTGCGACAACAAAGAAAAACGAGATGACGAAGGACGAGCAGAACACCAGATGGCCTCTGCTCCGAGCGGCGCCACCCACGTGAGTCCCGGCGGCGAGATTAGTGCCGCTGGCATGGCAGCCGCTGCAACCCCTACTCCCGGCGACGAAGGCGCTGCTACTCCGGGGAACGCTGCAAATGCCGCTTCAGATCTTGGTCGTTGGCGTGGCAGCTGCTGATCCAGGCGACGCTGCAACCGCGGCTGCAGGTGGCGAGATGGCGCTGTTCCAGACGGAGGGAGAGACACAGCCGCTGGTCCAGGCGCGGCAGCCACCGGCGGTGCGACAACTGTTGCTTCAGGCGGCGGTACAGTCACTGTTCCGGGCTGAGATCAGCGTTGGCACTATCTGGAAGGAGAAGAGGAGGAAGAAGGCTGTTGTTTTGCAAGGTGAGGAAGAAGATGAAGGTGGCTGCTGGTACGGTAGCAACTGGGAAGAAGACAAAGAAGTTGGCTGCTAGGGCAAGAAGAGTGCTGGACCAACTTTCCGTGCTGGGTCAAACCCGATCCAGTCAACTTATTGGGCTCAAGGTTGAAATTGGGCAAAGGTGTCCACTTTCCGTACCGAAGGATGCCACTCTAATCAAGCTAGTGGGCTAAATCTCCATTTTTTTAGATGTTAGTACCTTAAGTAATGGGATCCTGGTGAAAATTTTGGTGAAAAAAAATCCTGGCAAAATTTTTTTTTATGTACTTGGTGTTAAAAATAAAAATAATAATAATAATGGTAGATGTTTTGGATTTATAATTTTAGGCAAGTTGTCATCTTGTTTAACAACCTTGAGGACAAGATTGGCATCAAGGGGATGGTAATGTTACACTAGAATATAAAAAAAAATCTTAAAATATCTTCTAGCATTATATATGTAATCATTTGTAATGAATGAATAGAAGAAAGAAAAATGTTAAGATAATTTTAATCAGTTTTAGATTAGCTAGTTTATGTTATTTTTCCATAACATAAAGCTTTTAGCTTGATTCATGTAACACAGAGGTTATTTCTTTTAAAAATTTTATTTAGACTTTATTAATCGAAATTTCACAATTCTGATAAGATTAGTCGAAATAAATGACTCGATAAAAAAAAATGAATAATAGCGTTAAGCCGTTAGACTATCAAAACCCTTGGAATTGGGCCCAAAAATGCCTAGATTGAGGAAATATGATATTTAGGTTGTGAAGGATTAAATATGAAAGTTTAGACCTGGAATAAAATTTCGAGTAATATTTATTTTACGAGTATGGTATTTTACACGGTTAAATTATGATGTCCAGTTTTATACAATATGGAATTTGCAGTATAGGTGGGACACTTAGTAGGACAAGTGTATGGCTTAGAAGAAGCCACACCATTGCCTTTTCTAGGGACCAATAAGATGCATCCAAAATTACATGCATGTATCATGAAAAAAAACAATTTTACAAATTGAATTTATTTCCCAAATTATCACAACATTACAACACCAACTTCTTGACATTTTCCCCTAGGTTTCGACCAAGCACCCCTAATTTCCAGCTATCCACATCTTCTTCCTCTAACCATTACATGAACCCTAGCCAAGAATATCAAATTTCACTCAAAATCCCATAGCCAAAATCACAATCTATGCACTACCTCTTATAAACATAAGATCAACTCCTTATTACAAACCCCTATTTCATCATATCATCAAGTCAGTTGTTAGTTGCAGTATCATAATAGGATTTGAGAGTTAGATCAATAATTTGATGGAGAACCTATGAAGAAAATTAAGAACAAGAACTTAAGCTTTCAAAGAGCCAAGTAGGGCTTTATTTATCTACTTTTCTTTCAAAATTTACTTTGAAATTTTCTTATTGATTGAGCTTGGAATTTTTGGTTTATTGATTGATATTACATAGATATTGATGCGTTTAAATTGGTGGAGTGTTTGGACGATATTAGAGAATCATTTTTCTCAAAACATGGTATGAACTATGTTGTTGGAAATCCTGGTTTTAAGTAAGCAGGTGAACTTTTTATTTTTCTTCTGATTTTAGAGGCTTGTTCTTGAGCTAAACTTTTTATATGAGAATCCAATATATGAAAGTGTTTCAGAAATTTTCTTGAGTCATTTAAGCATTTTTACTATTTGTAAAAAATTGAAAACCAAAAGGGCTAGGGTTTCTCAACGACAAGTTTAGTCCTTGATTTTGTCTAATTTTGTTACCATATCAAATAATCAAATTTTGAGTTGAAATTTTTATAGGGTGTTGAGGACATCTTCAAGTCCAACCCTAAATTTTTGTATGATTTTATTTGTTCATTTGATAGGGTAGAAAAATCAGATTTTTGACTATTGGCTGAAACAAAGTAGTTTTTGACCTTCGAAATTGTGGAATTTTTTTTAATATAGTTAGACACCTTATTATACTCTGAAATTTTTACAAGATTTCACTAATATGTTGAATTATCTCTGAAAAATAGTCTTACTTTTTTTTGATCATGTTTAGTAATTTAACCATAATTTTCTTTAGAATTGAAATTTTGGCAACATACTATATTAGTTAAGAAGATGATGAAATGTTTATAATTTGATCTCATTTATGTTATGTGAACTTATTGATGATACTAGGCACATATAAATGTGAATATTTATTACAATTGCTTATATATGCAAGAAAAGTATGAGATTATGTCTTATTGGGTTGGAGAGTAAATCCAATTATTGGGAGTAAACCTAACTACCCTTGAATTGAGTTCGAGAACAAACCTGACTAGGAATAGATTTCTATGTAAATTGGAGAGAAAATCCAAGGATCACATATAGGAATGAACTCAATCTTGAAAAATAGTCTATTACCCTGGAGTGGTATAAGCCACAATAATCAAGGGCCAAGACGTCAAAGTAGCAATTTGTTTTAAGTTACTTTTTACACTATGTGCTATATGAATGATGCTTTAATATTTCAATTGAGATCAAGATGTTTATGTGTTAAGTTGCCATTTTAAACTCTAAGATGATGGTTAAATAAAATAGACCTACTTGGATAAAGATTTTACCAATTAAGATAATTATTCTCAATTCTTTAATCTACATACAAAATGTTCATAAATAAACCAAGCTGGGTAGATAATGATGGCAGTTATGTGTATGAGAGTACTCTCCAGAGGATCTTAGAATTCTCATCCTTATTTGTGTTCCATGTCTACCAGATTAGGGAATGGCGTCGATAGTATTTTTCATTGAGTCACCACATCTAGAGTGGCACTATGACCCTATTCTGACTCTTCTTCGCACTAGCCCATGCTTAGTTATGTGTATATATCTTCTTTCGTCGTTTGCGATTCAGTTCTTCAGTCCACTCTTTAACCCTGACTTCCCTTTCACTGCACATCAGTTATCATTTAGCCACCACCTACACCACCTGCACCACTGGCTTTAGATGTAGATATGGTTCCTCCTTTCCTAATCTTGCTCCCATGCCAGCACCACCATTCACCCTTGATGATAGTTCATCTTCTGACCCTGACTTCCTCTAGGAGGTGACAATATCACCCTGATGGCAAATGGATTTCTCTAGAGTGTTATTGTGACTTACAAGAGCCACCAGATATTTATGTTATGTTTTAGTAGTGTGATAAATGCCTACTATCTCTTGGACTTGATTGATAGGAAGACCTTTTGTACATAGTTTTTGATGGGTTTCCTTTAGCGTAGGAGTATGTTTTTATGTTTTCATGTACGTTGGCAGTTCCTGTAACTTCAGGCTCTTGTGTATTGTATGTTGTAAATATGTCCTGAAATGGCATGTGTGCCCTTGTGTTCATCAATAAAATACTCTGATGTTTTTAGTATTTCCAGAAAATCATATAATCCTCTATTATACATTACTTTCTCTCTATATACTAAATGTCACCACGTGCTAACACTTTGTATTACTTAGAGGTGAATAACAAATAACTAATTTGGATATGGTCCTACAATTGAGTAAGTACAATTTTATTACACGATATACGAATATGATATATAGTATCACACTTTTAGTTATGGTGTCACAACCTAGGTAAAACATGTAATTAAGGGGGTGTTACAATTCACATTCAAAATTGGGGGAATGAAATGGGGCTAGGTGGGTTCAAGGGGAAAAAAGAAAGGAAATTGGGAAGTAATGAAAGAGAAGAAAAAGGAGGAAAATGGGTTTTCATATTAGTATTTGGAATTCTCTTCCCTCCTTCTCTTTCTCTTTCTTTCTTTCCTTCCTTCTCTTTTTGACGGAAACAAAAGTGAGACGGGAAACAAAGGAGTACTCGAAGCACACCACATATTAGGCTCCTTTATTTTATTTACATGAGTTTTCAATTAATTAATGAAATCAACAACTATGACTTATAATTTTTACACGTCAATATATACAAATTAAATCCCTTAACTTTAGTCCTTACAAAAAAATTTAGTTAGTTACTACACATGTAAATATATGTAAATAAGTCTCTACTATTGTCACTTGTTATGATTATATGATTTTATTCTCTCTCTTTTTTAGTTTAATTTTGAAGTATTGACCCTAAAATATTTTTTAAAAATTTAAATGACTTTCCAAGTAGTGTGTGAAATATTCAACTACGTTTAATTATATGACAATACATAATTAGGCAATAATAGTATAAAAAAATTATAAAGTCTATAGACATTAAACTCCTATTTTATCTAATAATGTGGTATAAGTAGTACCTCTTTTCTTTTCATAATGAAATCCAAGATTCATAATATAATAAACTAGCAATGAAGCTATGGTATAACATATAGGTGCAACAATAACAATTTATTTGCAAACAATTAAGGACTAAGTTCAAATTGATGACATATATATGAATCAAAATTATATTTTAATTGTAATCAAAAAGAAAAAAAACACAAAAAAGATAAATTCTTACATACTCATGAAATATCATGTGAATTGTGTCCATACCAAATAATAAAGTAATATATTATTGGATATGAGCACCCTTACCTAATATTCTATAATTAGGTAAGAATTTCTCCATAAAAAGTTAGCATTAGCTATCTCCTATTAATAAAATGTATTGTTTAAATAAATGGAAGTAAATTATTTATCAATATATGTTATAATAATGGTGGGAGAGAAGTTGATATAAAAGAACAATATGTGATTCAGCTTATAGCCTACATCCATATATCTAACTTCTATAATTGATATAAAAATACAATGATGATTACAAAAAAGTTTATATACTTCTCACTATCCCAAACCCAAATACAAGTGTATATACTTAAAACTCTCAACCCAATGAAAATAAAGAGAAGAAAAGAAACAAACTTCTTTATGAGAGAATGTGTTATATGTTTGCAATGCTTTTACAAATGAAAGAAATTTCAATTCATAGGCAAAGTTTACAAATGCTAACCATCTGTAAAACAATGGAAAAACATTCCATTCTCCTAGCATCCTATTTCATAGCATGCCTAAAACTAAGGAGAGAGTAATTCTATTTCAAACCATCTTTTCAAGCCACAAGAAACAAACAATATAAAATAAAGGTTTAAAAAATCTCAAAGTCCTTATAATATTATAAAATTTTCAATTAGATTTTTATAGTTTAAATTTTTTTAAACAAGTACTTGTACTACAAAAATCTTTGTAATCAAATCCCAAGATAATTCACCACCATAAAAATTGAAATTTCAAATTCTTTTGGTAGGAAATGGAAAAGTACAAACAATAGTCAATTAAATCTTTAGGGTATTTTGGATTGGTAGAATTGGATGGAGTAGAGTGGTATTTTAACTTGCCTATTATTTGAATTTGTTAAACTTTAATGGAATGGAGCAAAGATGGATGAACTTCATTTCATCCAATTCCATCCATTCTCACAATTTGGTTCCCTCAAATTGGGAGGAATGGGATAAAGTAAAAAATACCCAAATAATGGAGCAAACCAATTATTCCACTCCGCTTCTCATTCCACTCTATTCTATTTTGCTCCACCATGCTTCACCAATCTAAACATACCCTTATGGTATGTTTATGAGTTTTGAGGGAAAAGAAAGAAAGTAATCAAAAGTAAATAAAGGGAAAGGGAAGGAAGGGTTTCAACTAATGTTATTCACGAGTTCAAATTGATAAGGGAAAGAAAATGAAGGGTCTATAATGTATTCTTACAATTTTATCTTTCATTAAATTAATTTAGTATAGTTAATATGCTTTATATTAATATCGGTATAAATGGTATTTTAATATTTTAATAGGAATAATATAGTAAAATAAATAATAATTGGTTTAAAACTCCCAAATTGAGGGAATTACAAAATAAGGATTTTGGAGGGTTTTGAGGGTTAGTAAAAATCCTCAAACACCTTTCATCCTAAAAATAAAACTCATGAACACGTTAAAATCCCCTTAAATCTTTCATTTTTTCCGTTTCCCTTATAACTCAAACTCGTGAACACATCCTTAAGTGTTTGATTTTTTAAAATTTTGTAATGATAAGTTGTTCTAGTAACTTGATTTAAAAATTTTAAACTATTAATTAAAAATTAAGTAAAACTATTAGAACCTACTCATTAATTAAATTGAAAAAATAAAATAAGGATATGATATGTTTTTAAAGTATATTTTTATTTTTAATATCAATTATGAATCCGTTATCACATTATTAATTCTTCTTATCTAAGATTTTATGACGAAAGTAAAGAAAAAAATATAATGATGTATTTGATTTATATTTTTTATTTTGTGTTTTTATTTTGATTATAAGTTTAATAACAAAAATGTTACCTTGTTTGTATAAAAAAAATGCTACCTTATTTTAAATATGTTTGCTATTATGAAGATTATGTATTACTATTTCTTTTAACAAATATTGAAAGCTCAAAACATATTAAAAAATAATGCAACATTTTTATAGTTAAAACTGAAACCAAAATGAAAACGCAGATCAAACATATTTATATGTTCATTATTTTTTATAAATCATAAATTGACATCAAATTTTAAAATATTGAGATTAAATTGCAATTGAATTTACCGTCTAGTGAGACTCGTGCATGTCTCAATGAGCTATGAGAGTGATGGAGGTTGTTGCTACCTCCTCAAATTAGAATTAAAATAGCAAAATTATTTTCAAGTACCAAATGCACCAAAACTGTAGTTAAGATACAACTCGGTCGTTTTCAAGGAGGCTATGTCACTTAGTTGGAAATTGGGAGTTTTGAAAATAAAGTTGTCACAATTAAAATTAAGTAAGAATAATTAAGAATTAAAAGCATTAGTGCAAGATATTCCTAGGATTTGAATTGACTATCATTGGCCAAGTATTAAGCACATTATGGCTATTAGTAAATACTTACTGGCAATTATACTAATGATCAATCAATCTATAGATTTTGACCAATGCAAATAACTAGTAAACTAGATTGCAATTTATTAGAAATTACATTGATTTGATGTACCAATTGCTATAGCCTAACCCCTAATTGTAAAGTTAATTCCAATGTTCTCCCTCAAACATAAACTAATTGATTAAGCAATTTATGTCCAAGGGTTTCCCCAAATGACAATCGTTAATTTAGTTATTCCAATAAAAATTGTAACAATCGTAACAATAATTATAAAGATAGAAACTTCATAACATTGAGAAAACTAATGCATTCAATAGAAAAAAAGGGTCTCAAATTTCATCCTAATCCACATGGAAATCCTTACACTAGTAAGGAAATCTACTCCTCCATCTCTAGGATTACAACAATGAAATAAAAAGTATACTTGAAGACAATAATAATAATCCTTGTGAAAATCTCTAAAACAAATTCAATTCACCAAAAGAAACCCTAGAGAGAAAAAGTAGAGAGAAGAGGTAAAGAGATATAGAGAGAAGAGAGATAGAGAGAAATCTTAGCTACAAAACTTCAGACTCCAAAATAGGTTAAAAGTCTGTATAGTTTCCTTAAATACTACTCTCTAAAATAGCCAAAGCAAGGCCCAAAAATAGAGTTAATTATCTACAATTTTCATCATTGAATAAGAGGCTTGCTGGCACTCACCATAACCTTGTGCTCAAGTGATTTCCTTATGCCTTTGCCGAGCGCTAACGCTAAATAAGCGTGCGGTGCTCGCTGAGTTGTCCTTTGCACTTTTGCTCCCTTTTGCAATCCCTTAGCTCCAAATTCCCTCCAAAGAGTTCACAAACCTGTTCTTGACATTTTGGACTCAATCCAAAGCTCCTATATACAAAATCATACTCAAAGAGATTAAATGCAATAGGCTATAATCATAAATCATTTCAAAGTTAGTGCAATAGTCAATGCTTCTATAAAAAATGCACAATGAGTAGTAAGTCAAAATCCTAATTATTAACATCAATAACTTAGTGAAACTTATGCCAAAAAGCTAAGGTTTAGAAATAAAATAAGTGACATAAATGCCCTTTATCAGAGAGGTCATGAGTTCGACTCCCATTTTGCCCTTATCTTCTAATATCTTAGGAAAAAATATATTGAGACTAAACTATTATAATAAAAAAATTTTACAAAATTAATCTAATATAAAATTTCTTTACAAAAAAAAATCTAATATGAACTTTTGTTAAAAAAATATATGATAAATTTTAAAATATTAAGATTAATAAAAGTACTTACTAAGAAAAGAAAATTCAAAAGTACATCTAAGATTAGTGGAAGCTGTAAAATTTTTTCTCCCTTCTTTTGTTGCGGTGAACACCGCATATATCAAAGTAAAATCCTTCCTGCTAGTGGGGCTACAATATGTGTTGTATAGTTGTGCTTCATCTTTCATAAACTTTTCAAAATTCTTACAATCCCAAATGAGACCTAAAGGGCAATGTTTTACAAAATAATTTTTGATTTTAAAAAACAAAAGATTAGAAGAACTTGTTTGGTAGCTTGTTTTAAGGTTGGTTTTAAAAATGAAAAAACACAAACTATGTTTTAAAACTTAAATAGAAAACAACATTGTTCCACCATTGTTGTCCTCTTTAGCTTCGATCTGCCCCTCGCGCCATCGCCGCTGCTTCTCCAGCAGGTCGCCTGCTTCCTCTGCGGGTCCCGGCCTTCCTCTGGCACCTCGGGCCTGCTTCCTCTGCACCTCGAGCTGCTCCTCTGGCAGGTCAGGCCTGCTTGGATAGGCCGATCTCCTTCCTCCAGCTCCATCTGCTTCCTCAACGACATCGCAAACCAATCTGCTTCCTCGATCTCCAACTCCTTGTATCGAAAGAGCACCAACCATCACGGACCACCATCGCTTCAACATCAGAAGGCAGGAGCACCAACTAGAGGAACTTGACCCACAAAGCCTTTCTTCAAACCCAGGACAAGGACCCACCACTATTCAAAGGAAAATGACGATTTCATGGTCCTCATATGAGGCGCGCTCCTCCGGTGGAGGTGCTAAGGGCCGTTGATAGTAAGGTCCTAGTCAAGGCTAAGGTTTCATTGGGGGCTTAAAAAATAGCCTGCAAATAGGTTTTATTGCTTTTTATTTTTTTTAAATTGAACTTGAATACTACTTTTTAAAATAATTTTAAAAAACTATAAATCCAAAACACTTCCAAACAGCCCCAAATCACTAAAGAAGGTCGGTGTCTAAAGCTAACAATAGCTTTAATAAAAGGTAAATCATGGATAAGGATAATCAATAAACAAAGGACTTCAAAACTCCAACAATCGAGTGCCCTTAGTACCATTTGTTTTTTTTCCTGAGAAAATCATTTCATTACATAAATAACAATAGGCTACGGTCTACATATTATAACAAAATCCTATAAAAGACAAAAAACAACTTAAATTCGTTAAATGATTAGACAAACACTAGTCTAATAATAATAATAATTTTGTCTAAAATATTAACCAGATAACTTGATTTCTTAATATATTTATAAATTGTGATTCCAATAGCCTTTCTTAGCGTGTACAAGTTTTCATTACATCAAAAATCTAATTTAAAAGGTCAGGCGCATTCTAATATAGGGAGAGTCGACTTATAGACTAATGGACAATGATGGTGCAAGTGAGTTTTGGCTATTTTATCAAGTTGTGAGACACTGTTAGAATTTAGGAAAGAAACCTTATCACACATTCAGTTCTTGGTAAAGTAAGTTTTCATGTTTTGACTTTCGAGAATAAATATCATGCGATCAATAAATTAATTGTAAGGGAGTTAATAAGAAACGTTAAAACATTGTTTCCATTTAAAAATAAAAAAGACGGTTATTGTTTTCCCATTAAATTTATATAATTAACACAAACTAATCTTCCAAAATCATTTTATTTTGTAAAAATTAGTATTAGTATAGAATGAAAAATACACCCTTGTACATATATAACTATAAAGCAATTTTTTTATTTTATTATAATTTTGTTTTTCAGTTAAGCATTTACTTAAAATTCAATTATTTGTCATATGCTAACATCTATATGATAAGCGTTGATAGTATATATAAGCTTTAATGATATAAAGTTTGTTAATATTTTAATATTATACTATGTTTCGTATGATAATATGCCACATTTAAATTATATGATATTATTACTATCCTTTCACTATTAAAAATAATTTTAGATTTAAAATAAATACTTGACAAAAAAATTCAAAAAATCTTTATTTATAAATTTAGAAATTGATATTATTATTTAAACATTTATTATGTGTAGTTATATATATTATATAAAAATGAAAACTATGGTAAAATAGTTTTTATTCCTCGTTTATATTTAAGTTTAAATTAGGATGGGTGTAGAATACTTAACATAAAACTTGCCATACACATGCGATACATTAGGTCTACGTGTCCTTCGTTAAACCTAAAACGGTCTTCAGGTACCTCGAAAACCTCGGTTTGCTAGAAATCATGAAGTTCCTGATGTTTGCATTCTTTTATGTTGAAGGCTTCCTGAGCGAGCAACATGGTTGGTAGGTTCTCTATATTGAGCCTAACTTGGCTTGTCCAGCGATCCCTAACGTTGACAAATGTCTAAAACAATGTAGTTTCATTAAGTGACCCTTTATTCTATAAAAACCCTCCCCACACGGTTTAACCCTAAAAATGTGAACCCTACTCCTTACTAGCCCTCTTCCACCCCTTCATTTTCTTTCTCCTCCAATCTTACCTCCTCCAAGCTTGATTTATGATGAATTATGCTAGATTTCTCTTTCTTTCTTTTTCTTGAGTTGGGTGTTTAAGTTCATGGTTGTTGTCTAGTATGGTTATAGTTTATTCATAGGTTTTTCATTAGTTCCATGGTAGACATTGGTGAACACCTTACGTTCCACCTTCAAGGTGAGTGGGTTCAATCATGTGACCTTTATTTGGGTTATTAGAGTTATTTTCATGAATAGTGATATGAAATTATGATTTTAGAAATTATATTATGATAAGTATTGAACTTATATGAACTCATATTTTTGTGGTTGATACAATTTTATTCTAAAGCCAAGCTTTGATTATGCGTGTATTTGCTATTATGAATGTTATCCATGATTAGGGTGTTAGCTCTAGAACCTATAGAAAACTTTAAGATAATATGTTTTGAATGAAAACAAAATTAATTTAAAGAAAATTTTTGAAGAATAACTAATGTATCTTGAGTTTTTTGAAATAGCAAATAGGTTCTTTTATTGGCATAACATAGCTCCATTAAACATAAATAATTTTACTTTACATGTGCAAACATGTTTTATCTTGTTTAAAGAGATGGGAATCAATGGAAGTGATAATTATATCATATTTTGAGCATATACATGCCTAACGAATTGAAGAAAATCATCCAGTACAAGAAACCAAGCTTCAGGACTTCAAGAAAGTAGCACTAGACTTTAGAAAGTACATTTAAAATGAAGATATCAATCAAACACTAAAGCCAATTTGTTCTACAATTTTCAATCATCATGTTCACAATCTTTTTATCAATAAAAGCTCTGATTGAAGGTGGAAGACGAAAATTTTATCAAAACTAACCGTACATTAGAAAGTTCAATTCAAGTGAAACGCTAAATTTTACTGGACAATGAGGGAAAATTTGAATTTCAAATTTAAAGTCAAACCCAACTACAAACTAGCGTGTCATCTGTTACACCCTAACTTTAGTCGCATTCGGCTAATTATTAGCGGTTACGTCTTCGTTTTCAGAACTTGACTTGACTTTCTTTAAAATACAAGTACTGAAAATATGGCTAAAATTTTCTTTTTGAATTTAAGATTTAAAATGCGAGCCGCGCATGCGCATAGAGACCGATTATTAAACGTAAAACATAACAACCAGATATACGTCATCATAACAACCATAGAATAATCATAACATAAATTATAGTAGTATATCATAATCATAACATAACAACGATGTCCTTATAAACATAAGCACATCTAGGGTTATCAATTACACCAAATAACTTTTAACTAATTGCAAAACAAGGTATTAGCAAAGCTAGACTAGCCTTCATGCTTCCGTTGCGCCCTAGACCTGTCTAGGTGACGTGATTCCTACGCCCACGCCTCAACGTAGATCACAAATGATCCGCATCATTCCCGTCTGGTGGCGAACAGGAAAGAGGAAAGGGGGTGAGAAACTTATTCAAGGTTCTCATAGGCTTCCCGACTCTAACACAAGTGTCATCGTCGTCGCGCAGCCACTTCGGGTTTCGTTATAAAGAGGTATTCATGCATAGGTCCAGTTTTAATTTCTCAAAGCTTATTATCCGAAGTGAGTTTCTTTTAGCATGAGTCTTGATGGTATGAATGCAGGAGATATTTCATGTATGCATGGCAATACTTGACATGACAGTACACGTAGATGACACATATCACTTAATCAAAGCATCAATGAAACATATGTATGTACGTCTTTTACTTTTTCATACTTGAACTCGTGAGTTCCTTTCATAACTTTTCCATTTTCCACCCTCATCATGGTCACCAAAATCCACCCAACATGCCGGCCGCGATTTTATCATGGTCACCAAAACTCCTAATCACCTATTGCCTAGGAATGAGCTCATCCTAACTAGCCTTCGCTAGATTTATACGGGGTAAAAGAGGGAATCATATTTCTTTCTTGGATCACCCCGTACAACCTTTAACTCGGGAAGTCATAATGGGATCATTTCCACATTATCATATCTTTTATGGATGCAACATGAGCATACAACCTTAGAACCTCATATAACATATCCTTCATTCATATTTCATATTCTCATGCATTTTAAACGTGACATACCACATCATCACATCATCATGCCACATAACATTTCATACTTAAGATATTAACATAGTCACATCATTAAGAATATGCTCACTCGCCCTCATACTCACATCACACCTCCTATCTTATGGTGTATTATGCTTCAGCCTTTGCGGGTTTTAAACTTATGTTCCAACTATCCTAATACCCATATTACATCTTTATTACACCTAAGAGATCATTACTTATATTCCTTACTAAGATTTAGGCTTACTAAAATTCCATACAACATTATGCATTTTGGGCAGAAAATTATCATATACTTACGGGCTCTAGAATCTCCGTTTTAGACCCTTTTTAAGATCCGTCTTCGCCTACGGTTCTATAATTAACTCCTAAACCAATTATGAGGGATTCCTACACATGATTACTAATTTTAAACCACTTTCCTTAGTTTCAAACATGCTGGAACAGATTTGCATTTTTATGCATTAAAGTGTTCTAGAAATTCATTTCTAATCCTTTCAAGTTACTTATTCTTTTCTAACTTCTCTAAATCGATCATTGCTCTACTCAAACATAATTTTACACATTTTGACACCTTAGAACAGCATTTATATAGTAGCCAATCATGAAGGGCAGAACCGAAATCATAAGCCCATAAAATCACATAATCTCATGAATTAAAATGCATACAAGTTGCTAGTTTTCTCTTGGAATAATTCTAGGATTCAAAACTCTTTTAGAACTCAAATCCTTACATTAAAATCATGTAATTACACGTGAGGTCAGTAGCTAAATTAACTTGTTCATAAAATAGATTTAAAGTATATAATTTCATTCATAATGTTGCTTAGGTGCTCCTAAGCTTAGAAAAATTACAAAACATGAACTATGGACACTTGTGATTAGAGGAACTCATGCTAAGTCCATCATCATCACCATAAGGCCGAATGGCTTCTTTGAGAATGCCAACATTTTCTTAAAACGTTACATATGATACTTGGGCAAGTCCTTGAGCTCTAGATTATTAAAGTGATGACATAAACTTAAACATGCTATGCACCTTATTTTTATTCTTCATTAGAAAGTAAAGTGAAGACATAAAGTAAACATGAGATGCACCTTTTTATTATCTTTAGAGTTTAAGTGATGGCATAGAATTTAAACATGCTAGACAAGAAAGTAAACATGAGATGCAAGGTTCAATTCTTTATTTTAGTGCTCTAGGCCTCTTGAAGTGTTTACCCCAAATCAACAATCTACTTTAAGGTTGAAATAGGTAGGCTTTGAGATTTATTAAGTGAGGATGCACATTCTTGTTTTAATCTTTAAGTTGTTTAGTGATGACTTGAAAATAAACATGCTATGCAAAGCATTAAAGTAAACATGAATGCATCTTATTTTAGATCTTAGCTAGAGCTCTTTGCAAGACTTTAAAGGAACAAAACCTCAACCCATTATGTATCATAAGGCAAGCTTTAGAGTTCTTAGCACCTAGACTTCAAAGAAGTCTTAAGGTTTGAACTTCATCATCAAGCTTAAGAAAATGGACACAAAGTTCAACACTTTGTCTAAACAAAATTACAAGAACTAAGTCATATTCTTTATTTTATTGCTCATGGGCTTCAATCTAGAGTAAAACTCTTAGAACGGCCGACCAACTTTAAGGTTGGCAAGGGTAAGCTTAGAGCTCTTTGAAATCATGTGATTAATTTTCTTTAACAAAACTTTTGTGATCTACTTTACATTTTTAGCAAACTTTGTTCAACCAAGGCAAAGGAAACCGAAATCATTTAAGAAAGAAAGGAAAGGAACCGAAATGAAACTAAAGAAAAAGAAAGAAACACAAGCATGTATGGTCCAAGACCAAGTTGTTTCAAGCTTTAGAGGTTTCTCACATGACAACAACAAGTCATTATCTTGAAACCTCATCATCAAGCTCATGTAATTTTCATAAAATGGCCTCTTGCCGAAAATGAAAAGGAAAGAAAGAAAGGAGTTTGAACCAAGAGAAAACTAGAACTTTCTTTAAGAAAACAAGCAAAACTTGAAAACAAAACCCCTACCTAAGGAAGCCTTGAAAGAAATGAGAAGAAGCTTGTATTCTTGAAGGAATGAGAAGACAAAATCTCCTCTTGATGGAAGTGATGATTTGGCCAAGAAGAAAAACCAAGGAAGATGATTTTTCCTTGAGAAAGCAAGCTTGGAAATGGAAAGATAAAGTGTTTGAGAGGTGGTTCAAGGTTGTTTATGGTGGTTTGTGGTGGTGGAAAGATTTCTTTGATGGTGGAGGAAAAAGAACAAGATGAGGAAAAAGTTAGAAGAAAAGAGAGAAAATGCAAGAAAGCTTGAACTTGGCAAATGATCTAAAGTGTAACCAAGTTCTCAAGGCTTGGTATTTATAGAAAAATGAAACTTTGTGGTTGATTTGGGAGGAAGGGTGACGGTTTTCATGCCAAAGGGGAGGAAAATATCTTCAAAAACTTGTCATTCAAAGGCATGGTTGAAAGCATGGCTAGGTATGGTTCAAAGCATGGCTTGAGGTATGGTCTTTGAGTGAAACAAAATCAACATGTGACACAAATGGAGAGCATGAATTCGGCCAACATTTCAGCCAAGGGGAAATGATGATTTGCTCATGTAATTGTGGTTTAAGGATGTGTTTAGGTGTTTCTTTGATTAAGGTTTTGATTAGGAGTTGTAAGAAAGTGTTTAGGTAAGGTAATTAGCTAATTAAGGTTGTCAAGACTTGATTAGGAGAGTGATCTTACTAGATTAACAATTTAAAATCATTCTTTTGGTCAAATGAGGTATGGGCACAATTCCTTAATTTAAGGAATTGGAGAGAAAAACTATTCAAGATTCCATGACTAGGAATCTTGAATTAAAGAATGCAATTAGAGTTTATCTAAGCAATCTTAGGTTCTAATTAACCTTAATAAATTATTTTGACTCTGGATTAAAATAAATTAATCTTCGATTAGAGCATAATATTGCTTAGGTTTGCTTAATTGCGTCATTAGGCTCACTGTATACTCTAGGGCAAAATGGTAATTTTGCACTAAAACTGCCGGACCTTCTGCCAACTAAATAACAAAAACCACTTGCAAACATCATTTAAAATCTTTTGGTAAAGTCCGGGCTTAACCGACAGTAAAACGAAAACGCTCAGGGGTGTTTTGGTAATTTTGCATCGAAACTCAAAAATGAGATTCTTCTATTACCACACACAACATATATAATCCCTTATTAACATCAAAACATCCCCTTGAGGATGGGTGACGATCCTCATTTTCCGGAAAATGACCTCAAGGGCATTTCGGTCATTTGTACATGGAAAATCGGGTACATCATCTCTTTTGCTAACTTGGTCAAGTATCCGCTTCTAGAAAGAAGAGTTTAGAAACCATGATCAAAAAGTAAAAATGTAGATTATGAAAGGGTCTAGAAACCTCAACTTTACAATGGCTTTTGCAACAAATCTGACAAAAATCAAGCTACTCCTCTAACTTCATTTCCAACACAATCAGATGATCAACACGTGTCACTTGGAGAACTGATAAAAGGCAACGGTAAAATGAAGACCATCTATAAATAGAGATGTTGTGCTTTCAAAGAAAAAAAGATTGATAGATTGACGTTGCATAAGTGAAACTCTCTGAAATTTTCTCTTCATCTTTTGTAAAGTTCATTACATGTAATCGGTTTTCTTTGCTCGTAAAAATCTTCTTTTTACGTTCTTTATAGTTTATATGTTCTTCTCAGGAAGAATCGTTAGAAAGAATTCATTCAAATTATCCCAAGTTCTTCTCTATATCTTAAGAAAACTTGAGTGTAGGTTAGTTTGAGTTACAAACCCAAACACAAACTTTTGTATTCTCGATCCATAGTGATTGGTGTGAGCTTAGCTTAGAGAGGCTAGTCAAAGACTACTTGCACGCCAGGTAAGTTGATTTACTGGTCATGGTTTAGCTTGGAGAGGGTTAAAGACTACTTAGTTTAGCTTAGAGAGGTTGGTCAAAGACTCTCGAGCGAGCTGAAGAGCTGGTGAATAACTAGTTGGTTTGTGATAGTAGGGGTTGTCTACTAGTTAGTGGTGAGACTTGGGAAGGCTATTGTAAAGACTATCTAGTTTCTTTTTCATTTGAGAAAAGTGCTAGTGAAACTCAATGTGGTTAAGAACTGGATGTAGATAGGTTGGTGAACTAATATAAAAACATATGTGTAATGTACGTCTTTTTCCATGTACAAATGGAAATGCCCTTGAGGTCATTTTACCAAAATGAGGATTGCGGTCCGGCCATCCTCAAGGGATGTTTTGATGTTAATAAGGGATTATATGTGTTGTGTGTGGTAATAGAGCAGAAGAATATCATTTTTGAGTTTGAAGCGTGAAATTACCAAAACGCCCTGTGGCTGTTTGTCATCGTTTTATTGGTTGGTGAGACTTTACCAAAGGATTTTAAATGATGTTTATAAGTGGTTCTGATGTTTAGTTGGCAGAAAGTCCCGAGCAGTTTAGTGCGAAATTACCATTTTGCCCCTAGAATAGTGTACAGTGAGCCTAATGACGCAATTAAGCAAACCTAAGCAATATTAGGCTCTAATCGAAGATTAATTTATTTCAATAATTAATCTAGAGTCAAAATAATTTATTAAGGTTAATTAGGACCTAAGATTGCTTAGATAAACTCTAATTGCATTCTTTAATTCAAGATTCCTAATCATGGAATCTTGAATAGTATTTTCTCTCCAATTCCTTAAATTAAGGAATTGTGCCATACCTCATTTGACCAAAAGAATTATTTTAAATTATTAATCTAGTGAGATTACCCTCCTAATCAAGTCTTGACAACCTTAATTAGCCAATTACCTTACCTAAACACTTTCTTACAACTCCTAATCAAAAGCTTAATCAAAGAAACACCTAAACACATCCTTAAACCACAATTACATGAGCAAATCATCCTTTTCCCCCTTGGCTGAAATTTTGGCTGAATTCATGCTCTCCATTTGTGCCACATGTTGATTTTGTTGCACTCCAAGCCCATACCTTAGACCATACCTTGCCCATGCTTCCAACCATGCTTGCCATGCCTAAGCCCATGCCTTTGTAAGAGATATTTTCCTCCTCCCTTGGCCTTGAAAACCATCAGCCATTCCCTCCCCAAATCAGCCAACATGTCTCATTTTTCTATAAATACCAAGCCTTTGAAGACTTGGTTTCTCTTTGGATCATTTGCCAAGTTTAAGCATTCTTGCACTTTCTCTCATTTCCTCTCAAATTCCCTCAACTTAGCTGATTTCTTCCTTCAAGTTTCAAGAGGATTTTCCTTCTCCATTTCATCAAGAACTCAAGCTTTCTTTCATATCTTTCAAGACTTCTTTAGGTAGGGGTGTTGTTCTAAAGTTTTTGCTTGTGTTCTTAAGAAAGTTCTAATTTTTCTCTTGGTTTCAAACTCTTTTTCCCTTCCTCTTTCTTTTTCGGCCAAGAGGCCTTTTCATAGAGAGAACATGAGCTTGATGATGAGGTTTCAAGATAATGACTTGTTGTTGTCATGTGAGAAACCTCTAAAGCTTGAAACAACTTGGTCTTGGACCATACATGCTTGAGTTTCCTTCTTATTCTTGGTTTTATTTTCAAGTTTTCTTCTCTTTTCCTTTAAAGATTTCGGTTCTTTTTCCTTTATTTGAACAAAGTTTGTTAAAAATGTTAAGTAGATCACAAGGTTTTGATAAAGAAAATTAATCACATGTTTTCAAAGAGCTCTAAGCTTACCCTTGCCAACCTTAAAGTTGGTCGACCGTTCAAAGAGTTTTACTCTAGATTGAAGCCCATGAGCAATAAAATGAAGAATATGAGTAGTTCTATTTATGTTTGTTTTGTTAAAGTGTTGATGTTTTTGGTTTAATACATTTTCTTGAGCTTGATGATGAAGTTCAAAGCCAAAGTCTTCTTTGAAGACTTGGTGTTAAGAACTCTAAAGCTTATCTTCCATTGTTAAGATACATGTTGGGTTAAGGCTATTTATGTTCCTTTAAAGTCTTGAAGAGCTCTAGTTAAGATAAAATAAGTTGCATTCATGTTTAAGTTTATGTCTTGCATCTCATGTTTATTTTGATGCCATCACTAAGTTCATAAGAATAAATAAATGAACTTGCATTATCATGTTTAAATTCCCAAGCTTGCATTTCATGTTTATATTTCAAGTCATCACTTAATCCTTAAAGATAATAATGAAGTTGCATCTCATATTTATTTTATGCTCTCACTTTACTTTCTAATGAAGAGTAAAATAAAGTGCATAGCATGTTTAAGATTATGTTATCACCTAAAGACTCTAGAGCTCAAAGACTTGCCCTAAGTATCTTCAATGGGGATCTCTAATAAAAAGAGATGGATGTGTTTTTAGTATGATTCAATGATGGTTTTGATTTCATAAAATGTGAGAATGATTTTAAGAAAATGTTGGAAAGATGTTTTATGAGGTCTCAAGGTGTTTAAATAGTTTGGAATGTGTCAAAAATCATGTTTTATCAAATTCTGAGGTTCTGGTAATCGATTACCATCCATGTAATCGATTACTAGAAGGTTTTTGAAGGACTTTTGGTTCTGGTAATCGATTACCAGAGGCAATGTAATCGATTACACTGTTTTTCATGCCCAGAACCTTCTGAAAACCCTGGAATCGATTACCATATAGTGTAATCGATTACCCCTATGTTCTTTATTTTTCAAAACGATTTAACCCAAGTAATCGATTACCATGATATGTAATCGATTACAGTTGTTTGAAACCCAGAATAATTTTAGTTCCTGGTAATCGATTACCACACCTTTTACTCCTGAAATTACCCCAAGAGAAAAACTAGCAACTCGTGTGCATTTCTAATATGAATTTATGTGATTATGTGAGGATGAACATTTTTGGTTTCTGTTTCATCCTTTTGTGGCCACTGTATAACTTCTGTTTGAGGAGTTAGAATGCGTAATGTTATGTTTGAGTGAAGTAAAGAATGTTTTAAAGATTGGAAAGACTAAAACAAATAGGAAGAAATTATAACTAGAATCTTACAATGTTTAGACATAAGGATAATAACTTCTATCCAGCATTATTTGAGCTTAAGGATAATGTTTCATAACTAGTGAATTGTGCCTAGGAGTTGAACATAGAATCTTAGGCAAAGACAGAACTTAGAAAAGAGTTTAAGGCATAGATTCTAGAATCCCGTAGTTGAAGAAATGATCTTGATGAGTAATCTATATGATGTTGTTGGATGAATTAGGAAGCATAATGTTAGAAAGAATTTTAAGGAACGATTCCCTAGAATATGATAAAGATTTGCAATGGGTGAAAAGATTACTAGAACAAGAATTAAGACCCGTAAGAGTCAAAGCATAAGATATCTTAAGATAAGGAGATGTGATGTAAGGAGGAGATCGATGAGTAGTGGTTGACGTATGTGAATGTTTGTAAATACCATGAGTATGAGAATGTATGGATGTGTGGCATGTTGCTATGATGATGTGATACGCTATGTTTAAATGCATGAAAACATGAGGCATGAATAGAGGATATGTTATATGATGTATTATGATTGTACGCTCATGTTGCATCCATACAAAATATGTTAAAGCGGAAATGATCCCATTATGACTTCCCGAGTTAAGGGTTGTACGGGGTGATCCAAGAAAAGAGATATGTTAATGAGGAAATGATCCCATTATGACTTCCTGAGTTAAAGGTTGTACGGGTGATCCAAGAAAGAGATATGTTTCCCCCTCTATTTTTCCCCATATAAATCTAGCGATGGCTAGTTAGGATGAGCTCATTCCTAGGCGATAGGTGATTAGGAGTTTTGGTGACCATGATAAAATCGCCGGGCTGGCATGTTGGGTGGATTTTGGTGGCTATGACGAGGGTGGGAAAAATGAAAAAGTGAAAAAGTCATGAAAGGAACTCACAAGTTCAATTATGATAAAGTAAAAGATGCACATGCATATGTTTCGTTGAAGTTTCATTGATGCTTTGATTAAGTAATATGTGTTATCTACGTGCACTGTCATATTGCCATGCATACATAAAATATCTGCTACATTCATAACATGAAGACACATGCTAAAAGAAACCCACTTCGGATAATAAGCTTTGAGAAATTAAAACTGAACCTATGCATGAACACCTCTTTTATAACAAAACCCGAAGTGGCTGGGCGACGACGATGACACTTGTGTTAGAGTCAGGGAAGCCTTGAGAACCTTGAATAAGTTTCTCACCCCCTTTCCTCTTTCCGTGTCGCCATCAAACGGGGATGATGTGAATCGTTCGTGATCTACGTTGAGGCGCCGTAGGAATCACGCCACCTAGACAGTGCAAAGAGGCAGCGGAAGCATGAAGACTAGTCTAGCTTTGCTAATACCTTGTTTTGGATTAGTTAAAAGATATTTGGTGTAATTGATAACCCAAGATGTGCTTATATTTATAAGGGCATCGTTGTTTTATTATGATTATAATATGATATTACAAGTTGTGTTGCATTTATTCTATAGTTTATTTATGATTATTTTGGTGATATATTCCTGGTTGTTATGTTTTACGTTTAATAATCGGTCCCTATGCGCATGCGCGGCTCACATTTTAGTTCTTAAGTTCAAAAAGAAAAAAATTTAGTCATATTTTTAGTACTTGTATTTTGAAGAAAACCAAGTTAAGTTTGAAACGAAGACGTAACCGCTAATAACTAGCCGAATGCGACTCGAGCATATTAGGTGAAAGTTAGGGTGTTACATGTAATATCTTCTTCCCTTTTATCTCCTATTACTTTTGTTGCTCTATGTATGATTGTTTATATTTGCGTAAGGTTTATCTTTTTAGCTGTTCTATTACTAACACTTTTTTCAAAAGTTCTTCTAAAGTCTCTACCTTTGTTTCCACTACACTTCAAGCCTATAGCTTAATAGTATCTTGTTAAAGTTTTCAAAAGTTAGAAAAAGAAAAAGAGAAGCGAAGCACAATTCAATCCCTATTTTCGTGCACTTTTATACCTACAAGTGGCATCAAAGCTTGGCCTCTAAGGGGTTGAGCACTCTAATGATTGCTGAGGACAAAGATCCAAGGGACAAATGACACAGAATATTCATATAACAGAAAGACACTTCATCAATAGATCGCCATTCTTTGATGGTGGAGATTATGCCTATCTGGAGAGACGAATGAAGTTGTTCATAAAATATACAAGCCTTGACTTGTGGGATATTATTCAGGGAGGTGATTATGTTCCAACTGAAGTGATACTAGGAACCGATAATGCATATTCAATATCAAGAGAAGTCCCTAAGAGCAAGTGGACAGAGCAACACAAAGCCAGTTCAGTTTAACTCTAAAGCTAAATACTTACATGTGCACTAAGCAAGGCTGAATATGATAAAATCATTGCTTGTGACATAGCAAAGGAGATATGGGACAAATTGCACATGCTGCATGAAGGTATTGATTAAGTTAAAGAAACTAAGATTAGCATGTTGGTTCATCAATATGAGATGTTCGAAATGATAGATCAAGAAAATATTGATGAAATTACCACAAGGTTTATGCACATCATAAACCAGCTAAAGGGACTAGGCAAAAGATACTCTAACTCCGAAATGGTTAAAAAAATCTTGAGAAACCTCCCTATCAAGTGGCTATCTAAGGTCACATCCATTACTGAGGCTAAAGACCTTCAAACTCTCTGTTTAGATGCACTCATTGGGTCTCTAAAACTCATGAAGTAGTGCTCTCTGAAATGCATAGTGAATCCATCAAGAAGAGAAAATCCATGGCCTTGAAGTTGTCATCAGAAGTTAATAAAGCTAAGGCAATGAAGCTTGAAACCTCTGATGAAGAGGAAGAATTTGATGATGAGACAGAAGAAGAAGATGGAGACGAGCTCTCTATGTTAGTGAGGAAGATGTCCAAAGCTTGGAAGGGCAGAATAAAGAAAAGAAAGGACTCAACCTTAGAAAAGGACAGAAAAGGCAAGGTGAAGCTGGAAAATGTCACCTGCTACAATTATGGGGAGAAGGGACACTTTAAACTAGAATATCCTAAACTCAAGGGTCCATAAAAAAAATTTATGCCTAACAAGAAAGGCATGCTTGCCACCTAGAGTAAATCAGAGGACGAGAAGGAAGGATCAAAAGATCAAGAAGAGCTAGACATTGCAAACCTATGCTTCATGGCGACTATTCACCAGAAGGTGAACCTAAGGTAAATAGCTCTAACTCTTATGTTTCCTATGATGAACTTCTAGCTCTGTATGAAGAGTTGCTTGAGGACTCTCAAACTATTTCCTCTCGCTATTGTTAGCTCTAGAACCTTTCAGAGAGCTTCATATGTTTTGAGTGACAACAAAATCAATTTAAAGAAAATATTTTGAAGAATGACTAATGTCTACCTTGAGTTTCTTGACATAGCGTACAAGTATTTCCGATTGCATAACACAAACTTGAAATGAGAATAATTTCACTTTGCATGTGCAAACATGATTTATTTCATGTAAAGTGATTGAACTTAATAGAAAGTGAACGTTATATTGTGCAAAGTATGTATACATGCCTTACGGACGAACATAAATCAAAACAAGGGCAAGAAACAGGGACGAGACTTCAAAAGTACGCTATAAATGAACATATCCATCAAACTCTGAAGTCAAAGTGTTATACTATCTTCAATCATCACACTTGTAATGTTTTGTTCATCAACAAGCCATGATTAAAGACATGAAGACTTAAGAATCATCAAGAAAATGACACCGTACATCAGAAAACTCACTTACAGTGATACTATGTGCTTTACAAGAAACAAAGGGAATTTTTGAAATTCAAATTTGAATTTCAAAAGTCAAAACTCAGTGATTGAACTGGTGAGTCATCTCTTTTGCCACCTGGTCAACCATCTCAGCTTCTAGAAGAAGGAGTTTAGAAACCATGTTCAGAAAGTAAGAGTAATTTCTGAAGTAGCATTAGAAATCTCAATCTTGTAATGGCTTCTACAAAAGTCTTGACAAATAGACAGACTACTCTTCTAGATTGCTTTTCCAAGACACAAATGGATGATCAGAACATGTCACTTGGAGATCTGCTCATAGGCAATGGTCATAAGAAAGACCATCTATAAATAGAGATACCGTGCTTTCAAAGAATAGAGATTGATGCCTCACAAAGAGCAAAAACTCTGAAAATTTCTCCCATCTGCTTGTAGAGTTCATTACATCTAGTAAACATTTCCTTTAATTATAAAAGTCTTCTTTCTACGTTCCTTCATGTTCATACGTTCTTCCTAGGAAGAATACTTAGAAAGAAGTCATTCAAGTATTTTCCAGAACTTTCTTTGTAAATCTCATGAAACCTTGAGTGTAGGTTAGTTTGAGTTGCAAACCCAAACAAAAACCTTTGTATCCTCAATCCAGGAGTGATCGGTGTGAGTGTAGCTTGAAGAGGCTAGTTAAAGACTACTTGCAACGTGACAATGAAAGTGTTCTATTGGTCTCGGTTAAGCTTGGAGAGGCTGTTCAAAGACTACTTGTTTCAGCTTGAAAAGGTTGGTGAATAACTACTTGGTTTGTGACAGGAGGGGTTGTCTACTGGTCACTAGTGCAAGCTTGAAAAGGCTATTGTAAAGACTATCCTTATTCATTCTCTAGTGAGAGAAAGGTTTAGTGAAATTCAACGGTTGTTGAGAACTGGATAGGCAAGTTGACCGAATCAGGATAAAAACTCTCGAGAGTATCTTCTTTCTCCTTCATCTTATTTTTCATTTTTGTATTTGATTCGTTTACTGTGTTAGTTCTAAACTCTTTCACGCTTCTATTTCATATTCATTTCAGAAAGTTCACTTTTTGAAGTCACTAATGCTATTTCTCGCTGCACTTCAAGCTCAAAGCTTGATAGTATCTTTAGTAAGTTTTTCATAAGTCAAGTAGGGAAGAAAAGGCAAAACATGATTCAATCCCCCTTCTCGTGCGCTTTCTTACCTACAACTATTTCAACTTAAAGAAGAAACATCAAAAAATTGTTTTAGAACTTGAAATGGCCAAAAGGAAGTTGAGACTCTAATGCTTCTAAAAGAAGAATTAAAAGGAGAAAACTGAGGTTTAAATGCAAAATCTAATGCCTTAGAATATGAAGTCTTGAGTAAAAATGAAAAAACTCAGGAAATCATTTCTAAGCTACATAGAACTTTAAAGCTTCTTAAATCTAACCTTGAAAAAATAGTAAATGGATCAAAGAACCTTGATCTAATGGTTGGAGGTTAGAGGCCATATTTTCAAAAGACTGGGTTGGGATATGAAAAGAAAATAGATGAGAAAGGAAAGCCAACTCAGCTTAAGAAAGCAAAGAACAAGGCTTATTGTACTTTCTGCTTTAAGAAGAGATATCCACCTGACAAATGCTTCATGAGAAAGAAGTCTGTCAAAAGGGTTGGAAAACTTTCCTCCTAAAAGACTAACCCAAAAGGATCCAAAAAAGTCTAGGTACCTAAAATAGAACTGTTTATTGCAAGTTTTCCTGAGAACACATGAGAAACCTTACAATAAGTGGTACATGGATAGTGGTTGTTCTAGGCACATGTTGATCCAGAAAATGGTTTAAGAATTTGTGACCTAAAAATTTTAGATCAATAAAGTTTGTTGATCGAGGTAAGGCCAAGATTACGGGCATAGGAAATGTTGGTAATGATAATTCTCACCAAATTTTTGATGTGCTGTTTGTTGATGGTTTAGCTCATAACTTGTTAAGTATCAGTCTGACCAAGACTTTAATGTTGTTTTTAATAATCACACATGCAAGATAGTAAGTCTCACTTCTGGACAAGTTATTCTGGTAAGAGGCTTGATAACACATATGTGTTATTCTTGGATGACCTACGAGATCAAGATGTAAAATGTCTCAGCCTTTACAATTGAAAAGTGGTTGTAGTATAAGAAGCTTGGGCATATGCTCATATGAAGCTTACTTCTAGCTTTCTTAAAAAGAGCTAGTTAAAGGCCTACCGAAGATCAGATTTGATAAGGATTCAACTTGTGATTTCTGTGAGAAAGGGTAAGCAAACCAATGCTTCTTTCCATAACAAACATGTGGTTTCAATTACTAGACCACTTGAGTTTTTACGTATGGATCTTTTTGGACCAACCAAGATTGCAAGTCTTCCGGCAAGAGATATTGCCTTGTCATAGATTTACCTAGGTTATCTTCCTAACTTCTAAGGATGAGGTGGTCGAGAGATTCAAAGTGTTTGCAAAACGTGTTTACATAGAAAAAGATTCTCAAATCATCTCTTTTAGATCTGATCATGGAGGAGAATTTGAAAATCATTTTTTCATAGAGTTTTGTGAAAAACATGGCATCCTTCACGAGTTTTCTTGCCTAGAACTCGCTACCAAAATGGGGTTGCTGAAAAGAAAAAGAAGCCTATAGGAGATAGCCAAGACAATGCTTTTAGAAATCGGTTTATCAAAAGGTTTTTAGGCCGAGGCTATAAATACCTCATGTTATATACAAAACAGAATCTTTCTAAGGCCTATCCTCAAGAAGACTCCCTATGAGCTATGGAAGGATAGGAAACCCAATATTTCATATTTGCACATCTTTGGCTCATTATGCTTTATCCTTAACACTAGGGAAAAACTTGCAAAGTTTGATTCCAAGTCTGATGATGGCATTTTCTTAAGTTACTCCTCCGTCTCTTAAAGCTTATAAAGTCTATAACAAAATGACGTTTTGCATAGAAGAGACTATTCACATAAAATTCAAGGAGCTTAAGAACGACTTTGCTAATGGTCTCAGAGAACTAGAGGAAAATCTTGAGGAATTGAGTATCAAGGAAGCTTCTAAAAGCAAGCAGATGAAAACTCAGACCCTTAGAAGGTAAACTCCACAACAAAGGTAATTCAGAAAGCTTGCTCAAAATTCTAAAATAATCAGAAAGTAATATTTCTGAACATGAAGAAGAGCAATCTACAATGAAGGAGAAGTTAAAGAACCTCAAAAGCTACAAAACTATAAGGGAATCTCTAATTTAAAGGGAGTTTCTCATAATAGAGTTCTTGGAGATATTTCCAGGGTGTGAGAACTAGATCATCCCTTAGAAATATGTCAAACTTGCTTTCATGAATGTCTAGGTACTTAAATTAAAACTATTTTTATTGCAGGTGTGTCTAAGAACACTCGTTGATCAAGACAACAAGTAGTACATGGACAATGGTTGCTCTAAACACATTTTCGGATCTAGAAAGCAAGCAGATGAAAGCTCAACCTTTAGAAAGTAAGCTTTAGAACATAGATACTTCAGAAAGCTTGCTCAGGACTCCAAAGCCCTTAGAAAGTGACATTTCTGAGTACTGAGAAGAGTAATATGAAGATGAAAGAGAAGTTGAAGAACATCAAGGTTACAGAAACTACAAGGAAGTTTTTGATTTAAAAGTAGTTTCTAGAACAAAGTTCTAGGAGACATTTCCAAGAGGGTGAGAATAAGATCCTCCCTCTAGAAATATGTCAAACTGTGCTTTCATCTCCACCATTAAGCCTGAATGTTATGAAGATGCTTTGAATGATCAAAGTTGGGTGGATGCTATGTAAGAGGAACTGGACTAGTTCGAGAAACGCAAAGTCTAGATGCTCGTTGAAAAACTTAAAGGGAAGACCATCATTGGAACAAAATGGGTGTTAAAAAACAAGCTAAATGGAGCTGGGAAAGTCATAAAAAACAAAGCAAGGTTGGTTGAACAAGGTTATAATCAACAAGAGGGAATTGATTATGAAGAAACCTTTGCACCAGGAGCTAGGCTCGAAGCCATAAGAATGCTACTTGCTTTTGCTGCCTTTAGGGGATTCACTCTTTACCAGATGAATGTAAAGTCTGTGTTCCTAAATGAATTCCTCTTTGAGGAAGTATATGTGAAGCAGTTCCTAGTTTTGAGAGTGAAAACCTTCCTAACCATGTCTTCAAGCTAACAAAGACACTTTATGGTCTGAAACAAGCTCCTAGAGTTTGGTATGAAAGGCTAACTACCTTTTTACTAAAGAATGGGTTCAAGAGAGGTAAAGTTGACATAACCTTTTTTACTCTTGAGTAAGATAATCACTTTCTAATAGTCCAAATATATGTGGATAACATCATATTTGGTGCCACTGATCATTCTCTTTAAAGTTATTGTAGAGTGAATTTGGAATGAGCATGAGGGGTGAACTCAAGTTTTTCCTTGGTCTTCAAATAAAATAACAAAAGGAAGGAACCTTGATCCATCAAGAAAAGTATGCAAAAAAACTTTTGAAAAAGTTTAACATGAATCAAGCCAAACCTATAAGTACCCCTATGCATCCATCTCAAGTTATTGATGCTAGAATGGTGAAAAAGTATCAGAAAACGGTTATCGAGGAATAGTTGGTTCACTTATGTATCTTACAGGAAGTAGACCAACATTCAATTACGTGTGGAATTTATGTTAGATTTCAATCTAACCTAAAACAATTATACTTGAATGCTGTTAAAAGGATTTTAAGATATTTATCCGTCGATCTTGGCTTATAGTACGAGAAAGGAACATCTTGTGAGATTGTAGGGTACTGTGATGCTGGCTTTGCTGGAGACGAGTAGAGAGAAAAGGCACTAGTGGATGCTGCTATTTTTTTTGGAAAAAGCCTCATCACTTAGTTATGTAAGAAGCAAAATACCATTGCTCCCTTTACAGTAAAGCTAATATGTAGCTAGCAAATTGTTGTGCCTAGATGTTGTAGATAAGGAACCATTTCAAAGATTATCACCTGGTATTCTAAAATCCCTATCTTCTGTGATAATACTAGTGCTATTAATTTTGCTAAGAATCCTATCTAGCACTTTAGATCCAAGCACATCGATGTTAAACATCATTTTATTCGGATCATGTTCAAAAGGAGATGTTGAGTTAATATTTGTGAATACTAGAGACCAAGTGTATGATATATTCACAAAATCATTAGCTGAAGATCACTTTTATGTTTTGAAAATGCTTTTGAACCTTAAAAGTTTCTAAATCCATATAAGCATTCATGCATAAACATATCTACGTCTCTTCGTGGCTCCAAACTGAAGCCCAAACGAAGATATCAGTTTTAAGAACGATAGGATCAGTTTGCAAAGCCTAAAGATCAGTTTGTAAGACCAAAAGTTTAGCTTGTGAGCTCAGAAAGAAGATCAGATGGTTAGAAGATGGGTTATTTGGTCTCTTGAGGGTTCATAATCTGAAGATGAATAAGATGTGAGAAAGCAGTTTGAAAGCTTCGAGGAAGCAAAGCAAGCTTCTAAAAGGACTTTATAGGAGGTTCTTCTTAGGGCAGAACAAAAGGGAAAAGGAGGCAGAACAAGAAACAAAAGCGAGCTAAACCCACAAAGCCTTCGAAACCAACAGAACTGAAGCTAAGACCTCAGAAAGTGAGCTTCCAAAGGGAGACTTGACAAACTCCTTATTCGCAAAAATATTTTGAAAGAAATATAGAAATATGCCTAAGGGAGTGCGTAGAGCAGTACTAATTTTAAAAGACATGTGTGATGGAACAAGAGGGGCCTGCAAAGGACATTGAATCTTTGAGGATGAAGAGGAAGTAGAACTAGTTCTCAAGGAGCGAAGAACTCTTTAAGAGAAAAGGAGCTGGAGGAAGCTAGTAAGTTAAAAAAGGCTAAAGGGATTTAAGGTTCTAGTTGAAGAAGAAGACTTGGTTTGTAAACCCTTTGTGATAATTGAAGAACAGCCTACAAGGCCTATGACCTAGCAGTTTGGGTTTACCTCTTTCTAGTCTCTACTACACCTCCTAGAAGTCAGATGGCTTTAAAAACCTGCTCCACCAAGTAGCTAACACCTAATAATTAACCCAATACGCCTAGGTTGTATCTGATTAATTACTAGACTTTACTCTTTGCTTCAGTTCCTTAATCATGCTTTGAAAATACTTAATGAAATTACGAGCCATTTTTTTTAAACATAATTGAAAATGTGAGCCGCATAATGTGAACGATAATCGGATAAAAGAAAACAAAGGACATATCATGAAGAACACATCATATTGGCTCCATCATATGACATCCATAATTACATTTCACATAGATATTTTGCCTATCAACAGAGTTAAGCTAGATATAGGCAATCGAACAAAACATAAATAATATATGGATGGAAAAACATCTATTAACGGCACCTATTTATAACACTTCAGAGATAGGAATATATATCCGAGTTCACGCTCAAGGTCTAGCAATACGTTCTTCAAGGATAATAAGTTGGTTCACAAGATCACGTGCATCTACCAGGTGAGAGCATCAACGGGAATCACAAACATCATCATCACTTTCTAAGACGAGATGGAAAGAAAGAAAGGAATGAGAAACTTATAAAGAATCTCAGTAGGGTACTCACCTCATATGCATCGTGTCATCATCATCGTCCCCAGGAACCTCGGGTTTCATTATGAAATATGAGCATGCTAAGATTCATTTAATTAGTTCGGAAATATATACTTTACCGTTCATTTTAATCATGCGTCTTATAATGCATCATAAACTTAGCATGTCATGTTTATAATGAACTTTTCCTTTCGTATATAATAACATAATTATGCATAAGACCACATCATATTCCTTATCATCATATCATAAATACTATGCATAGAAGAATATCATATTTCTCATCATTATCTCATAAATACTATGCATAGAAGAACATCATAATCACATAATACATTACTTAGTTCCTTAGGTGACTTAAAGTTACTTTCATCATCATTTTCCTGGGCCACCCTATACTCCACCCTTTTGGGAGTAATCTAGGTTATGAGCTCATACCTTACTAGTCGTCACTAGCATATACTTATCCCTTTTGATAAGTTAAAATCCCTACTTTACCCTTTTGAAAGAACGGGCTAGGGCAAGAATCACCTTTTCACCACCTATAGTCTGATGGGTCTAAAGGATCATTTTCTCAGGATCACCTTTTCATCACTTATAGTCTGATGGGTCCAAAGGATCATTTCCCCATAAGTTTAAGTCACCATTAAGTCTTAGCATGTTATATCATAATCATCAGGATGCATGAACATTCTCATTGTTTGCAACAGCAACTATAACATGCAAGCCATGAAATCATTCAATAATATCAAATTCTCAATAGGCATTACATCATCATATAACTTACATTTCAAAGCATCTAAAGATGTCATCTAAAATTCTCAGAAAAAGCTCCCTAAATAACCAAACTCTAAAATTGGGTAACCTTAATTATCAAACTAATTACTTATGCATCTAAGGGATTCATTACCATCAATTATAAGCCTTAAGAACTTTATTAGACTATATGGGGTAGCATAGATAGTAAGTTGTTCTTAAGGTTTTATGTGTGCTAGAAGTTACGTTTTTAACCCTTTCTCGTTACCGGCTTTCCCTATGATGCTAAAATTAATTACTAAACCAATTATGAATCATTGTCCCTTATCTAAACATAATAAAATCTGGTTCTTAAGGCCACTAAAGGCTCTGAAAGAATGCATAAATTTCATTCTCTAAAGTTCTAGAAATCTTGCTTTTACGGTTTTCTAGGAAGCTAGTTTTATCTCTAACATGCATAGAATCGTTCTCTTAGCAATAAACCATAATTATCACAACTTTAAACATATTAAACCATCATCATACAGTAGTACTAAACTCAGATAGTAGCTGAATCATGAACCTCATATAATTGCTTAAAATCACATTTTAAGTACATGTAAGATACTAGTTTCCCATAAAATCTTTGCAAAGCCTTAAAACTCTTTTAGAAACTAATTCTTTTTGTTAATCTTGAAAGAAATTATAGAACTAAATCAGTAGCTATTTAAAATCACCTTGGGCCTACCTTAATTATGAGGCCGATTTATATATTGAAAGAATCTTCATGATTAAAATTCTCACTTAAGATAAAAGGAGAAAGTCTTGAGCTTTAGAGATTTAGTGATAACTAGAATTATAAACATGCTATGCAACCTCATTTTAATCTTGTCTTTATAAAGTGATAACTTGGAATTATAAACATGATGCAAGAAACTGAAGCGGCGTAGTCCGCATGCTAGCAAGTGGAGGGAGAAGAGAATTTTAAGAAACCGAGCGCGATCGTCCACACTGGACCGGTGAAGGGAGAAGAGAACTCTTATTACATCTTATTAAGCTCCAAACTCAAGACTTCTTAAAGAATAAATTCTTTGACTCCAATAATCTTAAGGAAGCTTTAGAGTTTTTATTACCATGGTTCCAACTTTGCTTGTGATACTTGGGCAAGTCTTTGAACTCTAGGATCTTTAAGTGATGACATAAAATAAACATGTCATGCATTGATTCTTTTAGCCATTATAAAATAAAGTGAGAGCATAAAATAAATATGAGATGCATCCTCTTTATTATCTTTAGAGATTAAGTGACAACTTGAAACATAAACATGAAATGCAAGCTTGGAAATTTAAACATGAATATGCAAGTTCATTTATTCATTCTTGAGAATTTAGTGATGACATAGAAAGTAAACATGGTTATGCAAGGCATAAACTTAAACATGGATGCAAGTTCATTTTATTTCTTTACTAGAGCTCTTCCAAGACTTTAGAGAAATATAAATTCAACCCAATATATCTTAGCAAGACAAAGTGAAAAATACATCTTTCAAGTTCTAAACTCAAGATCTTTATTTTTACATCATAAAAACATCATTCTTTAAAGTTTTGCATCAAGTGGAATTTTCAAGCTTTAAAGGCCTAACTTGTGATGGATTTACAACCAACACTCAAGGTCCTCATCATCAAGCTATCATCATATTCCTTCTTAGGCCATTTGGCCAAAATCATTAAAGAAAAATAAGGAAAGAAAAACCAAAATTGTAAAGCTTTAAAACTAGTGAAACCTTCAAGTTTTAGAGGTCTAACTTGTGAAGGCTTTGCAACCAACACTCAAGAACCTCATCATCAAACCATGGTCTCATCATAATCTAGGCCATAAGGCCAAAATGTTTTTAAAAGAAAAAAAACAAAACTGAAATTGAAAGCTAGAAGAAAGTCCATGAAATCATCATTTTTGAGCTAGAAACATAACTTGTCATAGCATAAAATGAACTTAGAAACAACTCCCTACCTAATCTGATTTGAAGGAAAGGAAGAGAACTTGGTTTCTTTGAGTGAAATGGAAGAAAATCTCTTTGAAAAAATGAGAGAGAATTCAGCCAAGGAGGAGGAAGAAAGAAAGCTTTTGGTGCTCCTAAGAACTAGAATTGTGTAAGTTATGATCAAAGACTTCTAACACCTCTTCAAGCATGCCTATTTATAGAGATTTTGAAGCTCATAAATGGACAAATGAAGGAGGAAGGCTAATGGATTTTCATGGGGAACAAAAGGAGGAAAACATGGATTCAAAACAAGTTGTATGAATTTAGGGAATTATGTTTCATGGTGACATTTTGGCATTTTGTTTTAGTGTATCTTTGAAATTATTCTGATGCATAATGGCATCAATAATTTTGTGCATTACAGCCCAAGGAGGAGAAATTTGTGTGTTCCATGCATTATTTAGGTGTAGGTAAGGTATATTTGCAAATTAGAGAATTTACAATTAAGGGCTTAGGTGAATTAGTAAAATTTGGGTGTTTTTAAGCAATTTTAGGTTCTAATCAATTTAAATAAATAATTTTGACTCTAGATTAGTAATTAGAATTTAATAAGCTTTAATTTGAGCCTAATATTGCTTAGGTTTCATTAACGAATCAAAAATCTCAAAAATTGCAAAACTGCACAATGGGGGCAAAATGGTCATTTTACTTAAAAATTGCCTGAGACCACCCAAGCTTAACCAATGGTTAATCATAGCTTAAAAACATGTTTTAAACATTTTAGTGAGGTTCGGGCTTAGTCGCAATACAAGTTAAAACAGCGCGGGGCGTTTTGGTCATTTCGTGCGAAACTCAAAATTGAGATTCTTCTCCTCTATTAACACACATAACACAAACAATCCCTATTAACATCAGAACATCCCTTGAGGATAGGCCCACGTCCTCATTTTCAGTAAAATAACCTCAGGGGCATTTTGGTCATTTTACACGTACAGAATTCGGGGCTTGCGACTCTTGCAGGAATTGCTCATAACCTCTTTTCTAATGTTATATTCCTCTATTGAGGATTGTTTGGTTCAATTTATATAAGAATTACCTAGGGTAATTTGGTAATTCTAAATGATAGTAAAAGTTGGGGCGTTACATGGTATAGTCCAGAAAAGATAGTTAGGTTGAAGCTGAGGTAGCTTCCCATGGTGAAAGTGATGACTTCATGACCATCAATTAGATTTTGGAATCAATGACACAATCCATGGAGTTCGAGTTAGCCCAAAGGAAGAAGGTCTGGAAGAATTGAATTTCTTCGTGAATGAGCTCTTCAAACCTTGGAGCCAATCATTAAAGAACCATCTGTGAGACCTATCATTGAAGAACTAGCTGATGAAGTTGAAGAACAGAAAATCGTAGTTATTCTAATGGTACTTCAACCTCCTCTTTCCATTCATATAACTCAGTGGAAGAGGAAGGGTAAGACATTTGAAACAAGTGCTCCTCAGCTGGAGAAGCTGTTGCTTCTACCTAAGCTCCTGCTCTTGATCCTACTCCTACATGTTCTGCACCTACTACCACCACTGAAGTTCCATCATCTCCACCACCTCCTGCTAAATTGCTAATGAGAAATAAACTTACTAATTTCCGGGATATTGTACGTTGGACATACTTGAGTCTACACCAAGCTGCTCCATCCACACCGTAACTATCCACCTGCCATACCAGCCTTCATTCGAGCCTTCAACAAGTTCTCATAAGTTCCAAGCTTCTTCTGCAAATCAGAGGGACATGGCCTCAAGGTTGGATTAGGTTAAAGCCTCCAACATAGACCATGGTCCCCAACTTCTAAGACATGAAGAGCTACTACTTAATTCTTCAAAACACTCAATCAAGTAGAGTTGAGGAATTCTGAGATCCTCTGAGAAGTGAGGTAGAGGGTGATGATGGTGTCATCTTAGTTCAGTACACCCTCTTTTTGTAGTGACAAAAGGGAAGAAGAAAAGAAAGTCAAAAATCTTGTGCTAGGAAGTCAAGGGGAGCTAGCTAAGGGGGAGCCTACAGAAATTTTTTTTTCTATTAGCATTTACATTTTTTTTTACTTGAACAATGTTCTTTTTTTATTATTGCTCTGATATTGAACATTTATCGTTTTGATACATATATGATATTTATCCTTCTCAAGTTTCTTTTCTGTTAAGTTTTCAAGCTTGGATACATATTTCTGCTATGATATACCTTGAGGAAGTAGCTAATCATATATCTTGCGTATGGTGTATGCGTATAAGTCTTAAGCACTTGTTATGATATGCTCTGATTCTTCACATGCTTTAATCTTTTTAGCTACAACAATCATATTCTGTGTTTTATCCATATGATCAGCTTGGCACATATATGATAAATGTCTGATATGTTTTCTCTGATACATGACCTTAGAGTTTTTCTAATAAAAAAACACATGCTTTGATACGCAGATATGAAGTCTTCTTATATATCTCAAAAGCTCTGATACATATGTTTTGTCAGAATGATCAATTTGTTTTTGAGCTTCAAGAAACTTCATTTGTGTGCAAAGTCTATATGTAACATGCTTTTATACACAAAAATTGCATCGTGTTTCAAAAATTTGTTTGGATAAAGATGTCCTGGTATGATTTCAAGATCAATAGAAAATATCATAAGTATTACTTGTTCTTTTCAAACAAGAGTATTTTCAAAAAAGTCAAAATGACTAAAAATCAAGTTATGTTTATTTAGAAAGCTTAAATGGTCACATTTTTTCCTCAAAATTGCTTGATACCTTTCAGAAGTATTCTGGTTCTTCAGAAACCTTATTTGAAATAAAACAACTTTGATTTCAGTCACTTAAGGCATTGAAATGTGTTTATTATATGTATATCATGCCTTAGAAAAAGACTCTGAAAATCACATTTATATTTTGAAAGAATATTGGTTTATGAAGCTCTACATTTTATTGTATATTTCTTTCAAAATCACTTCAAAAGATTTTCTAAGAATTGGTTTATCATCATAAAAAAGGGGGAGATTGTTAGCTCCAACCCTTAGAAAGCTTCAATGCTATATGTTTTGAGTGAAAACATAATCAATTTGAGAAAATATTTTGAAGAAGGACTAATGCTTCCTTTGAGTTTCTTGAAGCAACAAATAGGTCTTATCACGTTAGCATATATGTTTAAAACGTAAATATTTTCACATAACATGTGTAAATATGTTTAATCTCATTTGAAGAGATTGGGACTTAATGAAAGTGAAAAATATATCGTGGAATGAACATACATATGCTTAATGGATTGATGAAAATTCTCAAGTACAAGAAACAAAGACTCAATTTTCACAAAGTAGCACGTGACTTTAGAAAGTACGTTTCAGGTGTAGATTTCTATCCATCTCTGAAGCAAGTGTGTTCTACCATCTTCAATCATCATGCTTGCAATCATAATATTCACAACAAGCTCTGATTGAAGAAAAAAGATCAACCAAAAGTTAGAAACTCAAGCGCTCTAGAAAGCACGTTTCATAATGAAATGATGCATTTTCAGAAAAGAATGGAAATTTGAAATTCAAATTTAAAGTCAAACCCAGTCATAGAAGGAAAAGTTCAGAAATCTCATTCAAAAAGTTAAAAGTAGTTTCTGAAGGTGACCTTAGAAACCTTTATTCATAATGGCTTTTGCAACAACTTTGACAACGTTGAGTTACTCCTCTAGATTATATTTCCAAGACACAAAAGGAAGAACAACACGTGTCACTTGGACAACAGATCAAGGTCAACTGTCATAAATGCATATCATTTATAAATAGAGATGTTATGCTTTCAACTAAAGAGACTTTTGAGAAAGAGAAGTGTTGAAATGCTGAAAAATTTTCTCCTCATTTTCTGTGAAGATATTACTCATAATCAGTTTCATACTTGCAAAAATCTTCTTTTTATGTTCTTAATAGATCATACATTCTTCCTAGGAAGAATCATTAGAAAGAAGTCATTTAAGTTTTCCAGGTCTATTATCATTCATCTTATAAAAACTTGAGTGTTGGTTATTTTGAGTGTCAAACCCAAACACAAAACTTTGTAACCCCGATCCAGGAGTGATCATTGTGAGTTAGCTTTGATAGGCTAAGCAAAGGCTACTTGTACTGTGAGAGTAGAGTAAGCTACTAGTCACTATGTTAGCTTGGAGAGGCTAGTCAAAGACTATTCAGCTTGTGAAAGTAGAGTGAGCTCCTGGTCACTTGTAAGAGCTTGGGAAGGCTACATAAAGACTATCTAACTTCTCGGGTTGTGAAAGGTTTTAATGGAACTCAATGGTGGTTGAGAATTGGATGTAGGTAGGTTGGCCAAACTAGTATAAAAACACCTGTAGTATCTTCTTCTCCATTAACCCTCTTTATTTACTGCTTTGTGCTCATTACATTGCATTTTCTGAAAAACCTTCTATTATGCATTTTAATATATATATATATATATATATATATATATATATATATATATATTCTTCAAAAAGTTACTTTCTGACATAACTAACGTTGTTTCCACTTCACTTCAAGTTTAATACTTGTTAGTATATTGTTTAAGTTTTAGAAAAGAAAAGGAAAGAAAAGGCGAAGCATGATTTAAGCCCCTTCTCGTGCACCTTTCTACCTACATGTTCCTCCCATAAATTGGCATTGTGAATTTGATTTCTTGCATCCTTGACTTTGGTTTTGTATACAAGTATTAAGGTGTATTGAGAATGCATTTGGATAAAGAATTTGGAGACTTTGAACTACTTTATTTGATTTGAAATGTAAAAATTCTGGTTTGGTTTATTTATATGTGAATGGTATTAAAAATGTTATTGTTAATTCTATTATTGGAATATGTGACTGAATGAACATTATGGGTTTGGTCTTTTTTCCTGCAATTGGTTTAGACATGTTTTTGTTATTCTTTGAGTGACTTTCTATTTGAAATGTTAAATGATCGAAATGCGAAATGAAGGGAATGTAAGCTTTGTCTTGATATACATAAAGGGTATGTTTGTCTCTCCCAATAACCTAGGAGGCTTTTTCATAATGTTGCAACATGAGATTCAAGAAGTTAATGTTAAGCAAAGTTTTTCCCTCTATCCCCATTTTGAATCTAACAACGGATAGTTAGGCTGAGCTCATCCTAGGCAATAGGTGATTTGGAGTTTAGGTGATAGTTAAATCGCCAAGGATGGTGATGTGGTTGGTCGAGGTGACATGAGAGAAGGTTTATATTAAAGGAATCAAAGTTACTAAATGAAAATGTTAGTGAAAGTGTTATGTCTTGATTCTTTTACTCCTTCATGCAAGCTTCAAATTCATGAATTCCAATGTGCTAATAATGCTATGTTCTCTATATTATTACTTGTTAAATCAAGAATTTTTACAAGACTTAAAATATGTGTCACTTTGAGACTTACTTGCGAACTAATTAAAATAAACTAAAGCATGCTCACTTATTTTGTAATTAAAGCGAAGTGACTGGAGACAACAACGATGAAACTTGAATTGCTTTTATTTAATTATTGAGATTCCTTTGGATTCTCACCCTTTTTCTTTTTATGTCGTCTTCAGACAAGCCGTGGACTAGGATGCTAGATCCCTTGAGTTCTTGACATTGGAGCTAGCCATGCTTAGAGACTTTATTATTATTACCTTTTCATATTTTGTATTTTTCTCTTGACCATGAGACTATTGATCCTCATTTATGTTTTCTTTATTTTGAGATTTCTATGTTTTATGGATGATTGTATTTAAGACTAGGCCTTATTATCAACTCTTAGCTAGAATTTATTTATGCTATAGTTCATGTGAATTGTAATAGGTATGGTTGTCCTTCATGGACTCATGCTCTCCTATGATATATTAGTACTTTATTTATGTTATGATATGATGACGTGTGTTGTTAATGTTTATGATATCCAGGATCTGTTTGTTATGTGTTTATTATTATGGAAATGTTATTTCGCTCACAAGTTGCGTTGATTCTTAATTATGCATTAACGACGAGGCTCTTGCCATTTTTTTTTTTAAATGTATCCACTATTTTTTGCTAAAAGTATTTTCAAGTAAACTAAACATCCAAAATCAAAATGTAAGAAATCTAATAATTGACCAATTATGATGTACACATAAGACGTTAATAACTAGGGTGTTGCATTGAACATGTGAAAATCAAAAGTTCACCAAGGCTTAAAATGAAACAAAACCATAACTTTTAAAACTAGTTTCAATATATTAGAATTCAAACAAACGTTTAATTCAATAAATGGTTTTGTACTGAACTATAGCCAAATCCTGATTTTTAAGTGCACCACTTTGATGGTTGCATTTTCTTCAAGTAGAGTTTTCATAGTTCCTTGCTCTAATTTTACACTGTAGATACTCAGGGGTGAGATTATATGAGGATGTAAATGATAGCTTCAATATAACTTAAATGCAAATATCAATCTTATTAAGAGGTTGAGTTTTGAAATTATATGCAAAATATACACAAAGAGAGCCTAAGGCAATAAAATCTCAATGATATCTATGTCTTACTTTTAACATATACAAATTATAAATCATATATATGATACTATGTTGAAAATCAGTGTAACTAAAAAACATGGCAATAAAACTTTATTGGGCACAAAATGGAAATTTAATGATCAAAATCTATTCCCATTCTCTGTTTCTTGAGACTCTATGCTAGAGTTAAATTGTAGCATGGACACTCCCAAAGAGAAGCTTTAGTAATAGAAAATCTAGTTTAGTACATTATAGTTATATTGAAATTTATCAATAAGAAATAATAGTAAATTATTAATCAATTAGTATACTTTCAATAAATAAGTAGTATTATTTTCTAAAGAATATTATAATAAATTTTCTCTTTCTTTGAGGTAATTTGGTTCTCAAAATTAGTTGTTAAAATGTCTCAGGATTTTCATCTTTGAGTATCGTACTTTAATCTACATTCGAAAACTATTTTATTTTTATAATTCTATTTGAATAAAAGTTGAATAAAATTGTTTTTTGTAATTATATGGTGTGTTTTTGTAGCAGATTAGATAAAATTTGAGTAATAGCCTATTCAATAATAAAAAAAAAATGAAGCAATTTCTCTTAGCTATTTTTCTCAATTCACCTTACAAGTCAAATAGATATAATATTGTACAATCCATCATATATATATATATATATATATATATATATATATATATATATATATATATATATATTGTATAGGTTTTAATTTTTAAATTTATTGAAGAAATTTATTTTTATTTTGTAACGCCTCGATTTTTCCTCCTGTGCAAAATGACCAAAATGCCTTTGAGGCCATTTTTGCACAAGAAAGGACGGCCAATCCAAGCCATCCTCAATTGGGTAATTTAATATGAGAATGAGACTATATGTGGTTTACATATCAATTTGTGTGAAAATTGCAATCCTCAATTTTCCCATGTGCAAAATGATCAAAATGCCTAAAGATCATTTTGCCAAAAATTGAGGATGGTTGGTCCCAACTATCTCAAGGGGTTAGTTTAATGTTTGAAAGGGACTAGATGTATTTTGGATGATAATAGATGTGAAAAATCTCAATTCCTAGTTTTTTCCATGTGCAAAATAACCAAAATGCCCTAAGATAATTTAATGCGGGATTAAGTGATAGAATCTGGTCATTACTAAGAGTTGGATATGTTAATTAGAGGAATAAATGGTATCTAGATGAGTCTTGGGGAGTTTTGTGTAAAATTACTATTTTGCACCTAGTTAGTGCTAATTAAGCTTAATCAAAGTAATTAAGGGCATATAGGCAATATTAGGCTCTATTTAAAGATTAATTATTTTTATTAATTAATTTTGAGTCCAAATAATTATTTTTAGTTAATTGAGGTCCAAGAATGGTTAGAGAAACTTAATCTTACTCTTAATCCAAGATTAGTGAGAGACAAAAAGTGTTTTATGAGACCAAAAAGAAAAGTAGGTGACAAATGATACATTCTCTCTCTTTCTTTTCCTTAGGATTAGGGACATGTTGGTGTTTGAATTTTGAATTAATCAAGCTTAGCCTAATTAATCATGCAAGACAACTCTCTAACATTGTTTTGAAAGCCTTAAACACCTAATTACCAATCTAACCCTTCCCTTAATTAAACCTACCTTTAATCCCAACCCTAACACTTATGAAACACAAAAAAAATCCCACCTAACCCCTTAGAAATTTCGGCTAGCCCTCCCATCTTTCCCTTTCATGTTTTGATTTCTCAAACACTCTCAGGTCACACTCTCATTCTTACCACTTACTATTTTGGCCAAAACTTGTGCTTTAAGTTGTGTAAAAAAAACACTCTTGTTCTCCATCTTAAGCTCTCTTCTTCTTATTGTCTTCCCTTCAAGAACCTCCATTTTTGTTCTCCATCCAAGCTTCAAACCTCAAACAAATACACTACCATCATAGATTTTCCACAAAATACTTAAGCTTTCATCCTTATACACAAGAACACAACAAAATCTTTCCTCCTATTTTTCCTCCCTTGGCCGAAACCACATTCCCCTCAAAGAGAAGATTTTTCTTCTTTTCTTTCACAAGAACAAGTGTTTTTCATCTTGTAAGAAAGAAACATCTTTGGCAGGGATTGTATTCTTAAGTTTTCCTTTCCTTTCTACTCTTTTCTTTTGGTTTGGTTGTGATCAAGGCCATAGCTTGATGATGAGTGTTCTTGATGATGGTTGTAAGACCATCATGTGTATGACCTCTAGAGCTCAAGGCTTGATCTTTGGTTTCAAAAGAGAGAGAGAGAGAGAGAGAGAAAGAATGCTCATTTGTTTTCTTTGATTATTTTTGGAGCTTGATGGTGAGTCCAAGAAATGAGGTTCTTTAAACCATGAGGTTAAAGGACTCTAACTTTTATTTTGTTAAGATTAATGGGGTTGAGAGTTTCACTCTTTGATGTCTTGGGTTCTTGAGCTCTAATGATATATAAAAATGAACTTGCATTCATATTTATATTTCAAGTTTGCATTTCACGTTTATATTTCAAGCCTTGCATATCATGTTTATGTTCCAAGTTGTCACCTTATATTCTTAAAAGCTTAAAAATGGACTTGCATCTTCATGTTTATATTTCATGTCTTGCATTTCATGTTTATATTTTAAGTTATCACCTTATAATCTTAAAGGCTTAAAAATGGACTTGTATTTCATGTTTATATTTCAATCCTTGCATATCATGTTTATATTTCCAAGTTGTCACCTTATATTGTTAAAGACTTAAAATAAGCTTTCATGGCATATTTATGATTTTAGTCATCACCTATGTCTCTAAAGCTCAAGACTTGCTCATTTTTGTCTTAAATGGAAATTTTAATCATGGATATATATATAACATATATATTTCGGCCAAGCAAGGACTTTAGATTTGAAGTTGGTTTTATTTTATTTTAAAACTTGAATCTTGTGTCTAGAGTATATAAAGAAATTTTGAAAGAGTTGAAAACTCAAAAGGAGCAAAAATGTGATTTTTAAGTAAATTAAACCTTATCAATGTAATTTTAAGTTTTTCCACTGATTTAATGGTAATATTTAATTTTTCAAAGGGATAAAATGATTCCATGTGTTTTAAATGTCTTAGAATAGCTTTTGGAAAGAACTAGTAATTAGAAAAGGGTAAAAATGTAATTTCTAAAGCTTTTTGTAATTTCAATTTTGCCATTGTTTGGTACTATTTGTCATTGTTCATGTGCCAAAAAATATTAATAATTTTTGTGAAAATTAGTTCTAGCATCCTAGGAAAAACTAATAACTAGAAAGAGATAAAAATGTAATTTTTAAAGCTTATTGAAATTTCAATTTTTGCCACTATTTGGGTTCTGTTTGGCATTGTTCACATGAATAAAAAATATTAATAATTGTTGTAAAAATTATTTTTGGCATCCTAGGTGCCTAAAAGAATTATTACAAGTGTTAGCTTGGAAATTCTCAAAATGGGAATTTTGTCCAAATGAGTTTAATTAGAGTTAATAATGATTTTAAATATGTCCATGTGATCAAAATGTCATTTATGATGTTAAGAATAATTTTTAGAAGTATTGACACTTACTAAGTGTCACAAAGTGAAACTTTGCACTTTGACCCTAAAATCTAACAAAATTTGGCCAATGGCCCAAAATGGTTTTTATGGTGGATTTAAAGGATTTCTATGTAGTATGGGTCTCTTAAAAGTGTAAATTAATTTTGAGAATCATTAGTTTGAGAAAATATATTGAATAGGAAATTTACACTTTAACCCACAAACTTTTAGAAATTTTAGTTTTAACCCTTTTTGGGGCTAAAGTATAATTATCAATAACTTGATGATATTAATGTGAATGATATGTCATGAGAGCTATGTTCATATGAATTGTTAGGAAATTATGACTTGAAATGATTATGAAAAGTTATGTATTGATGACTATGCATGCTTGATTCTTGAATTATGCAAGTGATGATTACTGTCTATATGGTATATATACCTTGTTGAGTATAGCATATGCATTAGTTGAGTCCGGTCCTTGATTTTTGGCATAATGGGTATGAGCATGTTCACCTTTCAATAAGATGTTGATGATAATATGCTTGTGGATATATGCGAAATAGATGCATGCTTATGTGATCAATGATATGATGAATTATGACATGTTGTGATTATGAATGATTAATTGAGATGCATGATTGATATGTTATATGATAAGAAGCAAATTTGGGAAACTCCATTCCAGGTGTTATGCTAGATTTTTGCCAAATTTGTGGACTTAGAAAAATTATGAAGCTTGTGAGAATGAAATGTTAAATGAATAAGTTATGAGGATCGAATATGATTATATGCTCATGTTTGCATCTCTAAATGGCATGCTAAGATCAAACGTGACATAAGACATACGGAGATGATCCTTCAACTCAGGAATTAATAGTTAAAGGATGTGATCCAAGGAAGTTACATGCTCATGATAAGAAAGTTAAGTTAAGGCAAGGAAGTGATGTGTTTCCCCTGTATTATCCCATATTAAATCTAGCAATAACTAGTTAGGTTGAGCTTCATCATAGGCGGGTGAGGTGAAATTTTGGTAGTTATTGTAAAATCGCCAGGGAAAGTGAGATGATTAGCTTAGGATCGTTAGGTAAGAGGGTGGTTATTAAGAAAAGAACTTGAGAGTTCAATTATAAGAAAGTAAAGTATCATGGGTTCTCTTGCCTTCCCATGCATGTTAAATGTTATATGACTTATCATGCTTGTCTTATCATGCATTCATTTACTTGCCACGCAATCACGTAATTTTAATGCCAAGTCACCCAAGGAAAGTAAAGTAAAGATATATATTATGTTATTGCTCTATTGGTTTGTTTAATCATGTGTTTTATGTGCTAGGTGACTTTAGTTCTTTAGCTTATCTCATACTTATATACTTAATCTTATCTTGTGTTTTAGATTTGAATGCTATAAACTCATGTTGTGAGTATGCTTGTGTTATTTACATGTGTTACTTATGCACTTAAAGCATTGCCATCCATACATGAGATATCTATTGCACTCATGACATTAAGACCTATGCTAAAAGACATCCATTTTGGATAAATAGATTTAAGAAGAAAACTAAATCTTATGCATGTACATCTCTTTCATAATGAAAACCAAAGTGGTTGGGGACGTTGACGATGACATTCATGTTAAGAGTTGGAAAACCCTCCTGAGAATCTTGAATGAGTTTCTCATCCTTCTCCTTTCTTCTATCCTCTCCAGACAAGGATGATGGTGTTGTTCATGGTCTTCCTTGAGATGTGGACATGGGAGTTGCATTATGAATTGGATCAAAATAGCGCAGAAGCATGAAGATAGATTTCCTTTGTGCATTAACTTTAGGGTGGCCATATCCCTTACACGCTTTTGTAGCTTTGTCTTTGATGGATATTGTCCGGTGACTGGTTTAGTTATGCAATAATTTATGTTTAGCTTTGGATTAGTGTACGCTCAACCTTTATTGATGAGCTTAGTGTCTTAGGATATTCTTTATGTTTATAGGACGTCGCTATTACGTTATGGTTATGATATGTTAATCTAGTTTGTGCCATGTTATGCTATGGTTTACACATATATTATGATGAGGTTTATATGATTACTATTATTATGTGTGTATTCACTGGTATCTATGCACATACATGGCTTGCATTTTGGTTTTAAAGTTCAAAACAAAATTTAGCCATATTTTTATTACTTGTATTTTAAAGAAGAATAAGTTAAGTTCTGAAACAAAGATGTAACAACTAATAATTAACCGAATGCGACTGAGAGTATTAAGTTAAAAGTTAGGTGTTAAATTTCTTATAAAATAAAATATATACACTTTTGTTGCTTAATTTTGTTAATATTTTAGTTGGTGTCATTTCAATTTTTAAACTAAATTGTTGTACAATGTATCTATTTGCTTAATTCTTTTTTTTTTTTTCAGTAAAACCATATTGTTTTTATTTGAAGTGTTTATTGGCCCAGCTTTATTTTAAACTATATTCAAGTTATTTTTTTAATTCATATTATTTGGGTGTGTATATAACAATGTACATTAATAATTTTTTATTAAGTGCGTGTCTAGTATTTTGTTTGAAGAACTAATTTTTGATCAAATTGATTTTATCATAATTTGTTATTGTCAAAAGTACTTTTAAAGTGAAGTAATTTAAGTAAGTTAATTAAAAATATTGTTTGAATAGTGAAATCAAAATTACTTTCAGATATAAAATTACTAAAAGGCTTTGATTTTATTTGACATGTTAGAATAAATATAAAATTTTCTAAAGTGAAATTTGCTTACCACTTTGTGATATCATTATTGGTAATATAGTGCTAATGATTTTTAAAATGCTGAATTTTATTCATTTAAAGATTTAATTTTTAGGGTAAATCTATACTTTAATCCTCAAGAGATTTTTGTTTTAACTCTTTAGTCTTTAAAAGATCAAATACATACATTTCAATCCTCAAAATATTTCAATTATAACATATTAATCTCTTAAAAGAAAAATCATATAAATATTAACTCTTAAAAAATAAATGCATACACTGTAATTTTCTAAATATTCCATGTTATGACATACTAATCTTTAAATAGAAAAATCATATAAACATTAGTCCATAAACTATTAATATAAAGCAAATTTTGTAGGGAATAAAAGTTATTAAAAGTTGAATCCTTCAAGGACTAATGTGAAAAATCAATATTTCAGGAGTTAACATGCGTATGATTTTCCTGTTCCATGGATAATGTGTTTGATATGAAATCTTTTTTGGATTACAATATTTGCTTTTGATCTTTTAAGGACTAAACTGTTAAAATGAAGATCTTTCAAGGATCAAAATGTAGATTTTCTTTGGTTTCTATGTATTATCAAAGTAACATAACTTTATATAGTCATTCAATAGAATTTGAAAAAAAAAATGCTAAATCATGGTGGGTAACTACTATAGTGCCCTAGGCCCACGTGTCTTTAAATAAGTCTTGTACAACCTTAAGGTACCTTAGAACTCACCCGAATGGTGGGATAACCCCAAAAAATCCAAAAACAACACCCCTTATGAAATAAGCTTGCCGCATCGACGTCAAAGTCACCATGGTGAATGTGCTAGCCAGCCCCAATTGAAAGCACCTTTTGCTAGCCTCCTATTGCCGCGCACGAGCATAGCTTTGTATGCAGGGGATGGTTTTTGCCATGATTGCCATGACGAGCCTTCGTGTCACTGACAAGATATCAAAACATGTCTAAAATGACACAGTTTCATGTTAATGAAACCCCAAACCCTTTCAAACTCCCCCAATCTAGCTCCACCCTCTCATATCCAAACCCTAGCCTCCCTTTAGCCCCTTTCCCTTTCCTTTCTCTCTTCCTCCTTTATTTCTTTCCTCCTTCAAGCTCCAAGATAAGAGATTCATGGTTTTATGCTTTGTTCCTCCCCCATTCTTCCATGTTTGTGGTTAGGTATTCGTGCTCATGGTTTTTGTTAGGTTTGATTACTTTCCTAGTGTCCGTAGAGTTGGCCTAGTGTGATTATGGTATGCATGGTTTGCTGGTTTTGTGGTAGACATTAGTGCTATTCTTGTCCAAGCTCTGTTGGTGCAACACTTCGCATCTTACCGCTTAAGGTGAGTGGGTTTGAGCCAGTGACCTTTTTGTTTAGTCATTATAGATATTTTCTTTGCATTATGAATATAGAATGTGATTTTAGAAAATATTTCATGACAATTATGAATTTATGACAAGTTTGGAAATTTATGTTTTTAAATGCATCATGAACAATGTGTTAGAAAACTCAGGACCATAATTGGTGTTCAAAATGCTTTGTAAAAAGATTACAACCAAGTATATGAATTATTATTAATGCTATGCATTGTTGTAATATTTATTGGGTTATATACTCATGAAATATTGCTTCCAAAAATAAGCATAGAGCCCCAATTATGAAATTTAGAGAAAATTATTTAGTTTTTACTATTTATAAATTACATGGTAGCTATAGAGAAATAAATAGTGAGTTAATAGCTGTAAGATCATTATCTTTGGTACCAAGTTATCCATTAGAGGACAATCTCATCCCCATTAGAGTATTCAAAGAATGGAACTTAGTTAGTTATCATAATATGGGACCTCGCTAGGTGGCCTTTAGAGTCAAAGTATAATTGTGTGTGTGTGTGTATATATATATCATGCTATACTATTAGAGATATATTTTCTTAGTTAGTTTACTGTTTTACTTGATTTATCAATATTTGAAATATTATGTACTTAAATATGTAAAATGCTTTAGGATTATTGCATTATTATGTTTATGTATTTTTGTTGTTTGTCTCATGTGGGGGTTACATGTGAAAATTTGCTCACTAAGTTTTGATGAACTCACTATTCTTTTTCATCCCCTTTTTAGATATAGTTGTTGCCTTAGATCCCTATTAGCTTCCTCCTCCTGAATAGTTGCAATTGTTTATTCTTAGTGAGCTTTACTTTATGGTAAAGCAGATAATTTGTGTTTTGTAGAGTACTCTAGTAAGTGTGCGAGTAAGGTCCCAAACCATGCATATCATATTTTGTCACCAAGATTTAGATTGGACGTGAATTTAAATTTATATGGTTTCCATGATTTGTAGAAAGTAACTTGAAGTATTTGTTTTATGTTTTTATGATGGATATGGATTATGGATTGGAATTATGAATTTAGTGTTATATGTTTAAAAATGTTTGAAATGAAAATTGTTTTAAATTATGTATTTAGCATGACTCAGTGGCTATAAGACTTACGTAGAAATGAGATTTCTCACGTGCATAAAGTTTAATCTTTTCTTTGAATAACCTTCAAATAATATTATAATATTAAGTTTAAAAGGTATTTTTATTGATAGAGTAAATAATGTTTTTAGTTTAACATTTTCACTTTGATATTAATTTGGTTCTAAAAATTCGTTTACATCAGTTTGGTCCTAACTTTTTGAATTTTAATATCAATTTAGTCATTTTATTAGATATTTAATTATATGAAATGACTAAATTAACATTGAAACTAAAAATATTTGAACTAAATCAGTGCCAAAAATTTTATTATAATCAAATTGATGTTAAATTGAAAATAATGTTAGGATTAAATGTATTGTTTATGTAACACCCAGGGTGAGAGGGGGTGATCACCATGTAAGAAGGCATGGACAAGGAGCGACTCCTAACAAGTTTCTAAGTGGAGGGGTACATGAATAAACCAATTACAAACCAGAATGAAAGGGATCCTGAGCTGTATAGGTATGGAACAATATGGTTGATGATGACTTATATGAATTTATTGGTAGTACTTATACTAACAAGATACATCTTCTTTTGGTAGCCCATCATTAAAGAACTCTAGTGAACGTGCTTGACTTGGAGAAATTTTGTGATAGGTGACCTCCTAGGAAGTTTTCAGGAAGCATGTGAGTGAGAACAAAAGACGTTGAGAAGACTGTGGGTTTTTGGGACAATTCCATAAAGTAGCGTGTGATGTTACAATTTACTCTTATCAATACATTAATTAGCAAAATTTTAGTCAATAAAAGGCAATGGAATATTCCTTTCACTTTGAAGCCCATAAATTAAATGTGCAAAATCAATTTTGCTAAAACTTTCTAAATAAAATTGCATAACTTTCAAGAATTGATTTCAGATGCGCTTCACTCAATGTATTTTCTTATTGTCATTTCTTCTTCTTTGTTTTTTCTTAATGATGAATGATGCAAACTTGTGATTTCTATATTATAATTTTTTTTTGCCTACTTCAAAGTTTAGTACTCCTCCCCTTCCCCGATTTCATGAGAAAGGATGATTGTAATTGACCTAAAGCGGAGGTGTTTTGTACTAACAGTTTAGCTTATGGAGTATAACCCATGTTTAAATGATGCAATTAAATTGCTTGGAAGGTATTATAGTATGCATGGGAACATATTTTTCATCCAAGTATAAGGGGCAAGGGCATGCTGACATGGTAGTTTAGGAAGGTAGTGGAAGACGGATTGATCACCAGATTTCGATGTAATTGATAGATGACATGCTCAAAATCAATTGCAAAGCATTGATGCATGTGTGATTGTTGCTCAAGATGAATCCTCAAGTGGCTCGTCACCAAATTTCCTCATTTTTTCGAGATTCTTAATGATAATCAAGTTGTGCACGTGAATTGGTAATTTTCTTTACCGTGTTTAGTAAAAAATCTTTTTACTAATGGATTTTTTAAAAATGATTTTAACTCTTATCTCATGTGTGTTTGTTAAATCTATATTTCAGTGTCTTTGAAATCCATTGGTATATTTTATTGAAGATGATCAACATGGAGAATGTTTTTTGAGCGGTCCTAATGGGATTAAAGTTGAATACAACTTGGTATTACATTTTAATGGCCAAGAATTACGCAGTGGATGATAGAGATTTGGCTAATTGCATGAGCTTAAGAAGGGTGATGTTTTCTATTTTTATTTGCTATGGTCATAGTATAGGATAATTGTAGTTAATATTGATCATGTCCATCATCTAATGGTATTTATTACATCTTCAATTTAAAAGTAGGGATAATTTTGTAATAGCCAAAAAATAATTGCAAAATGAATTACACAAAGACAAATCTATCCCTCACTAAAGCTCTGTCATTAAAAGTTTTAGTTAGGATTAGGGATAAATAGGGAACGAAAAAAGTTTTGGACTTATACACACATTAACATATGTCTATTACAGGTAGACTGGGTTAGAAAAAACACATATAACCTTAGAGCCAACAAAACACACCAAAATGTAGGAGATATATGGGTTGTATTGACTATTAATAGGTGAAATTATTAGGGTTAACCCCCCATCTTTATATATAGATAGACAATATAAAGCTTAAAAAAAAAACAATGCAACAACACAAAGTAAGGTAGAGCAACGGCGGTTTAGGCCTTGTTTGATGCATTGTATAAGATAATGGCTAATATTATTGGACATACAAGGTCTAATAGTATAGTATAAAAAATCTATTGTACAAGTTTTTTGTCTTATCCATAATTTGGTATGCCACATGACTGCGTGGACGAGCGTGAGGATAACGATCAATGAGGGGCGGGCGGTGACTAGCGGGAGGTGGGCAGTGACTGGCAAGGGTGGGAAGTGAACGATGGGGATGGACAACGATTGGTGAAGGGCGTGCAATGACCAAGGGGCGGTAGTGACCAAAGGGTGGTGAATGGCCAGGAATGGCGAGTGGTGGATTGTGAGTAAGGGGCGATCGGTGGTGGCGGGTGGTCGATGGTGTGAGGCGGTGACGGTTGGTGGGTGGCGACTTGTGAGTGGCATTATCATAATACCATAAGGTGTTATTATGCCTTTTGGGACTTGATAATTTAATCATATAGTCATAGGATAAGAATGGTTTAACCAATAACATTATACTATCATATGGGAAAGCAAACATGTGATAAAAATGAGTTTTATAGTATTAGCTAATACAATCATGTCTTATCCTATGTATGAAACAAAACCTTAGTGACTTGACTTCTATCTCATGGGTTTCAAGTTTGATTCTCATCTTTAACATTTTATAATTTTCACAATATATGTATATGTATAAATTGATCTGTAAGGCTTACAGGGCTTTAGAATAAGTCTAGGTCTGCTTGTTAAATAAATAGGCTTCTAAATAGACTTGAGTCTTGTTTTATTTTTAATTAGGTTAAGTTAGGCCACAGATTATGACCTATTTCCATCCCTAACACTTACCTTGGTTTTCTATAACTACCATATGACACTCCATCTATATTTTTTATGTTCTATCTATATACCTATACCCATATTGATCCTTTGCCTCATAAAAAACATTTTTGTTTACCATATCACTAAGCAATTGTGTTTACCATATCACATTCCTCCTTCTTTTTTACTCCGTCAACATTCTTCTATTAACAATTTTTTGTTATGCTTAATTCTAAAGTAGCTAGTCTCAAAAAGGAAAGAATGAGAAATGTGAGAAACTAATTGTGTCCATTATACAATGCATAATGATCAATTCCATTATAAGACGTTCATTATCTTCAATACATTGGACACATTTTAATCAAAATGGGCATAAGCAATTTTATTCTAGAGACTGGAGATGAAAGGAACTCTATAACAATATGTAAAACATTGACAAGTTCTCAAAATTCAAATCATATAAAATGAAATTCATAGTGACAACTACTTTCCCTTTCACTCAAATAAATCATACTTAAAATACCAAATTCTAATCCAAAATTAAAATATGGGTCTGGGATCAAATCCCATTTGAGTAAAAATTATTGAACATAATTTGCTACATCAATTTGTCATATCTCTGGAACTTAATGATTTTCATCACCATCTAACGCTAAGGCATGAATGAATCAAGCACTGAAAATTTAAGCACCACCGGATCCGTACTTCTTGCCAAACACAATGACTTGTAACTTGTCATAGCCAGCAAGCACACCAGCACCAGCAATAGCACGAAGGATGTTTGCCCCGGCACCCTTGAACAAGGACTTGGCACCCTCATTCTTGAGGATTTGAGTGAATGCATCCATGGAGCTCTTGTATTTGACAGCTTCACCAGAGGTCATCATCATTCTTCTTCTAACAGTGTCAATTGGGTAAGATGCTAGACCTGCACCATTGGTGATGAGCCATCCAAGGGCAAAGCTAGCGAAAAAGCTATCCTACAATCATTAAAAGGAAATGGCAATAGATGATTGAAACATTTAAGACAAAATTAGAAGAAAAAACCTTTGCCATGCCATGTTTTGTTAAAAAATAACACTTGAGTCACCCTAACCAAAAGCTAGTCAAACTGAACAAAATAATTCACATGGAAATAAACTCACAAGAAGAGGATGACACTTACCTGCAATGATCCAGTTAGGAGAACTGGCTTTAGAGAATCGTACATTCCAAAGTATAGACCACGATACACAATAATTCCGACACAGGAAATATTGAAACCACGGTAAAGACCAGCAATACCATCAGATGCCAATGTCTTCTTGTAGACATCAATGAGACCATTGAATTGCCTTCCACCACCACCCTTCTTTGCAGCCTTAGCATCATTAGCTAGACGGGTACGGGCATAGTCAAGAGAGTAAACAAACAGAAGGGAGGAGGCACCAGCAGCACCTCCTGAAGCTAAATTGCCAGCAAACCATTTCCAGTAACCATCCTTATCCTTCTTGAAATTGAAAAGCCTCTTGAAGTAGTCCTTGAATGCAAAGTTCAAAGCCTGGTGGATTTGGGAATGCAAATACCACACCACATATAATAAACCTAAAGAGTTATAAAAGGGGCAGGGTAAAAATCAAAGGGAACAAATGACTAACCTGAGTGGGGAAATAACGGATGACATTTGCAGTGTTTCCTCTCCATAGGGAACCAAAACCTTCATCCGCTATTGTTCGCTTAAAACAATCACCAATACCCTTGTAGGGCTCAGAAAGCCTACCAGCTTTAATCATCTCATCCTGGTTCTGGATCAAAAGTTTAACTCGTTCAATAGGAGCAGCAGCAGTTTTGGATACAGCAGCTGACACTCCACCCATCAGAAAGTCAATAAGGAAGTTGCCTTTCTCTGCAGGAGCTGTAACAAAGATAGGGGAAGCGGTTGTTGCAATAGCAGACAAATCAATTGTAGATCTGCATGTTGGCATCACTGGATGCTGCAATGCAGAATTTGAGTAATTCCCAAATGAGCGCCTTTGGTATAGGGCAGGTCGATGGAAGGCTCCATTGTAATTCTGAACATCCAAAGATAGAACAGAATGGAGGTGGAGCTGGTCGGCAACCTTCTTAAGGACTGTAGGGTGTTGAACCTTATCAACCATGGTGACTATCCTGACAGATGAAAACACCTAATGTCATTTAAGGTAGATAGACTTATGAAATGTGATACCTCTCTGTCTCTGAAGGACATTTACTAAAATCACAAGTGTCAACAAGAATAAAAAAAATTTGATGACAAATGTCTAGAACATCCGATCACATAAGAAACAAAGATTTAGATAGATACAATATGACAGATCATTTAAGTTATAGTCTATTACTTCTCGTTAACACAAGAATATTAGAAACCAAAAACTCATACAATAGAAACATCCAAAAAATATAAAACTGACACTGTGCCACATCAACCTTCCAAAAATTATAGATGAAATAAAAAAATAAACTTAATCCATCCAAATTGGAGGAAACCCTTTAAACAGAACATACTGGAAACAATTTGTAATATTTCAAAAAATCAAGAAAGGTGACTGTATGCTAAATTGCATGATACAGAAATTCAATAACACTCTTCAACATATATATACCCTGTTACATAGTTTAAAAAAAACTATAACAAGCTTATGCAAGAAGTGAGTTTGTAATTTGGAAAATAACAATAAAATAGGAAGAAGAAAAAACACCATTACTGAGAAGATAAATTGAAACATGAGAAATTCTTAAATAAACAATACCTATGATTGGCACTCAAATCAATAATGGACGTTTGTAAGGCTGTGTTTGTCACACTAGAAATGTCTCTATCACAAAAAAGTATATTTTTATAAGCCAACGGTTGATTAGAGTACTTATACTATGTAGTGCCAAGAAATAGCATGTAACAGCTAAACAACTTTAAAACATTAAGATTAATTACCTCATTTGTATGCAACAAAGCTTCTATTTTACATATTAATAAATTACCTTTAACTTGAGAGCTAGTATAAAATGAAAAAATAAATAAATAAATCACCAAAGGCAAAGGGTCATAATCAAACTGTTATTTCATCCAAAATAGATAAATAATTGATGAAATATGATGCACTGGGCCTCCATTACTTTATTCATAATATTAAAAGAATTATCATTTTCATTGTATGCAACAGAATCCCAAAAGCAAACAAAGCTTTCAATGCATATAACTACAAAAGTTTAATCTTTCAAACATACTAAGTTGCACAATCTTATTCCATATAGCAATTAGCAAACTCCATGATAACCAAATAGAAAACTGAGATGAGGAAAAAGAAAAAAACCCAAATATTGATCTAATCAAAACTGATATTATTCTATTTCAAAAACAATATTTATAATAAACAAACACCGGAAGATATATTTCATAGAAAAACGTAAAGAGATCCTTTGAAAAGTGAAAAAGTAAAGAACTTTCTAGAAACCTACTTCAGAAAAAGAGATTTTTATCATACATATCAATCCAGCTTGGATAAGATTCCACAATAACACATTGACACATATCTAAAACTTCTTAGATTGAACAAACAAAAACAAAAAGCAAGAGTGAAAATAAAAACAAAATGATAACACACAAACCAAATGGGAAAATAAAAAATAAAATAAAGAAACAATAGCAAACAAGAAGAACAACAACCTGCGGTAAACAAAATCGACATAAAATATTTCAAAATGGAATGAGTGATATACCTACCTTACAAATAGAAAATGAAGAAGAATAAAATGAGGGAGTAGATAAGAGCAATAAGAATAGAACGACAAATCTGAGCATAAAAAGGGAATGGAAGTGTTATTTGAATTGTAAAAGAATGGTGTGTTTTACCTTTGGAAGGGAAAGAGTGGGTGGGTGGCTGGGCGAGTTTGTTGGAGGAAAAGAAGGGTGCCTTCCGCAGATCACAGGGTTTAAAAATTATGAAAGGCGAATGGAGAATAGGAGGAAAGTGAAACGTGATGTGTGCTGCTTTGACCGAACCCTGACTTTTTATTCTTTTTTTTGTCATCAGACTCTTTATTCATTCATTTACAATTTCAGACAACACAATAGTCTCCATTGGGCTGCACGCACTACCCTGAGGCCAAGTGGGTGGGGGCTTTTCAGCCTCCAACATATGGTTAGATTCATTGCAAGAGGTAGACAGAAAGTCCAGGTGAATTTCATCGCCCACATCATTTGAACATACTATTAGAGAAAAAAAATCGATGTGGTCATTAAAATTGTAGAATTAACTAGTCGAAACCCGTGCTATGAATGGGTTATACAAAATGAAATTGCATAACGATTCATGATTATATTTCTTACAAGTACTAACTATAGCACAAAAACATTAGCATGGGTTTCTAACCCATGCAACACATGATTTATTTACAGATAAAAATTGTTATTTTTTGCGTCAATTGTATTGAAATTTGAAGATTTATTTTTTACATTTTTTTTGTCTCTTTGTATCTATTTCACATATCACATATTCTGATGTAATTTATAGCTTTTACACAACTTTTATTTCTTGCCTCAAGATGAATATTGATTAATTTTCTATGCTTTTCCTTAACATGAAAATATTGCATTGAAAAAATGTTTAATGAATAAAATTAAATTATGTGAATAGAAAATGGGTTATAAAGTGGGGCTTCTCCAAAACCTTGTCAAATATGAAGTTTTTTTTTTCTATAGGAAATTGACACAGTGGAAAAATACAATTTATTAATTGTAAGAATTGAAAAAATCTAGCATTTGAACTTTCACATTTTAGATTTTCAATGAGTAATGCATTGTATATATCATCAAAATCACATTGAATGTGAACTCAATTACCCAATAAATGCTAAAATGAAACTTATCAATCATGAAACCCAATGCAACACACAGGGATATACAACTCTTACAAATATTTAGCTATTAGTAATCTATAATATCAAAGAAAAAAACATAATAATATAAGATCATAAAACATCACTACAACATAATAAGCTATTTTATATAAATACTTGTAGTAGAACTTATTCCCCAACCTAGAACCCATAATTATATGATAGCAATCATCATATTTAGAAAATCACAGCAGACCAAAAGTGAAACAATAGAAAAAATATAGTGTGGACTCATGAAACATTGGCTCAATATCAAAAGGTTGAATATTTGATAAGTAACTTTCGAGAGTAGTAGACTTGTACAACATACTAGCTAAACGAATGGTTGACATACAGTAATTATAAAAGCTAATTGATCAAATTATTAAAATGTAGTTTAACAGTTGTATTTAAATTCTCAAATATTATAAATGTTTGATTATAAATGTTAATAATGATGTAATAACAAAAAAATGTAATTGAAAGTATCATTCTAATGTGCTAAACTCAAATATCTATTAATGTAGATTAGAATACTTCATAAAACAACCTAGTAAGGTAGAACTCAATAAATTAAAAAAATGAAAAAATAGTAAAATATGACGTAAACTCAATCAAAACTATATATATTCGTAGCGAAAGAAATTAGAATATATTAATATTTTGAAGAAAACCAATTTAATAGCACGTAATTTATTTTCAAGCCAAATAGTATGTCATAGTAAAATATCATTTTTAAGACAAAGTGAACTTTGACCAAAACAAAAAAGGATGAAGTGAACAGTTCAAAGATCAATGGACCATGAAAGTTAACCGCTTCATGTTCAAGATAATTAGATATATACACATTACATGAAGTGACTCATAAATTGAATAAAGTAGTCGGATATAGGTAGTAACATTTGAACCTAATTGTACTATGCTCATCAACCTAGCATATTTGTGAGATTTTGAACTACTATATTACTATAGGAAGCACTTCTAATGTTGTACCCACAACCAATCAAAGAATGATGGGACACATTTCAAGATTTGTATATGGCTGTATCCAAGAGTATGGATGTCGCAATCAACGATGGTTCAATTCAAGAACAATGCTATTATATATCTTGTGCCACTATATCCTTCCTTATGACATGTTATAGCCAACTCAAACAATCTACTAAAGCATCACGACTTAACCCTAGCATCCAGTTAGCTAAAGAAGTGAGCTCAAGATAATACTATGCTATTAGGTGGTTTGTGTAAGTTTAAATAATATTAATCTTGTGTCACAACGTACTGAAGGTGTTGCAACGAAAATGACAACTAATTTAAAAAAAGGAGTTCCACCAATTTAGTTTTGGTTAAAATTGGAAAACCATTTGATTTGATAAACTGTCTTTTAAAGAGATTTGAGATTGGAGTCTAATTATGATTAAGGAAAGGTGAAAACTTAATTCCACTTGCACCTAATACATTCGTATAAATACGGTTACCTTAGACCTCATTATGCAAATTTATTTATAACTTAAAAATATTTATTTTTCCAAAAAAATAATTATATATTTACAAAGAAATAAAGCTAAAATTAAAATTACAAAACAAATTTTATGAAAAAATATTTGGCTTGATAGTTGTTGGCTACAAACGTATCCTTGATGCAATGAGGAACTCAAAGCCACGTCGTTCTTGTAAAAAATAAGTGTGTGTTGATGAATTTTAATTTAAAAAAATAAATAAAGAATGTGTTGGTTGATTTTAATTGTGAAAAGAATTTTGATTGATGAATTATTTAAAAAAAAAGAGAAATCCATTTTGCATAGGATTCAAGTTAGTACTGGCCACTCAATAAACCCTTACAATTCAACAATACATGAAGGAGACATCCACCTCTCAATCATAACTATTGATTGTTGCGCAATTAAAAAAAATTTGACCTTTTTCTAAAAAAAAAATAAAACAAACTAAAATACTCAAGAACTCTTGTTGTTAAAAAATACACTCACTAGACTAAAAATGAAACCCAGCCCAAACAAAAAGAAAAAAAAACCCAGAATTCCAAGCCCAACTAGCCTAAGTGACCATAAAACATGATCAGGACTAAAACTTATTTTGTCTAACACATAAAAGAATGCATACACACACAAGGAGACTGAAAAAGGATGACTAAATTAAATTGAGAAAACAATGGAGGCATGGCCCATGTCAAAAACTAGAAAAATCCAAAGAAAGAAATGGAAAACCAAGGCAAGACCCAAAGCCCATAAAAGAAACACATGCATGCTAAAGCGAAACATTTCAGCCATGCTTGTGGCAGGTACTTGCGCACATTCATGGCAAAAAATTTACAACCTTAAGGTGAACTCCATGGCTTCGATTTTAGTCAAACAATGACCTTGAGACTATACGATTGTTACACACAATGGCTTGGCAAGCTACGACGATGGTTTCGTATTCACGTCAACGTTGGGCCAAAGGTCAAGTGGCAGTTCCACGACTTCCGCGGGAGAACAAGCTAAGGTGTGGCTGCGATCGTGATTAGGACAACTGACGGGGTGGTGACAGAAGGGATGAAGTTCTGTGGCTTTGGCGATGGTGATGGAGGTTGATAGGTTTGAGGTGGGTGGCTATGGATGTCAAGCGAAAGCTTGATGACGAGGTGATGATGTTGTCTAATGGGTGATGTGTTTATGGATTGAAGGCGGCGGGTGAGTGGAGTGGTCGATGAGTGGTTGTGGGCTCCAGTGTTGGTTCTGGCTTGGTTGATGATGATGGTGTTAAAAAGATATGGATTAAGCTTGACTAAAGGTGATGGTGGATGAGTTATGTGGTTATGGCCAACGCTTCACAGAAAGAAGATGGTTAGTATGTGAAAAGGGTCAAAAGATGAAAGTGTGCCGCCTCCGTGGGGTTGTTTGTCTATATGTTGTCCAAAACACTATATCTATTTATACACAAATATGAGAATTAATGCAGATGATTATGATATGATTCTAATGGATGCAAATGTGATTTAATTGGAAAAAATATGCAATTAAAAATGATCTAAGTAAGATATGAAAAATGATACTAATTGAAGTAATTAAAAAAAGATTTAATTGATGCATGATGAAATAAAGTCAATTTAAAAAAAGGAAAAGATTTTTTTTTTATTTTTGTCATTTTTTAATTTTTCTTATATACAAAAAAAAATGACCTGGACAAAATATGGTGTTCACATCTTGGACACCCAAAGGGCAGTTAAAACTCTAATTCTAGTGCTTGTTCAAAGGCTTACCATGAATGAAACAAATGGTTTGTTTTCATGATTGGGAACCATGTAATCACCTTTTTATCTACATGGATTGCTTCTATAGCGAGGCTTTGATCATTAGGCAAATCATAATAGTAAAAAGCTATTTAGCATTAAAAATCCAATTTAATGCATCCTACACTCGTATTTAGGGAATTTTACTTATACACTTTTCACCTAAAAAGACTATTGTTGTAACTTGTATCCCATGACTTTATTTAGAGCTCATCCCACCATAGGACTTGTTGTTTGCATTGTTCTAGATAAACATTTGTAATGTTGCCTTAAATCCACGTATCCGGCATCCATTCATCCTAGTTGTGATTCCAGGCTATCAGATTGGCTTGAGTTTTTTGGAACATTTTATCAAACACCTCAGATAACTTTTTATTCTTAGCTGCCATTTTCTCAGTGGTGGTAGTGGATTAATGAAAACACCAATTGTAATTCTTTAATCATGTACAAATATTAAATAATAGGATAGAGTAAATCAATATAACGATAACAAAGGTCAACACAAGTCTCAATATTGATAAGTAACATATTTAGAATTCTATAACAACAATATATTGAAAAATCAAACACAACAGAACTCCGCAATAAAGGTAACTTCACTTGGCTATGGTAATTGACAAAATATAAAAAAGAACTATATATTTGCCAAAAATAATTACAATAGATTAGAATTGGAGAAAAGTTGCTCTACATATTTCCTAGTTTGAATTCTTTTCTTTCTTTTATTGTCACTTCTTTCACTTGAATAGTAAGGTTTTGGTTGAGCTTCCTAAAGGTGGTGGTGGGGGTTGAGTTGGACATGAACAATAGTCTGATATTGCATCTTTTTTTGTTTCATGAAAAACAATGTTTAGGATGAATAATGTAGACATTAAACTAGCATAATGACTAACATGTACTAATTGAATTACATTTTGAACCATAGGCCATCAAAGCAATAATAGTGGCAGTTTCTTTTAGAATTCAAATTATGTTCTCTATGGCATAAGAAAAAGTTTGGAGCAACTATGGAATCAACACAATGGTTAGTATGGATACAATTATTGCATGAAAAGCATGTCCTTTACTGTTACAAGGGAGGAATCACTACATTGAAACAATAAATCCATTTTTTCAAAAACCAAACACTAATTTTGTCTCCAAAAATAAATAATAAAGGTTGATCAGGTACTTATTCATGTAAAAGGCACATGAAAGGTAGTTTTTGTATGGATTGAATCCTATAGTTAGCATAGAAGTATAGTTTTTACTAACATACACTATGAAAATAACATAACAACCTTACATTTTAAATCAATTAAGTAAAAAAATTAAATAAGCCACTCATACCTAAGACCACCATTTCCACATCTTCAATTATTCATTGTACAATATTAAAATAACATCTTAAAGAAAGCAAACCCATTACTATTAGCCAGATATATCACATTTAAAATGTAACTCCTAACAAAAGTTGTAACTTTGATGATTAGCTTGTTACACAATCCAAACTACAATCAAATTGACATACTAATTGTGTTAGGGAGAAAAAGACACTGTCATCCAAAATGATATAGAATTTTCACTAAAATCGATTTGCCAACTGAGGAAATTGTTGCAAAAGCCAAGTCACATTCGTAATCGTAGCCTACATATACATTATTTTGCAAGCTAATCAAACTCAATCAACGGAAAAAAATCCTTAGCCATACACATGAACATGCATAGGCAATGTATATTTTTATCTTCAGGATCTATAATGTAGCTTTTTTCCAATGTGTACATTGTTATTTTAAATGATGACCAATATGAAAGTTATAAAAGGCAAATAAGTTTCTCAATCTTTTATAATAGCACCAATCTTTCCTTTTGTTTTTCTCTCATCTATTCTCTTTATTTTTTTATTATTATTTTTTATATATACTTCCTTCTATTTATCCCAATGACAGAGTCTTTATATGAAATATAAAAAATACGCATACCAAAATTGCATCTCCAGGCTTGATTGCAGGTTCAACACTATCTCGCCTATACCTGTTTTCAAAAAAATTGAGATCTATCTAGAAGTTTCTGGTTTAAGCAATTAAGATATAAATCTTTAAACACGGTTAGAAGTATCACTTATGTTACTTTCCTTTTGCCATTCATCACCTCCAAACAATAGAAACTGCATCCTATGCCAAATGGAAAAGCTTTTCCCTCCAATCTGCAGCCATTTTAAATGTTAATAGTACAATTTAAAAAGTAAATATACTTCTAAATTATTAGAGGCCATATATATACATGGCATAAAGAAGATTAGAAGTTTTAATGCACCTAAATGTCATATCACCCAACCGATGAGAGTCCTGATTGGACAAATCATCAATTACAAACTACAAATCTGTGTTGATGGAATTAGTGAACTTTCTGAAGAACTCTATAATTTCTTGCACAAGTAAAGCTAAATTCTATAACCAATTTATTCAAGTTGGACAATGATCACTACACGAAACAGCTTAGGACAACAAAGTAATTGAATGAAATTATTCAAACTATTAATTATGGATGACAAATATTATAGCTATAAACCAATTGATACTATAAAAATCAAATCAACAACATGAGTCCATAAATCGGGCACATATTAATGCTATATCTGAAAATAGGTAGGAATTTTACTAAAATATAAAAAAGTTTAAAGAAAATTATACACAATGATAATGCATCCTCTCGCTGCTTCCCAATCTTAGTGGCTACATCATTTGTGAATGGAAAATAAATAGAAAGTTTGAAACTTTTTCATAAATCATTGTGTCAAGTCCATCAAGCCAACAAGCAAAACACATGGAATTGTATTAAAAAGACACCAAACACTAACTTAAACAAAACAATACATTAAATCAAGCTCATTATCCTATCATATAAAAACAAATAGATTACTTCATAAATAACAGAAAAGTGTACACATATTAAGAAAATACAAACAACTTATTAAATATCGACTTAGGCATCTATTGGTTGCCACTGTTTATCACGCATTGAAATAGGCTCCAATATGAGCTTTATGTTGTTTTCAATGATATAAAAAACAAAAAACATTGTCTACAACTGTCAACCCAAAAATCATGATCGACACATAAGGGATATTGTCCTTTATGGAAGCCTTTTGAAATTAATTTCATGCAATCATGTGTAGTAAATTATTAATTTAATGTTCATAATAAATCATAAAAGTAAATGAATAATTGAATAAATATATTCTACAAAATTTCTTGAAAACTTTATTCATAAAATACATAAAATATTTAATTCTTTCAAATCTTTCCAATATCCATAACTCAAATAAACAATCTTAAATTTCATTCTTGGAAGAAAATTACATAAAATATTATTATAACAAAAATAACATAACTTTAAAATAATTATGCATGCTAAATAATGTTCAAGGACCTTACCACACTGGAATACTTTATTCTACCATGATCTTAATCTAAACTTCACTATAAAGTGAAGCTCACCATTGGAAGAGGCAAGGCTACTAAGGCAGAGACTAAACAATAACTAGAATCTGCTATTGTAATTATAAGGGAAAGAAGAGGTGAGTTCATCAAAACTCAGTCAGCAGATCTCCACTCACAACCCACATGGGACAACAACGAGTACATAATATGTACATGCAATTGGCATAAAACATTTTTAATATTTATATACATAGCTATCCTGGGAAAAGCATTTATAATTTCATAATCAGCAAATCATGTAATCCTCAAAAACAATATAAAACTACTTCAAAGGAATTAGGGAAGAAATAGAATTTTGAGCAAGTTATAAAAATGCGATACTCAATCCTCACTTACATGAGCATCTAATTGATAGTAAATGTTCCTCGCAAACCACGTCCCTCATGGACAAGCTATGGACACTTAACTAGGTCTCTTATATGTAATTATGAATAAAAAGGGTGATTGCCCTTCGTGGGCAACATGGCATATCAAGGTTAACGAATTCACTATCATTAACTCACAGCTCTATTTCTTACTAATTGCCATCAAAATTAACTTGAAATTAAACAAAATAAATCTAAAAGTTTGAATTCATATAATTCTAATAATCTAAGTACCAAGCATAACTTGGTTCTAAAATCATGCCTAAGAGATCACCAGATTGTAAACATGGTGATTTTAGAAATCCAGAGTATGTATCTGGTCATTATTATGAATCAAACTTAATTTAACACTTTCAATAACACATAATTGGGCCTAAAATTTTGATAAAAAAAATCCATGATATGAAAACATGATAATTTCATTAAATTTATAAAACATGTTTGATAATTGTAGAAAACCAAGCTTAGCTTAATATTTTCAAATAAGTCTTTTTCTTGAAAAGGTAAAACATTTGTTTCATGACATACAAGCATATCAATAATGGTCACATGGCTTCCCAAAATATAATTTTCATGACAACTATAAAAATAATAATTTTTTTAAAATTGGTTATGACTTATAAAAAGATTGTACATAGCATAAATTATTTTCATATTTCACAAAAGTGTGTACAATGTTGGGAAGATATTTACAACGATAAAAAATATGGTCATGGGCTTAAACCCACTCTGTTCATTGTTGGGAGTGCCTGACCACTGCCTACATGATCCTGGGGAACTAGAGTGGCATTCTCAACTGCCATGGAATTATAGACAAGAATCAGGAATGATTTAGAATTTAATGAGAAGAGAAAACTATACCACAATAGCCTAAAGATTAGCTAGACTCACAGCCATACAAGGATAGTGGTGAGAGCAATTATCGGAAGAGATTAATTAAAAAGGGTTGGGAAGAAATCACATTTTCTCTCTAAGAAAAATCCTTGGATGGCTAGGGTTTTTAGAAAAATATTTAGGAGTATCATAATGTTCCAAATATATATGGGGAGATAAAACTGTAATTGTCCTTTTCTATTTTAAAAATTAAATCACGCTGCACACAACTTGCATAAACTAGCGTTTATCCTTTTTTTTATGTTTTTATTTCTTTTTATTTTCATTTTGTAATTTAATTAGCATGCAAATCTTACTATGGTTGGAATTTAGCCTTGGAGTACTCATAGAGAATTGAGTTAGCTTTCTAACACCACAAAAATCACATTAATCGGACGTCTACAACTCAAGATATTTGTAAATTACTAAACAAAGGTCATACTTGACAACATAAGAACAATGTTATATCTCAAAACTTACCTTCCGGATTTCACATAACATATATAGGAATCAAAGTATGGTTCCAAGGGCAATGTTAGAGGTCTTTTACAAAATATATCTTAACTAATTGTGTAATATCAGTAACTATAAAATAAGAATAACGGCTAGACTAAATCTAATCGTATCTTTTGTAGCTACTTGGATAATTCAAATTCAAACTACTCTAGCATGTCTCTTAATTATCTTTTGTATCACGAATATATCTGTATATATATTGAAATGAAAAGCTAATAAGTTTTTTTAAAACAAATAACATATATCTTGGTATATTTACGTTATGTACATGTTTTTGTTTTGAAACAACAACAACAACAACAACAACAACAACAATAATAATAAATATAATAATATATAATAATAATTTACATGTTGAATAAATTTTTCACTCAATTCTAATAATTAATAACTTCTAAAAAAATATCTAATAATTCTCTATAAAAATAATATTTAACAAATCATTTTCATAATATATGTTAAATATAAATAATATCTAATATCTTCGAATAAGTATCATTGTAATTCAGCTATGCCAAGAAAATCTTTTCCAAATGACAATGCTCATGATTTTGGTTGATTGTTAATCATTTTGAAAATCTCCAAGTATTGATTTATCTATATTCAAATTTTAATAAAACTGATATGTATATATTAGAAACATATTTTTCTAAAATATTCTTTTAATTCAGTATATTTATATTTTTTAAAGTATTTGACTCTTTTATAACTACTTAAAAATTATGTCTATTATCAATATAAAATACTTTATGTTAACATCATTATTATGAAAGTAATATATGCAAATATTATATATATACATAACAATCAAATCCTTATAGAATAATTACAATATCTAATAAAAGGAAGGAACTAACCATAAATATAAATGATAGATATCCAAATAAATCTTAATATAATCCTAGTAATTATACTAAAATCAATTTCTAAAGAACATATGTGAAAAGGGAAATATATTATATTTTATATTTTCTAGTTCCAAGAAAATATATAATATATAATACTAACACAAATATTAATATCAACGATATTCATAAAAGTACTAGGTCAAATTGATTTGATAAGATAATATCTTCAAAATTTAAAAATCAAACATGATATCACAAACTAAATATTGGATTTCATAAAAGACTAAATATCAAATTCAAATAATAACTTAATATCAGCATATAAAAACATTCATGTACAAAATACATTATAAATTTATAATTTATTTTCTCCATTTGGGTATATTATTTGCTTAAGTTAACTTTACATTTTTTATAATTTAAATTTTAAATGTGTTATTATTTTCTACCGATAAAAGGACTTATTTTTATTCTTTTTTAATTATAATTTTCTCTTTTTTTTTTTCTCTTAAGGCATTTGAATCTCCCTCAAGTTTTATCTAACATTTCCATAGCTTAGACTTGACTTCCTAAAGATATCCATTTAGAAAATATTATAGCAACCATACACTGCCTAAGTACTACTTTGCTCATAACAAAATGAAACAAAAACAAAGCTATCATCCAAAAGTAGCCAAAATATGATCAAAACAACTGGAGTGTCATTTAGTTGATTAAATCAACAAATAAACGCTTCAAGATAGAAGTTAATCATATTTCCATATCATTAGATCACTATATAAAACTCTTTTTATCTCCAGTTTATCAAACTTAAACAAAAAACAAGGATAAGATTTTAACATTACATTTTACTTTAAGGCCTTTTTATGTCTTTATATTCCTCAACTCTTTGATAACTCTAGAAAGCCCCCATTTTATAAGCCATTTTCCTTCATTCCCTACTTATTCAACATAATGGCGGAAGCCCATTATTACTCAACAAGTCTTTGATTATTATGGCGGTCATGGTTTCATTATTACTATGGTGGGTATTTAAGGTGTGCATGTGTAGGAGGGTGAGAGTGGAAAGCTTGAAGGGATTAAATGAGGAGAAGAAGAGAAGGAAGATGAAAGAATAAGAAAGCTTCAACCTCTTGACAGGAATCTTCTCCTTGGATCTATCTTACAAAGATGCAGTTTGCAAAGTCCCAAAACAAAGTTTACAATCACAAAACCAAGTTTGTCCAATTTTACATTTTAGTTTTGGTTATTTGTTTGGTTCATCATCAAGCAAGATTGAGGCTCTATAATTTATTTTCACCAAAAACAAACAAACTTGAGTTGCTTTTAGAATTAAAATTCACTAAATTTTGACAAAATTACATTTTTTTCCAATAAAGTTACCAAACATAAATCACTCTACTTCAAAACTCAAATCAAGGTCATCAAAAATCAATTTTGCAAAAACCCACTAAATAATAACCAAAACAACAACACGGACCAACTACTATTAAATTGCCTAGCTCTATCTTTCACAAAGAAATTGAAATCCCAAAGTTAAAAAAAATCCTAGGAAAAAGAAAAGAATAGGGAGGAAGAAGAAGCACCTTCCCAAGATAGTGGTGAGAGTGTGAGGTAAGTGTCAATCATCTACTCGCAAGTGGGAGCGGAGCCTTCAAGGACTCCATCACTATGAGCAGGGTCTTTTGGCAACTTCATCTCATCTCAATCCTATTGATGGAAGATCAGCTACATCCAAGAAGAGAAAATTTTCTAGCAGCCTCACCTTTGGAGGAATGGAGCCTTCAATGATGTTGCCAAACAAATCAAGGAAAGTTAAGTGGGTAAGGTAGGTACCAACCCCTTAATGTTGTTGTGAGATGGATACAATATAGAAAGCTTTGCATGTTGGTTGTTAAAAGAGGGTTGAAAGGTCAAAAAGAAAGTCTAGACTTAACTTAGAAAGCTTCTCGAATGGTGGAGCTGACAAAATTGGAGTAAAAATTACAGCTATGAGATGGAATTTGGGTTGCCATGAAGCCCTTTCTTGGCGAATGCCTCCAGAGCCCTAAGCTTTCTTTCTCTAAAATGGTAAGGTAGCAGGAGGCAAGACACATAAATCAATAGGTGGCCTTTGTTTAACCTATCATGAGTAGGCAGAAGCATTTAGGCTTCAAAGAGATGCACACAAATTTTGGAGAAAAAAATACAAAAGGCTGGAAAAGAGTGTATGTTTGGTTATTACATGTGACTTTGTTTACATTGTATGGATTTTCCAATGATGGGCTTTCATTTTTCATGTATGTAGTGCAGTTAAACGGCCCAACTTAGAGATGTTGAATAAAAAAATATAAAAACTCCATATTGCAGCATGTGTTGAAGAAAACACAGAGAATATGTCTACGTGGGAGTTTCTTTAAAAATGGACTTTGACTAGTTGTAGCCTTAGATCATTTCATTTTAATACCTGACTTTACACTCATAAGTTATTTTAGTTCATAACTTTTAAATTGAGTCAAATTAGTTCTTGAGATTAAAAAACATGACTCATGTTAGTCCCTTAGTTTACTTTTATTTTAAAACTCCATCAATTAAATGATAATATATAATGTTAAGCATTATTTTGACATACCTTATATCATTTGAAGTAAAATTAAGTTTAAAATGAATAATTTTGGTGTCTAAAATTACACAAAATGAGTAATTTAAATATCCTTTCTAAGTCATAAAATGACTCATTTTGTGCAATTTTAAATACAAAAATGAGTCATTTTAAACTTTATTATACTTTAGAGTGTAGGTTGAAAAGTGCATGAGAAGGAGGGGTTGAATTGTGCTTGAACTTTTCTTTCTTTTTTTATAAAAAACTCAAATAGATACTATCAAGTATGAACTTGAAATCCGCAAAAATAACTTTAGTATACATTAGAAAGTAACTTTAAACTATAACACAAATGTAAAAATATGTTTAAAAGGTTTTCTAGAAAACGTGATAGATATAAAACACGAAGTAGTAAATAAAAAGGAATTAAGGAAAAAAAAGATACTACATAGAGATTTTTATACTGGTTCAGTCAACCTACCTATATCTCTTCTCAACCACCGTTGAGTTCCACTAAAACCTTTCTCAACTCGAGAAAGTTAGAATATCTTTACAGTAGCCCTCTCAAGCTTTTACCGGTGACCAGTAGCTCACTCTCCTTTACTTGAGTAGTCTTTATAGCCTCTCCAAGCTAACTTCGTAACAATAGCTCATTCTATTGTTACCATACAAGTAGTCTTTGTTTAGCCTCTTCAACCTAACTCACGATCACTAACAGATTGAGGTTACAAAAGTTTATGTTTGGGTTGAATCACTCAAACAAACCTACACTCAAGTTTTTGTATGATAAACAATAACAGACTTGGAAAACTTGAATGACTTCTTCCTATTTCTTCTTCCTAGGAAGAACGTATAATTTACTAAGAATATAGAAAAAAGATTTTTACACAAAAAAAACTGATTACAAGCTATAATAACTTTACAGAGAATGAAGAGAGGAAAGTTCTTCACGTTTCAACATTTTTCAGCAAAAAGTCTCATTTGTTGTAAGCACGACATCTCTTTTTATACTTGATCTTCATTTATTCCTGTTGCCCTTTGATATGTTTTCCAAGTGACACGTGTTGATCCTCTTTTTGTGTCTTGAAAATGCAATCTAGAGTAGCTTGGTGCTCTAGCAGTTCAAGAAGCCATTGTGTAATAGAGGTTTCTAGTCCACTTTTAGAAACTACTTTTTACTTTATAAACGAGGTTTCTGAACTTTTCTTCTAGAATATGGGATAGTTGACCAAGTTGGTAGAAGAGATGTCACGTTAGTCCTTGATTGGGTTTGACTTTAAATTTGAATTTCAAAATTCATTCATTTTCTTGTAAAGTGCACCGTTTCCAAGTGAAACGTGTTTTTGAAGTCCGTCTAAGCTTCTGGGTTTTTTTTGATCTTCTACTCTTCAATTAGAGCTTGTTGTTCATGATATGATTACGATCATAATGATTAAAGATAGTAGTACATACTTGCTTTAGAGTTGGATTGAAATCTTCACTTGAATTGCACATTCTAAAGTCACGTGCTACTTTCTGAAGATTCGAGCCTTAGTTTCTTATACTTGAGAGTTTTCTTTAATCCATTAAGCATATATACGTTCATTCTAGGATAAATTTTTCACTTTCATTAAGTCCCTAATCTCTTTAAATGAGATTAAACACGGTTGCACATGTCATTGTAAAAATATTCTCACTTTAAGTGACGTGTATGCTAACGTAAAGGACTTGTTAATTGCTTCAAGAAACTCAAGTAAAAATCAGTCATTTTGAAAATATTTTCACGAAATTGGTTATATTGTCACTCAAAACATTAACCACTGGAGCTTTCTGAAGGGTTTAGAGCTAACAATCTCCCCCTTTTTATGATGACAAACCAATTTTTGGAAAATCTTTTGAAGAGAGATTTTGAAAGAAATATATGACAAAGTGTAGAGTTTGATAAGCCAATTTTCTTTCCAAAAAAAAAAAAAATACAATAGGATTTTCATAGAGTCTCATTCTTAAGGTATGATATAGATAGAATCAAAACACTTCATTATCTTAAGTGACTGAAATCAAAGTTATTTTATTTCAATTAAGATTTCTAAAGTTAATCAGAAATGCTTTTTGAGAAAATCAAGCAATTTTGAGAAATATATATATGAGCATATAAGATTTCTTAATAAACACAGCTTAATTTTTAGTCAAGATGACTCTCTGAAAATATGCATGTTTGAATAAAAAGAGTAATACTTGTGATATTTACTCTTGATCTTGAATTCATACTTAGCACATCTTTATCCAAACAAAATTTTGAAACACAATGCAAGTTTTGTGTATAAAAACATGCAATATATAAACTTTGTACAGAAAGGAAGTTTCTGAAACTCAAAAGGGATTGATCATAGATGTATCAGAGCATGTGTATCAGAGAGCTTGTGATGTATTTGAGAAAACATCATATATGTGTATCAAGGCATATATGTTTATATCGAAAAACTTCAAGATCGTGTTTCATAGCAGTCATATCATAGCATAAATAGAGATGTGCATCAGAGCTATGTATATACTATATCAAAGCTAATCATATAAGTATAATGGAGCATATGTTTGATGTAGCTAAGTATCAGAGCGTGCTAAGACTATAAAGCATAGACCACGATCAAGATATATTAGAGCTTAAATAAATAGAGAAGGATAAAATAATCATATACGTACCAAAGTGATGATAGTTCCTTATTATCAGAGCAATAATAAAAAGGAGTTCAAATAGCAAAAGAAAAAAAAATTACGTCTATAAAGAAAATCTCTAAGCTCCCCTTCAGCTGCTCTCTTGAATTCCTCAGCATAAGATTTTATGAATCATCTTTTCTTATCCTTTTGTCATCAACAAAAAAAGGTGTGCAAGAACTCAGGTGACACCACCATCAACCCTTTTGCCTGACTTCAAAAAGTATCTCCAAGAGTAATGCCTCATTTCTTCTTGATTAAGCATCTTGAAGATCTAAGGACCAGCTCTTCATGTCTTCAAAATTGTGTACCAAGCTCCTTATTAGAGGCTTCAACCCTATCCAACCTTGAGGCCATATCCTTCTGATTATGCAAAAGAAGTTAGATATGAGGGGAACCTGTTGAAGGCTTTAATTAAGGCTGGTGTGGAAGGTGTATTGTTATTGGTATAGATGGGAGCTTTATGTCTAGGCTTAGGTATGTCTAGGGGTATGGTGTCCCCAGGACTCAGAGTAATTTAGACTTCAGCCATTTGGACAATAGGTGGTGGAATGTATGGTTGTTCATCTTATTGTGGTATGATGGGTGAGGTGACGTGTGTAGGAATTGGTGGAATATAAGTCATCGCAAGGTCAGGAATAAAATGGAAGCAAGTGCAGCAAGAGGATAAAGAGAACCAGGAAGTAAAGTACAGCATTGACAATTTCTTCATCTTGAGGAGCACTAGTTTTTGAGGTCTTGTCTTCTTCCTCTTCCACTAGAATTATTCTTATAAAAGGAGGAGGTTGAGGTACCATCAGAATTACAGGATTTTCTGGTTAAGCTTCTTCCTCAGCAAGCTCCTCCAAAATTGGTTCTAAAGTTTGAAAGAGCTCATTTATGAAAAAATTGAGTTATTCAAAACCTTCTTCCTCTGGTAGTGATTGACCTCATGGCTTTGGACATTGAGTTTAACATTTGCTTGATGGTCATGGAGTCATGATTTGTCCTTTAGGAAGCCATCTCAGCTTCAACTATAACTTCTCTCTAGAGCTGTGGCTGATCCTATGGTGGCCCAAGTTTTTGAAGCTCTTAACTTTTGGGAGGTGTAGCAAAGATTGGAAAAGAGGTAAACCCGAATTACTAGGACATGGGCCTTGTAGTTTGTTCTTTAAGGACTATGAAGGATTCAGGAACTATAGATATTTTTCTTCTTTTGCTAGAATCTTGAATCCCTCGCCCTTTCTACCTTTCTAGTTTCCTCTAATATTCTTTTCTCTTGGGGAATTCTCTACTCTTTAGAACTGTTTCTGTTTCCTCTTCATCTTTAGAAGATTTGGTGTCCTTTGTAGTGGCCCCTTTCTATTCGGCATTACATATATCTCTTAATATCAAAGCTGCCCTAGGCATTCCCTTAGGCAGATTTCTATATTCTCCTCAATATCTTTCTTTGGATTGGAAGTTTATCAGGCCTTCGTCTGGAAGCTCACTTTCTTAGGTCTCAGCCTAGACTTTTAAGGCTTAAAAGGCTTGGGGATTTTTGGTCTCTTCTACTTTTTATCTTCCTCTTTTGCTCCTCGTTCTTCTAGGAGGAACTTCCTCAAACGTAGATCTTTCTTATTCTTGCTTTACTTCCTCAAAGCTTTCTTAACAGCTTTCTAGAAGGACTATCTTCCTCTTAGTTCTGCCCTTCTGTTTCTTCTTTCTGCTATAGCAACAACCTTCTAAGTTTTAGCATCCCTGATTTGAGAGCTTTGTTTCCTAAAGCTGGTCTTAATAGCCATAGATTTTGTTCTCTTCATGGTTTTGAAGGAGTTTGAGGTGTAATCTGTGCCTCTAGATACTAAACCATCTTCAACAAGAGGTATCCAATGTCCTGGAAACTCTTGTTAGCAACATGTCATAGGGAACCCCAATGGTTCTCCTCTTTTCCTTAATGATAGCACTAAGCATGTAGTCCATAACCATCCTTGGCATATTTACTTTTCTCTTTGCCATTAGGAAAAATAGTAGCATACAGTCCATACCTAACAACACGTCAATACTACCTAGCCTAAGGAGAATGGTAAACTGAATGACGTAAATACCTTTCTCACTCTTGAGCTTAGCATGGAAGTGGTAATGTCGATGGGCTTGTTTTATGGGGAATGGGAACACACTTGGACACCTCTTTAGCACTTATTCCAAGTGACTTGAACTAGTCACTTTGTGGTAGATAGGTCACTAGCATAGGAGCCCTAACTACTATCAAAACGGAGCTAAGACAGTCAATCTCCATGTAGATGTCATGGATGGTCATTTTGGACGAGCAGTTCTTTGCCTTTAGGTGGGAATAGAATAAAGTGGCCATACTTGGAAACACCCATCTCAGATGTCCAGAAACTCCTCCCAGCCTTGGAAGGTGAATACTTCCTTAGCAATAGGAACTTGGCTCATTAAGGAGTTGGTTAATCTTTTCCCAGGAGCAATCTTTCTTTAAGAGAAGTTTTCAACATAGTACTCCTACATCAATGGCTTATTGTATATGAGAAAAGGTCCCCCTTTTTGCCATAGATCTATCTAGTTGCTTTCCTTTAGCCATGGTAGGTTATGTATGAATGGGTTGAACAAAAAAGTTTAGGTATGTAAGGGTAATGGTAAGCAGGAAGGAAAATTTGTGGGGAGAAAATAAAATGGTTTTGGGTGAAGCTGAGAGTGCATGAAAATAAACAAGTGAGATGATGTGTGAAGAGTAGAGAATTATTTAAGTGATGGGACATAAAGACTGAAGGTGATGCGACATCAAAGAGAAACTCAAAAGAGTGGCAATTCTCCCGCCTTTTCATTCTTCAGAATGAGTGGTTTCTAAACTTGGAACCACTTTCTGAACCTTGTCAACTTTCTACCATCGAGATAATCCTGTTTTCTCACATCTTATGTCTTCTAATTCTGAACCATCTCGCTGGCGCCATCTCGAACCGCCGTACCACCTCAGCCTCAAAACCACCGTCCCTTCAGTCATCACCGCGAAGGGTCCGCGATGAGTCGCGGCCTCTATGCTTCGTAGAGATCTCCACCATAAACCCATCCATCTTGCATCGCCGCACCTCCGTGCCTCTCCGCTGTGCTCGCGCCTGCTCCTCCACCTCTCACCTTCCTGAGCCTTCCCAGAGCCACCACCTCGCGAGTCACCATGTGAGCTCAAGCCCAACCGCCTGGACCCGCAATGCGCCGGCCTCCTTCCCCAGCATCGGCCCTTCCTCTGTTCCGCTCCTCCGGCCTCAGCCGCGCGCGAGCTCCTTCGGCCTCGCACCTCGTTCTCTCGGCCTCCGTTTCTCTCATCTCGCCCTCTGTTCTCGCTATCTCCCTCTTTCTCAATCTGTGTGTGACAGTGAAAGAGTGTTTTGGTGGAGAGTTTGTGTATGAATATGTGTGTGTGTGCGCGTGTGAAAGGGTATGGGTGCAGCCAAAATAAGCCCCATCCTAAATGTGTGCGTATGTTGGGCGCTCCAAGCCCCACCCCAAATGGTTATTGTTTCTAATTCATCTGAGTAACATCTAAGTTTGAACTTAAGAATAATGATAATTGGGCTATCATCTTTGAACTTAAGAATTTTTTTAAAAAAAAATAAAAAATGAAAAGGTTGAAAAAAAAAGAAAATAATAATTAGGACCCTTTTTCTACTTTGATCATTTTACTTGTCCCAAGTATCTTGCACGTTAATTGCATGTTTGTTATTGATTTATGAATTAGCTTCATCAATTCATATTGAAATTAGTATTAAGAATAAATAAAATAAATATGTTTCTTTCTTGTTAAAGGTTTAAAATAAGTCTTTATGCCTCGTTTTTAAATAAAAATAAAATTAAAATTTGATCAACCGATTACAATTTAAAAGAAGATTAATTGAGTCGGGACGGCTATTAATTCTCTATTCTTTAGAACTTCTAAACTTGAGGTTTGAAGTTTAAAGATCCTTCTTTTAAATAAAATCAATCAACCCACAAACATTTTCTAAGAATTACGTGACTTTGAATTCCCCATTGCAGGAGGATACGTGGAGCGCGATTTCGATCCCGTCAAGTCAAAATCTAATATTTATAATTTTTGTCTTAATTGTGAATTTTTCATGAGTTTTTTTTATGAGATATTTTATTTCATTTAATTTTCATTTCTTTAGGAAATATTTTATTTCAAATATAAAGTTAATTTAGCCGGACGGCTTGTTAACTGAATCTTTGGACATCCTTGTGAAGCTTGATGTTCCAAATTTTCTTTAAAAGTATGTTCTCTTTTATATTTTATTTTACCTTTGTAAAAAATATCAAATAAATTTTTATCTTATTTGTAAATATTTATAATTCATAAGAGATTTTCATTTTTATATATTTAGTTTAAATTTGTTACTTATTTGTGAAATATTGTATTTTGAATAAAAATGTTAATTTAACCGTGACGGTTTGTTAACACAGTATTTTGAACACCTGAGTTGTGAAGGCTTGGTGTCCTCAATTTTTTTTTTAAATTTTTGTTGTAAATAAAAATATAAAAATGAATATTTTGAAAGGTTATTAATAATTTGCACAAATCAATTAAGGTACCGTTAAGACGGGTGTATTAGGGTGCGTAGGATTAAATCCTACCATTCCCTATGCATAACCACTCCGAATTCAAATCCTGGTTTCAAAGACCAATTTTTTTAATAAAACGGGTTTTTCCATGTTTTCCCAATTTAAATAAACTTAGTGGCGACTCCAATTTTAACAAATTCATTTTTCCGTCTGAGCGATTCCTTGCGCAGATGGCGACTCCACTGGGAAAAGTTTGAGAGTTAAGCCTGATATAATTGATTGTGCATATTATCATTAACCTTTATTTTATTATTTTTATTATTTTTGCCTTTTACTTTCACTCTTTTTCAGGTCCTCTTGTACTTCAAGGTAAGTTTTTTATTTATTTTAATGAAAACCATAGGGTAGATGACTTCTATTATGTTATTTGTTTTGCTAAATAATCTCATAGATAGTTTTATGATCTCGAGTTTTATGCTCTCTTCACACACAATACATACACATTGATCACACACTTATGAGTAGGGCCCTAAACCCAGGTTCTAAGTGCAACTGAGATAGGTAAGAGGTTGTGTAGTGGTAGCCATTTTGGATGTACATCCTGTTTGGTTATCGTGAAAATCTCATCTAGAGTGTGACTCTTTCATGAATGTTCCACACCTGCAGGTTCACTGCTGTTGTGAATAACATTAAAAAGGTGTCCTTAGCTCTAGAGGCCAAAAGTCCTAGAATCATAGAACTATCCAGGGAGTTTTCACGTAATAGACAAACTGATGGAACCCTAGAATAGAACTTTCCAACTTACCCAGCTAGGACACAAATGGAGCATGTTGCTTTGCTTTTTATTAGTGTTTTTTGTTTTCCATTACATTGGAGTGTTGTTTTTTTTTAATAATAAAGTCATTCTTCGTTTTCAAAATAATAAAAAAGATGTGTTTTTAAGAAAGGAAAATAAAAAAAAATCATTCATCTTGCAAAAAAAAAAAGAAGTGGAGAATGTTCTCTCACATCTTGATTTAGGTTTGATACAATTGTTTGATCCATTTTTTTAAAAAAAAAAAAACCTTTTTGAAAAAAAAATGAGATTTAATTGAACAAAAAGGAAAAGGCTATCTTTTGAACCATTACATTTGATAACTCTTCGTTTCATATTGTCACAATTTGATGCATCCTTAAAAAAAAAATGTCATTGCTTTTGTTCAGAAGCTTTCGTTCTTGTTTCATTTTTTTTTAATTTGATGCATTGTAAAAAATAAAAAAATGAAAAAAATGAAAAAAAATGATAACATCATTCCATTTGTTCATGAAGCTTCACATCACATCATAATTCTCTCTATTGTCCTGATTTGCAACATTCTTAAAAAAAAAAATCATCCTTGTATCCATATCATTTCACGTGGTCTTGATTTGTTAAAAAAAAATCAAAAAGAAAGAAAAAGCATCTTCCTTGCCTTGGTCACAAAGCTTTGCATCATATCATGTTTTTGTCTAGATTTATTGCATATATATATAAAAAAAAAGAAGAAAAATCGTCCTTGCAGTTGTTAATAAATTTTTGCATCATGATTCTCATGCATTTGGTAATTCTTAGTCATGCATTGTATTGACTTGTTATATAAAAAAAAAAAGTGCACCGTTGCATGAAAACTTCCAATGATTATGTCTTACTTGATTTTCTTGTAATCATAGTCTTCCTCTTCATGATTATCTTGATTTGGTGCATTTTCGAAAAAAAAGAATGAATGAATTAAGAAAAAGAAAACAATGTCTTTGAAATTTTGCATTCTGTGTTTTAACATAGATCTCTTATGTTTGGTAACTTGTCATTCCAAGGTTAACTCCATTTGTTGCATTGCAAAACAAAAAAAAAAAAGATAAAATCTTGGCACTCTTGAATTTAGCATGTTTATCTTGCAATTGGTCTTGCATTTTATGTCATTGCTACATGGTAAAATAATAAGAAATAAAAAAGAGTCTTTGCATTTTTGCATCCTTCAAGTGGAAAATAAAGTTTTACATTCTATACTTAGTATTTTTCTTGCATTTGAAAACCATGTGTTTCATGACTTGTTGCATTAAAAAGACAAGAGCATTTTAACCATGTTGTCTTTCAATGAAGCTTTGAACAATTCATCTGATTGTATTTCTTTTCTTATTTAGGGAATTTGTCATGTTGCATTTTTTTGAAAAAAGAGAAAATAAAAAAAATCATTCATCTTGCATGTAAAAAAAAAAAGGAGAATTTTCTTTCTCATCTTGATTTAGGTTTGGTACATTTGTTTAGTCCATTAATATGATTTTTAAAAAAAATTCTTAAAAAATGAAAATAAATGAAAATGAATGAAAAAAATGAAAATAAAAATGAGATTTGATTGTACAAAAATGAAAAGGACTAACAATGTACCAATCTGCTGAATCATTCATGAATGGTTTTGGTGAAATGAGGAAAAGTTAAGTTGGAACCATTTCCATGCATAAAATAAATAGTTGAAGAGATTTTTCATATGCCTTTTCACATGACTCTTTGGATCAAAATAAGTGTTTTGACTTGGAAAAATAAAGACGGTTTATGATAAGCATCTTCATTGGATTAAAAAAAAACATGTTTTTTACATTGCTAAAAAAAAATGGTTTTATTCTTCCCATCCATGTATTCATGCATAAATTTGTGTTTCTCATTGTCTTGATTTGTCACATTAAAAAAAAAAGGAAAAAATACATGTGCATTGTTTCTAAAATAAATATTTGTATCGTAACATGACTTCTTGCATTTGGTTGTCTACTATTTCACATTGTCTTATTTTTCTGCATAATACGGAAAAAAAATGATGTGCGTCTTTGTAATTATTTTAGATAATAAAACTTTGCACACTGCATTCTAACATGTAGTTCACAAAAAAAAAAAAGATCTTTGTGTTCTAGCATATGATGAAGCTTTATATTGTAATTTTTGGGAATCAAATAGTTTTCACTTAGGCATTGTTAAGATTTTGTTGCTTCATACAAAATGAAAGAAAGAACATCATTGCATATGTTATTTGTTCATGAAGTTTTGCATGATTTTTGTGCATTTGTCCACTTGTTTTGATTTGTTGAAAAAAAAGAAAGATAAAAAAAAAAAACAAATTTTTTCATATCTTTGTTAATTATTTTCATTGTACAATGATCTTTTGCATTTGGCTTGATTTTCTCCCAAAAAAAAAAAAAGAAAAAGAGCATCATTGCATCTATTTGTAAAGATTTGTTTTTATGCTTGGGTATTTGTCTTGATTTGTTGGAAAAATGAAAAGCATATTTGCATGTGTCATTTATTCACAAATTTTGATTCATACCACGACTTTCCACATTTATCTCAATTTGTCATATTTTTCAAAAAAAAAAGGAGAAAAAATGAAAAAGAAAACATCTCTACATTGACCATCTATCTGTAAGGGTTTTGATCTTTGTGTATCTGTTCTAATTTGATGTTTGCAAAAGAAAAGGAGAAATAAGAAAAGGAAAATGCATCCTTGCATTTGCCATCTGTTTATAAGGATTTACATCATACCATGCTTGGGTGCATTCTCTTGGTTTGTTTCTTCAAAGAAAAAAGAAAAAAAATCTTATCTTACATTTGTTCATAAAAGTCTTAAAAAAAAATATCCCTTCATTTGTTTATAAAGTTTTGCTTCCTAAAAAAAAAAAAGGGGCATCCTTTTATCTGTCATGAAATTTTGTTTCAAGGTAAAAGAAGAAGAGCATTTCAACATTTTACCACATGATGATGTTTGATCTTATGCATCCTTCTTCTCATTAGTGTGAGTTGTCCTTAACTTTGCATTCACTCTAGCATGTTTTCATGTACATCATGGCTCATTATTTTCATATCATTTTGTTTTGCTACATTGCAAAAAAAAAAAAAAAGAAGGAGTGAAGCATTCATGTTTTTCATGTACATAGTAACTTATCATTTTCTTGTCATTCTGTTTTGTTACATTGTAAAAAAAAAAAAAAAAATGAAGCATTCACTTTAGCATGTTTTTCATGTACATAGTGGCTCATCATTTCCATGTCATTATATTTTGTTACATTGTAAAAAAAAATAAAATTCTAGCATGAGATAAATTTGCATTCCACAGTTTAGTTTAATTTTCTTGCATTCAGAAATTTCCCATCTCTTATTTTCATTTTCGCATTGTAAAAAAAATAAAAAATTCATAGCTCCTCTAGAGGCATGTTGAATTGTTGAATTTCCCATCTGACATGAGTTTCTGGCTTTTTGTAACAACTTTGTCATAAGCATTTTGTCTTTTTGCATACATTCTTCCCATTTGATAGCTTTTAATTTCATAATGTCTTGATTTGCAAAAAAAAAAAAAAAAAAAGAAAAAAGAAAAAAGAAAATTCGTTCACATAAATAATGATTGGTGTTTTGTTCATGTCATGTTTTTTGGAAAATTTTGAAGAATCTTTGATCATTTGAAACAAATTTTGGAATTTTTGTTGTCAATAAGAAAGAAAGAAAAAAATTGAACCATGGTGCTTCTGAAGAGAGTAAATGTTACCCAAATCCAAGTTTTTAGGGTCGATCACAAAATGCCAAAGTAAATTAAGAGGAATTTTGGTTGTGAATGGATGGAGCATAGAAAAGACAAAATAATATGGTTGAGAGACATGAAGGCTAAAATGAAATATGAAAGGAGATTAGGGATGTTGGGCATGCTGAGAAATTTGAAGGAAGATGAGAGAAATTTGGAGCTCCAATGTCAAGGTTTAACAGAAAATGAATGATTGAGGAAAAATAGAATTGCTAGCAAATGAGCCACAATTGGACAAAATGAAAAAGCAATCATGCAATAAACTATCCCCCAATCCATATCTTACAATCTCACCTTATCCATCAAACCTTTCAAGCATTTGTACCTAAACATCATCAACCTTAACACATATCCTTTACATGATAAGCATGTTCAACCATACACTTCCACTCAATCATTTTCACCTCCATCACATCTTTTCATCTCATCTCAATTAACCAAGGCACCTTCATTCACCAATGAAATCCATAAAAAAAAAAAAACACTTTTGTCATCCATCACTTTTGCATGATTTCACTCAAATATTCGCTTGGTGATTTTTTGTCTTAGGAATGCTTGAAAGACTAATGAAACCACCACTCCCAATAGTCGGCAATCCCAACCTTCCTAGCAATTTTTATCCAATGGAAGAGTATGAAAATGTTGGAGCATTAAGTTTTTCAGATGTCCGTCTCCCAACCTACAAAGAAGAAAAGAAAAAAGTTATGCTTTCATGTCTTTCAACCATGTGGAATCCCTAAGAGACATTGGCTTGATTCGCTTATCAAGTGGATACCATGAATTGAAACCCCAAGTTGGTCAAAATTATGAACTTGTGTTCACTTTCAAAAGCACTAGAATAGTGGTTTGCATGGATTTCAATGTATTAGACTTCTCCATAACATTGTTCATATTATCACCACATAATTTTGTTCCTCCTCTATCTTTGCCATTGCATCCTTTCATTCATATCAGTGTTTTGCATATTTATCCAATGTGACCTCCAAAAGTTCATTTTCACTTTCTACCCTTGTTCATGTTCATGTATAGTGTCTTTGAGGATTTAGTTGGCACAAACCCCTCTTGTTCCTACCTTGTTACATGTTGCTTCCTTCTTTTTGCATTACCTCATTGAGTAAAATCTTTGGAAACTCATTGATTGATCATGGTAATCCATGGGATAAAAATAATCATGAAATTTGTGTGGGCATTGAGCATTGAATGAGGATTTCAAGAAGGACAATCTTTTTCAAATAAACATGGACTGAAGCAAGTTGCCAAGAATCGAGCAGCTAATGAGAGAGTGGTGTATGTGCCAATGGTAGATTTTGTCTCAAAGTTAAGATTTTTGGAAAATAAACAGTCATGATTTGAAATGATTTTTGGCCATCTTTCTCTATCCCAAGTGTTAATTAAATAATCCATCGTCACCTCTCTTGAACCTGAGATTTTCTTTCTTCAAAAGAAACCTGGACAAGGATCACTCCACAATGGGCAAATACAAAATGTTAGACCCAATGCATTTTCAAATAAAAAATATAGAGAAGGAAATAAAGGGATATATTTACATATGTATATCTCACAAAAAAAAGTAGATTGGTAGAATCTATCGAAAAATAATAATAAAGAGTCAAGGATCCTTGATCCTTCTGAACCCTTAAACACTTGTTTGGGCCTTTTTATATCCTTTGTTTCATAGCCCTCAATCCGGCCAAATTACAAGCCTTTAAAAGTCCATTCTGATCAATGAGTGACTGTTGTGTTTCTGTAGTTTCAATTCTGAGACAAAGCGTGCATAGTCTTTCGTGCCTTCGCACAAGTCCAAGAAGAAAAAATAAAAAGAAAAAAAGGAAAAGAGTAAAGACTTGAAAAAAAAGCTAGCCTAAGCAAAAGTTAGGCAAAAGAATAGGCAGCATCTCAAGCAACCCAAACTGGGGCAATATTTTGGTGTCGATCACCTCCTATCTAAGGAAATTGATACTAGGGCAAAATTTTTTGTGATGATTAAGCATACAATCCAAGAAGATTGATCCTGGGGCAATTTTGTTGATGATTAGACTTCTTGGCTATGTAGATTGAAACGGGGCAAATTTTTGAATTAAACAAGTGCTCACTGCATCAAGAATGAATGAATGGTTATGATGTCCAATGGATGAAAATTGATCAATCACTTGAGAACCAAAGAAGAATCCATACTTGGGGCAATAGTTGTTCGATATCTTTCTCTTCTTTTTGCATTCTTTTGTTGGTCATCTTTGGAAACAACATTTTCATGATAGTGTGTATCCAATAAGTTCCTATTCATGTGCATCTATTGAATAGTGCTTCAAGTATAGTGAACATGAGTGAAATGATATGAATTGACTAATTGGTGGTGATCTTCTCAACTTAGAATTGATCAGATGAGAGCTACAAAGCCTTTGCAAGGGATCGTCATAAGAAATGATGAAAAAAAAGAAAAGAAAGAATTTGTGAAAAATAAAGAAAAGAAAAGAAAAAATGCAATGAAACCATGTTGCAAGGATGTCAAGTGAACTCAATGACAAAATTGAAAATGGGTTCGGGTGGTAAAATTCTTTCTAAAGAAGTTTATGGTTCAAGATTTTTTCCATGCAAAGATATTTCTCTGTGACGAATTCATCATTCCAAAATCTCTTTCTTTTGATTTTCAAATCACTTAGGTCCTTGGCTTGTCTTTTTTTTTCAAAAATCCATTTCATACCATGATCCTTGATTCATTCACATGATGTCAGACACACCCTTGGCATGCCCACTTTAGCTTGATGTTTTTGGTTTACTTTTGTTTTTGAAAAAAAAAAGAAGGAAAAAGTTCATTTTGCATCTAATGCATTTGTTCTTAAAAAAACAAAAACAAAAACAAAAATAAAAAAGCAAAAAAGAAAACAAAACACAAAAAAAAAGAAGAAAAATTGGAGTTTTTTTTTACATTCCATGATTGCCATTTACATTTCATGTCGGCCTCAATTGCCAATTTACTTTTAGTCGGCCTCAGATTCCACTTTTCAGTCGGCCTCAGATTGCCATCATTTACTTTTCAGTCGGCCTCAGATTGCCACAATTTACTTTCAGCGGCCTCAATTGCCACCATTTACATTTCATTGGCCTCAGATTGCCACTTTACTTTCCAGTCGGCCTTAATTGCCAATTTACTTTTCCAGTCGGCCTCAGATTGCCATCATGTACTTTCTTGCCAATTGCCATCATTTACATTTCAGTCGGCCTCAATTGCCACGATTTACTTTCTAGTCGGCCTCAAATTGCCACTTTTACATTTCAGTCGGCCTCAATTGCCACCATTTACATTTCATCGGCCTAAGATTGCCAATTTACTTTTCGGCCTAGATTGCCATCATTTACATTTCAGTCGGCCTGATTCCAATTACTTTCCGTCGGCTTCAGATTGCCATTATTTACATTTCAGTCGACCTCAGATTGCCACCATTTACATTTCAGTCGGCCTCAGATTGCCACTTTTACATTTCAGTCAGCCTAAGATTGCCACTTTACATTTCGCGACCTCAGATTGCCACTTTACTTTCCAGTGAGCCTTAGATTACCACCATTTACTTTCAGTCGGCCTCAGATTGCCACTTTTACATTTCAGTTGGCCTCAGATTGCCACTTTACTTTTTCAGTCGGCCTAAGATTGCACCATTTACTTCCAATCGGCCTCAATTGCCAATTTACTTTTCATGTCGGCCTCAATTGCCACTTTACTTTCCTCGGCCTCAAATTGCCACTTTACTTTCCTGTCGGCCTCAGATTCCCAATTACATCATCGGCCCAATTGCCACAATTTACTTTTAGTGCCACAGATTGCCACCATTTACTTTCCAATTGGCCTCAAATTGCCAATTTACTTTTCATATCGCCTCAGATTGCCACCACTTACTTCCAGTCCTGAGATTGCCACCATTTACTTTTCCTGTCGGCCTGATTGCCACCATTTTTCCTATGGTCTTAATTGCCAAATTTACATTTAACTCGCCTAATTGCCATTTTACTTCATGTCGGCCTAGATTGCCACCATTTACTTTTCTAATCGGCCTCAGATTGCTATTTAATTCCTGTTGCTTGTTGACCCGTATCGCGGTTGGTAAGTTTTTAATTTCTGTTCGCTTGTTAACAATCCAGCAGTCGTAATGCCTTTAATTTCTTATCACTTGTGACCCGTATCTAGTCAGTCGTAATGCCTTTAATTTCTTATCACTTGTGGACTCGTAGCCAATCAGTCTCAAGACTTTTGTTTTCTTGTTGCTTGTTGATCTTATAATTGGTCGCAAGATCTTTTATTTCCTGTCGACCCCATCTCTTTTGAATTTTCTATCAATTCCATTGGTTTTTACATTTCTGGTCATTTGTGAATTTGTGTCAAATTAG